>VDFB02271358.1:818718376-818841135 GCA_007258455.2 Sequoia sempervirens | reverse complement strand
ATGAGTGAGATGTATGTCTCCTCTTGGGGGCATCTGCAACCTTATCTAGCTCATCAGGATCATCACTCATCGATTGTAGGTCATCCTCACTCTCATCCTATAATTCCTCTGCTCTATCATCCTTGTCTATGTCCCCATAGACTACCTCCTTCTCTCCCATCTCCTCAACTTGGAAGAGGTCCAACATTTCTTGCAGGATGATCGACAGGGAAGACATGTGTCGGTCATGCTCTTTCCCACCAATGCTCATAGACTACAATGATACCTATGTTGTCAAGGTCTAATGTTGGGGTCACATCATGGTCCTCATCATTTGAATCATTGAACTCCACATCATGAATCGTGGGATGCCAAATGTCTCCAAGTCTAGAGCAACTCCATGTTGATCTCAGGTATGTGGGTTGTGGCCTTGGTGGTACCTAAATCTATCCAAACTATCACATGACTCAATCAAAATAAAAGTGAATCATTATATAGTCATTTCATCCTAGTAGGATCCTATACTAATACATCCTAACAAGTTGATGTGTGTGGTCTAGCCACTGATAAGGAATCCATACTAGGTCATCATCCTCTATATAATCAAACTGACTGCTCCAATATAAAAAATCCCCAAACTCCAAGGCCCATCTCAAAGTATAGATGAATGCTCATGGGTACCCCACAACCACTACTATGGGATAATCTATAGGCCTAGTGTCTGTGATATGCTCGAAAACCTAAATCTATAAGAGTGTTCAATGCACTATGATGTCTAGATCTTGATAAACAAAGCGCTTGAGATCGTAATAGAGGTGAACCAACATATTACGACCCCAAGAATAGATGGTCTTATGTCACTCCATCTTTTGGATAGTAAACACGAGGCCTCCATCTAGGTGTGTTCCTTTTCCATCAAGAACAAGAGCTAGAGCCATGGTAACAATCATGATCCACCACAACAATGGTGAGTGAACATAAAGTAGCCAAGAAAGCTCAACATGATCCTTGATGTTTTTTTGTCTAATAGGGTGATTGAAATAATACTCAATATCTCACCACATCTATCCCCATGTGTTATACTCCTCCATATGGATGGTGTCAGCTCAGATAGGTAGCCTCAAGATGCGATGAACATCCTCAAGTGTCACTATCACCTCCCCTGAAGGTAGATGGAATGTGCATATATCCACATTCCATCTCTCTACTAATGCCATAAGCATCACATTAGGATATCTCATAGGTGGCATGATGTAGATCCAAAATAGTCTAGTCTCACATAAAATTTCCACCTCCTCCTCAATAAATCAGGTAACTTGTTGCTGAAGAAGTGTGAATAGTCTACCTCCTAAATGCTAACGAGCATAGGGTGGAACCTAGGAAAGACAAAATAATTTATCAATAACATGCCTAAAAATATTCATCAATAAATTAAAAGTGAAACAAAGTTACTTTGGGACACTTGGGCTATTTTAGATGGGGGGTCCTAAACACTTTGGCCATTTTGGACAGGGGGTCCTGAACACTTTGGCCATTTTGGGATGCTTTGTGACAACATAAGTTGTTTTGCGACATTTTGGACGATGTCTCAAAACCACCTAAAAATAAATAAAAAATTTTGTAAATGCAAAAATGTAAACATAAAGAAAAGTACAATGGACTAACCATGTGACAGAGCTCGGCGTGTGCCACCTCATCACACAAAACATCCAATCTATGGGGCTTGTATGGTCGTTAGCTCGACATCTTCAATCACTCTTCAACAAGGTAATTTATCAAAAGGTAAATGTCAAAATTATAGTTAGAGTTGTCATTTTCATTCATATATAATCAAGCTTATTAAAGAAAGCATATTTCATTTCTAAGTACATTTCATTCAAATCAACATAATGGGGGCTAGAGAACTCCGTTTTCGATGTCATTTGTTCCAATGGATTCATGGTTCCATCCCTTATCTGATTTAATGTCTATTGATATGTGGTATTGTAATCTCAATACCCTAATGTAAACATTCACATCATCAAGAAAAGCAATTTGATGTAGTTAGATTGCTACCTTGATTCCACCTCCATAGAGCAAGCAAAATCAAGGGGCATACATCTACCCTCAAATTTGATTCTCTATAAAATTTTGAGAATATTATTTTGAACAACTAACAAATAAATTTTACAGGATGCAGTTCCTAACATTGTGGTTTTGCATATGACAACATTAGGGGCTTCATTCTCCCCATTTGTGAAATATCCATGTGAGTATCCTTTTTATAGTATAATTTACTTTCTAATTCCTTTAGCTTGCATATGCATGTAGTGTCATATGGCCGTTAAAATGGGTGCTAAATGTAGTGTAGAAAATTGTACTCCTATGTGATAGTATAATTTCACACTCAATTTAAGCCTATAAAGCCTAGTCATTAATCACTTCAAAATAGATTTTTTTGAGCAGAAGAAAGTTTGAAATCAAGAAAGGAGAACATTCAAGCAAGCAAAGTTAAAGTATTGGAGCAGCATTTCATTTGTTTTTGCATGTCTTCAAGCTTATTTTGTGAAGATTGATCAAGCATTGTTCATTATTGAAGGTTGATACCTATGGTGGATCATGATGGATTCTAGGTTTTGGGACATGCAACTAAATATTTCCCTTGTCTCATGACTTGTTTCCTAGTGATCCCATCTTCTATCTTCAATCTACTAGCCACCTAAAGCAAGGTATAACCATGTTTTGGATCTATAAGGGTGTTTTGATTTCTCCCTAACTAGGTCTCTTTTTCATTATTCATGTTCATTTAGGGATCTTAGGGTAAGGTCCCATGGAAGGGGGCTTCCTTAAAAATCTTAGCATATGTTGCTTAGCTTTTTTAGGAATATTTTAAAGTTCTTTGTCCCATGGATTTAATCTTGCAATTCTGCTTAAAATTTTAAGCTCTAAAATTTAAGTAATGAATTGTAGTGCTTTGATAAAAAATAATAAATAAATGAAAATTCTCTCATTTTTATTTTTAATAAGAATTTAAAATTTTAGATGAGAGACAAGTGGCATAAAAAAATCCTAAGTTGTAGGGGCAATTTCTATCCCCACCCCAATTTCACCAGTTGAAATATTCATTCCTAAAAGGTAGGGACTCTTATTTTCTGGAAAAGATTCCAATTAATTCCATAGCACAATTTTTTTTTCCATGGGACCTCTTTCTCCATGAAAATAGAAGCTCAAGCCCCCCCATGGGACCATACAATTATTCTAACACACTTGAATAAGGTTTCTTTGAATTTTAGCTCTAAACAATCTTAGACACACTTAAGATTAGGGCTCACACACATATTTATGTTTTAGATCTGTATTTTTCATCATGGTTTAATTAAAAAACTTGGGGTTTAATTGAGGAAAACCACCATACAAAAAAACCAAAAAAAAATAGTTTTGTTATATGTCCAGATCCAAAAGTGAAGATTGGAAGTACAAATTAGAGGCTACAGATTCAAATTTTAAAGTTTCAGAAAAGGCTACCAAGACCCATTCACCCTAGGGTGAACTAGTCCTAGCAAGACACTCAACAACAACTTTTAGTGACTGGTACACATCAACTTACCCTTCTCAAATCTGTCGGAAGTCTATTGTTTCTGATTGTGTTATACTTTAAATTGATGATTCATGTTTCACATTACAAAAATGAGATCATTTAGTATTTTTAGTTTTTCTCCCCAAAGTGCATTTCAAGCATATTTACCTTGTATTGTCGGAAGGGAAATAGCCAAGATCTCCAATAGGGTTGACTCACCTAAATTTTGAAGGTCAATCCTACCTTTGGGAATCTCTTTTTCCTAATAAAATAGGGAAGATAGCTGCATACATTATCCATTTTTTCATCACCTACTTTTTCTTATGTTTCAACTTTATATGAGGGATATCCAAATCTATATTAGCCATGGCAATATTAGTTCCATCAAAATTTGAAATGGATGTCTTCTTAGATCTCGCTCTTAATACACTAGCCAATCCATAAAAATTTCTTCAATTTCACATTCATTGATGATTTTAAAATTATTTTAGGTCCTATTAATTGTATAAATAACATTATTACTTCAGTGTCATGTGACTGGTGACATCAACACGACACACCCTTTGGTACCATGGGGATAGGGGGAGACTAGACCTCATGACCTCCAAGATGCTTTTGTCAATTAAACTAGGCCCCCTACCCCTTATTTTTAATATCATTACACAAATGGTTATTTTATATATTTTTTAATTAATAGAAACCCTTGTCAATTTTTTTCTTTGGCAATAACCTTGATGATTCTATTTCATTATTTTCCTTTTGTAAACAATAAAATAAAAATATATTTTTAGACCTAATTTTTATTGCTATTACTCTTACTATTTATATTTATTCTATTTTTGAGTCTTAAACACATTCGGGCTAGGTGCACATATTTTTTTATCAATTACGAATTGAAGCAAAAAAATATTAAATAGGACTCTAACAATTTTGATAGGCTCCTATGCAATCACCCTCTTTTTCCTATCTCAAATCGTACTATTTACTAGATTATTTCTCCATGTTCAAAAAATTAAAATTACTCTTTTGGCCTTGCATTCCTAACCTCTCCCTCTTTTCCCTATCTCAAAATGTATTATTTACTAGATTTTTTCCGCTGTTTAAAAAATTACTCTTTTGGCTTTGCATTCCTAACCCTCTATCATATTTTCAATTATTTCTTTTAATTATTAAATCTTTTTACATACTAGTATATTTTTTCTAGTTGTTTATGTTTATTTTGTAAGTTTGTATCAAAAAATATCAGTTTTCATACATGCAACACAAATTCATGGAAGTAAATACTCTAGTCTACCAATAAACACATCCCAAAATAGTAACTATACTCTTTTTCTTTTGTTATACATCCTCTCATATTTTTCTTCAACATTTTCCACTTATTTGGTATCATTACCAAATCTTTTATGTAATCTAAATTAATTGTCCAAATATTTTCCCATTTGCAAAATCAATTGAATTAATTAGACTATTTTTTTGGTTTATGTTATATTTCATAAAAAAAAATTAATTAATGCACATGTAATGTACGTTAATTCACTTTAACTAGGTTAGCTTAATTTATAAAATACAAAAATGGCAGAGTAGAAAAAGGTTAGCTAGGTTCAAATCAAAATTTAAAATTTAAATGTTCAAGATTCAAATTTGTACACATTAAAGTGACTTAGGTCAATTATACACCAACAAATTTGAAAAAAGGTCACATGACATATATATGGATTAGCACTAGTTACTAGGGATGGGGTAAATTTAATGTAAGAATATACCACTTATAAACTAGCTATTGAATAAAAGAAAATCTAGTTGAAATGAGATCAAAACATAATGACATGGGTACACAATTTTCCCATTATAAATTTAAACCTATAACTTCTTAAAACAAAGTTCTACCAAACAATTTAATCAAGCTCAACATAAATGCTATAAGACACAAATAAATTGGAGCAATATGAAATATTTGTTACCATTCACATTCATTTATGTAGATTATTAAATATACATCCATGCACCATGACTGGTGTCTAATTAATTGGTTAATAACAAGTCTCTCTATCATAACAATCACCACAACATGTACTAAGAAAGAGCTTACAACAAAGACATTCCATTATACGAGGGATATCTAATTTTGCATTAGCCATGGTAGTACTAGTTCCATCAACTTTTGAAATGGATGTCTTCATAGATCCTACTTTTAATACAATAGTTAGTCCATTAGAAACTGCTTCAATATTAGATTCATTGATGATTTTAAAATGAGTTAAGGTCCTAAAAATTGTAACATTATAGTTTATATAATAATTTAAAATAATAATACTTTACAATTATATAAATCTAATCAACCTAAAATCAATTTTAACAATAAAAACATGCCTTAGTTTAGAGATATTGATATTTCTATTAGTCATATGATAGTTATTACTAGTACCTTTGTTTTTTGAAATGGAAGTATTCTAAAATCCTACTCCTCATACACTAGCTAATCCACTCGAGACTGCCCCAACTACATCAATTTCACATTCGTTAATAATTTTTAAATTACTTAAAAAGCCCTTCAAACTTTAACATTATATTTTATTTAAAAATATAAATATAATCAAATTTCAAATCAATTTATTCTAAAAAGATTAAAATTATATTTATATTCTTAAAATAAATTTTAAGAAATTAAAAACCACTTAAATCTAATTAACTTAAAATTTAATTATCTACAAAATAAAATTATATTTATATAATTATAATTTATAAAAACAAATTTATATCAAATAGAAGAATCATTAATATGTAATCAAAATACAATCAACTTAAAATGTTTGAAATTAATTTTATTAATTGCATCTAAAAATGTTAATGGAGTGAGTGTATTAACAAAACTTGTATCTTTTATCTTAAATTTGGGAGTCACTTACATGTCAAAGTATTAATATTTAACATGATATTTGATTTCAGTTTTTTGAGAATTTCACATGACATTTTGGAGGATTTTACTATAAAATGGTAGCTAACTTACTAGCTGAAACTAATTGTTTTCTGCCAACTAAACAGTTGTTTAACAGTGTAGTCTAAATCTTGTTTACCGATCAATTTTGGACTTGCAAGTTCACAGGGAAAGCCTATGGGCTAACTAAATATAAATATATAACAATAAGGTTGGACCTCTTGCTTGCAAGAGAATGCTTTAGTTAATTGAGCTAAGCCTTTGCCCCTTTATATTTGTTTATTTTATTATTAGAGTTTAAATTGATTTTATTTTTTTATCATGTTTATGTTGCTTTTGTCTATAGTAAAATAAATAGTTTTGACTTTTTTTCCTTATCTATTTGTGTATTTGTTTAAAATAGTTAAACATATGATAATTTATTATATTTTCATTTATTCTTTTCACAACTTTAGTTATTAGAAAAATTGGATGTTTTATAAATAAGATAACATATAAAACTATTTATAAAACTTAGGTACTATTGATATAGTTATGTAATTAAGATATGGAATAAATTGTTTATTAAAATCGTAGATAGAAGATATCTTAAATATATCTATCCAAAAAATACTAAACACCAAAAGAAATTTCTCCTCATTTTTTAGATAGATGTAACTAAAGATATTAGTACAAGCAACTAAAGATATTAAAATAGGCCCCTCGATCATCAATATAACATGACAAAATTTAATTTAAACTCAATTTCAAACTCTTCACTAATAATTATAAAAATATAAAATTAATTAAACCCAATCAACCCAAATTCAATTTAAATTATAGGAAGTTTCAAATTTCTATTATTAATAATAATAATTGAGATGGTGAAAGAAGATCTTAACATGAAAAATTAATATTTTTTTGTCTCATGAGTTGGACACCTTAGTTAAATTTGACAGGGTTGTGTAAAACCTTGTGTTGTACTTCTTCTTGTTTTAATAAATTTTTACCCTTCTTATAATAAAACAAAAAAAAATCAAATAAGTATAAAATTATAGAAATTTATTTTATTAAAAAAATATTTAAATCTATTTAATTTAAAAACAATTAAAATTATTAAGTGGGTGGTGTTTTTTTTATTCTATTTAATTATAATATTTTGTTTATTTCATTTTAAAATTAATTTTGCTGATTGATATTTTATGTATATTAGAGATGGATGAAAGATAGACTCTTGTAAATTGCTTCTAATAAATATATATGAATGAAATTGTCATTCATAAAATATCATAAGAAATTAAAAAATCTAGATAGTAAAAATAATCTAATATAAAACTCTGAATCTATTAAAAAAAACTTCAAATTCAGTCCATTCAAGATCAGTTTAGATTTATTAGTTTGAAATTATTTTAAAATAATCTAATATAAAACTCCTGAATCTATAAAAGAAATTACTTCAAATTCAGCCCATTCAAGATCAGCTTAGATTTATCAGTTTGAAATTATTTTAAAATAATCTAATATAAAACTCCTGAATCTATAAAAGAAATTACTTCAAATTCAGCAAATTCTACATGGAAATTTCAAATCACTCTTAATTTTTTACAGCAGTTTACTTGGCAAGTCCCCTGCTTATATCTTTTGTTTCAGGGCCACGTCATTAAATATGATGTCACATCAGCATGCTTTTTGTCAAGATGTAATTGACCAATACTTGTGCATTCATATCATGGGTAGTTGAGCGTTGATGTGGCATCACATGATTGGTTGCTTTTTAGATCAAATGAATACATTTTGTTTAATTATAGGTAGTCATGTCATAACTATTGGTCCAATATTGATAAAAATATTGGGCATTATATAAACAACTATTGAAACATGCTCAACTACTGGGTCCTCTTCCATAGATTTGTCATTTTGAAATTACTTCAAATCTAGTCCATTCAAAATCAATTCAAATTTATCATTTTGAAATTACCTTTGTCAGAGACAAAAAACTTTATGTTAACGAGAGATGAATTTCTCATTGATTCTCATAAATTATTCTATAAAATATAAATTTAATAAAAATATCTGAAAACTAAACAATTGAATCTTAATAAAACATCAATAAAATTCAAATTTGTAATGTTAAATGATTAAAGATAGTAAAACTAATCTAATAAAAAATACTTCAAATTCAATCCATTCAAATTTATCAGTTTGAAATTACCTTTGCGAGAGACAGAAGACTGTGAAAGGACAAAGACCACAAATAAATTAATGGCCAGAATAAACAAGAACACTCTTCTTCATCTTTCTTCTCTTTTTGCTTATCTTCCCAATCGTACAAAACTTCTTTTGGTTACTCTTTCCTCTTCAATATAGATAAGATCCATTTTTTCGGTTATCTTACTACTTTTCTTTGAACAATCTAAAAATGGTAGAATCATGTTTTGCATGCAGCTGTTACAGTAGAGAACAGAAATCAATGAAATAATAGATCTTTTACCATTCATTGGAGATCAGAAATCAATGAAATAGCAGTTAAAACATAACTGCATACGTTTACACAAAATCCTGAAAGATTTGTCCATATCTATTGAAGAAAAGTGTTTTCATTTGCCTCACCCATGAAAAATATTACTGTTCATGGTCTCATGTTTCAGAATTAAATTATTGAAGTTTGGAGATGAAATATTAAGTATTGGATGGTTCTAAGAAAAAAATAGATAAGTCATGTTTTCAAAAAGGAAAGAGCTATCTAAATCATGTGTTCAATATAAAAATATAATAAAAAATAAATTAAGGAATAAGTGCAATAAAACCATCAGATTGGAGAGGGGTCTTGATCATCAAAATTACTCCACCTCTCATTAGATGTGTGTATGCATTCTTTCAATAGCTCCCAACTAGTGAGAGTTATGTCTTCTCTCTCCTTGGGAGCCCTCCTATTGATTATCTTGTACATTGTATATGTGGCAAAATGTTTTACATACCTAACTCTATATTAGCATTATTCATGAAAACTTATCTTGATTATTTGTGGCCCTAATCATGCCTTTAAAAGGATGAGGAATAGCAATAAGTAGGTTAATCACCAATGATTTCATGTAAGTACCAAAATTAGAATTCATATTAGGATTAAAAAATAAAGAAAAATTTCTTTTCATGTGAAAATATGATTTCCAATTTAAAATAATGTCATAGCTAAGAGACTGTAATAACTACCCATGTTTTACTACTTTTTTTTTTTTTTCTAATTCAATTCACAACAATTACTGAATTAATCAACGATTGTGGTGGCAACGGCTCCATGCCACCACTTATATGCTTATTCTAGAAGGAGGTAAGTTTCTAATGTCAAGATCATTCATAGACCCAAACCTAAATCTCAAGGGTTCATTCATGATGAACCTGCCTATGTATTTGTTTTTGGCAATCAGATGCTTCATAGTTTGTACACCAATAATAGAAAGAATTCATCATCTCCTCTTGTATGAGATATTTGATCACACTTTTACATCATGAATATTTATTAAGTGTAAGCTTTCAATTTAGTCCATTTACAATAAAATGATAATAAATTACCATCAAGTGTAGGTTATATACCAATCATTAGTGTACAAACAAACACAAAACCTCATAGGAGCCAATTTCATTCCAAAATACCAATTTCACACAATGATTGGCTCAAAATTACATTACTTATACATAGGGTGACTAGTTCATACGCACATCATAGGTACAATAGTGACTAGCTCATATGCATATCACAAGTATAGTAGTAACTAGCTTAAACATATATTACATATATCTAAAGTATAGTAGTAACTAGCTTAAAAATGTGTCTCAATTTTGCAATTACAAAAGTTTAATTAACCTAGGCTATATATTGCATGAGGTTTGACCTGAAACAAGTCTCATGCTCCCGGCAAACCAAGTTGTTTGGCAGCTGCAGAATAATCACGCAGTGAAACAACTGATCGGTTACTGCTAAACAGCAAATGGTTTACAAGTAAGTTGAAATCGAATCTCTCCAAATAATATCAGATTTCTTTGTGTCAGAGCATTAACTCCCAACCGATATTTTTAGTGAGAACCGATGCAAAAACCATGTCTCGAACTCAAGAATCGAGCAGCTCTATAATCCTAATATTTTTATATTTGCAAGAAGTTGCAGAAGAGAACGCACAGCTGCTTCCAATGTTCAAAGGGTAAACCAGTGAAAATGTGACAATCAAATTATCTCACTCCACAGAAACAATTTGAGGCCAGTCAAAACTGTGGCGACAGCGTCTCTTCTTCCACACGGCTCCAGTGTCGGCTCTTTGAATGCTTGCAGAGTAGCCTCCAGGATTACCCAATGGGAATTGCAAAGGGAAGTGTTTGAATTAATACAAGAGCCCTAATTTCACTCATTGTGTTGGGGATTGCAACCTGTTACAATCTGAATGAGGGGAAGGTTAAAGCAGCCATGATTACTGCTCTCCACTCTCCAGGTACCTATTTCAATTTGTGCAGAGTCTTGAGCTAAGTTGTCTGTTCTGGTGTCTTTTCTCGAAGTTGAAGCTGAAAAAGCATAAAGAACCTGTTGTGCCCCTCAACACCATTTTCCTTCAAACTGTACGAACCATACAGGGAGGGAGCGAATTTTGTTCACGGATACCCATTCAGTCTGCTCCATGGGACGCCCACTGCTGTCTCTCATGTCCTCTGGCTTAACATACCTAACTACGACGCCCCCACTCAGCTCGTTAAGCCTTGAGAGCGTAATACCAAGTATATTTCATCATTCAAAGCAACAAGTGTAGGGAAACTATTTTTGGTTTGTCTAATTTTAAGAAAAATGCTTTGCTACGGTTTCACATTTTTTTCCCAATTTCCTTAAGATTCTAGGTGTTTTGTAAATTTTTTGGCTATCTAAATTGGAAATGAATACGTTGATAGTTTGCTCAAGGGATGTTTGAAATGCTCAACGTTTTGATTTCTCCTAGACCCCTCTTTGGTGGAGAATTTCTTGAATGTTAAATAGAAGGTTTCCAGTCCTTTTGGGGATCCATCTTAAGGGGAGAATGGTTTGAATATTTTCTTGCTCCATCGTAAGAGCAGAATTTTTGGAATATTAACTAGAACAATAATTTTAGGTATGATGATTAATTTAATCTAAATTTTAAAGACTCTAGTGTTTCAAAAAAACTTGACCAAGTTTAAAAGAAACTGAATATTCTAATAGTTTTCTTGGATAGGCGTTTAAATTAGGCAGTTTAGTCTGTTTTTTATGTTGGAAAAAAAAATGCATAAACTTGTATAATGGAAGTAGTGTATAAATAATCTAAAACAAAAAGAAGAGTAACAGAAAGAAAAAACAATACATAGTATTTTGATCTATAAAATCTTTTCAGATTAAAATCTCAGCACAGTAAAAAATTTCACTTTGCACAAATTCAACTGTTCTTCAATACAATAATGGATCTCTTTTTTCACCCTTAAGCATGTGTAGATATGAATAGGTATATTAAAAGTGGTTTTAAATATTGCATGAAATCATGAAAAAGATAAACATGAAATTTTAATACAAAAAATGCTCATTTTTTCTTAACAAGCTTGTTTTGATGTTTTATAGAAATTTATGTGAATCTGTTTATTAAATAGCCAAGGTTTTGAGAGAAATTTTGAAAACAATAACGAATTATTAAAATATTAGCTACTAATTTACTAAAGTAATCATTATCAGGTTGTTTGGGCATTCATGGAGAAGAAATTTAAAAAGGGAGATGTTGTACTGATGCTTCATTATGCCTATGGAGTTGTAAAGAAGGCAATCAAAGCATATGTAGGTCGATCTGGGGCCCGCATTATTGAAGTTGAATTGCCATTTCCAGTTGGATCCAATGATGACATAATAAACAGTTTCAAAGCTGCAGTGGACAAAGGCAAGCAAAATGGGGGAAGGATTAGGTTTGCAGTTATAGACCATGTAAGTTCCATGCCTTTTGTTCTTATTCTTGTAAAAGAGCTAGTTAGGATATGTAGAGAATAAGGGGTAGATCAAGTTTTTGTAGATGGAGCCCATGCTATTGGAAATATAAATATTGATATGCAAGACATTGATGCTGATTTTTACACCAGCAATCTACACAAATGGTTTTTCTGCCCATCCTCTTGCATTTTTATACTGTAGGCATTCATTTCATTCAAGTATTCACCACCCAATTGTTTCCCATGAATTTAGAAAAGGATTTCCTGTTGAATCTGCTTGGGTTGGCACTAGGGACTATAGTGCAAAAAATTCAAGGTGGCATTGAAGCTATAAGGAGAAAGAATCATGAAAGAGTTGTTGCAATGGGAGAAATGTTCGCTGAGGCTTGGGGGACTCAATTGGGGACTTCCCTAGAGTTGGCATCAGCAATGGTGATGATTGCATTGCCAAACTGTTCGGAGATTTTTTCAGGACAAGATGCATTGGGTTTGAGGACTCGTCTCAGGAAAGAGTTTGCGGTTGAGGTTCCCATTTAGTATGAAACTTGGTCCTCTATTTTCAATCAAATAGAGGACCAAATTTCATAGCTTATGCAAGAATCTCTCATCAAATATATAATACATTGGACGATTATCTGAAATTCCGATATACTATACTTCATCTTGTTGCAGAGGCTTCGAAAGTGCATGAAGGGGTCTATTCAAAAAATAGGTGAACTTACTGGTATTTTTTTTTTCATTTCTCTTTTATAAATTCTGTCAATGTAGGTGGAACACTCATCTCTAAAAGGAGTTACAGGTAAGATATGTGCTTACAAGTACTCCCAGTCTAAGCATTGATAGCTAAGAGACAAGCAAGTATTTATTATCTAAAAATCTGAACTACACTAAGGTTTAATGCTTAAGTTATCAATAACACATTTTTTATCTTGTTGATTTCCTGTATCGGGCTTATTAGGTTTGCATTTTATTCTTAATTATATGCACTATTAAGTTTTCTTTAAAGTAATTTCCCTATCTCATTAGCATGTTGTACTTATTTAAGCACTGAATTTATATGGAAATGAAAAATCCTACAAATTGGAAAACAAAATCACATGTTTTTGCTTTACTCTCTCTAACTTTAATTGAATTCAATTTTCAACTTTTACAGCCCTGAATCAAAATTTCTATTTGAAGGAGGTTACTTATAAAGTACATTTTTGGGATAATTACTTTAAAAAAATTGTCATTTTTTTGCTTGCTTTTATTGAAAACATCTCATCTCAGATATATTTTTAATTTTATTTGTTTTGAACCTCATGTCTTTTGTTTTTCTTTTTTTAACAAAGGTGGCTACAATGGTATGGACAGATACAGTTGGACCATGAAATGTTGTCAGGTTCTGGTGCTAACATATTTTCTAAACTGCCAAGGATTGCCTCGCTTTTGTGCATGTTATCGGGCCTTTATTTATTAATGAGATCTCAATTTCATTTTGCTTAATATTAGACTGTATATTTTTTAATATAATTTCAGAATAGATGATATTCAACCTCTCTTAACAACAACAATAATATATAGGTGTGGGGGATTAAAGAATAGATTAAATAAGGAAACTAGATATAGGTGGAAGAAAGGCAGATCAAATTAAAATAGAATGAAGAATATAAGAGGCCAACATTAGATGAATGATAAACTAGACTAAATGAGAAAGGGGGGACTTACAGGGCTGGTAGAAGACAGCATCATAATAGGGCTTTCAACAAGCAACAAATGAATGTGAAAATGATAATCAGGGAAAGGGTAAAAATCCCAAGAAAATGATTTAGTTTCATCCACAATTTAGAAGCAATGTTGTATTTCATGGTTTACCCTTTCTTTTATGTCATTATTATCTTTAGGGCTTCAAAGTTTCACTTTACAATCAGCTAAATTCTCATTTCATCCACAATTTAGAAGCAATGTTGTAGTTCATGGTTTACCCTTTCTTTTTTGTCATCATGTGAGCTTATTATCTCCATCTATCATGAAACATACATTTATGTCTTGCAAATATATATAAACAAAGTTCAGACTTTGTATTTATGGATGTCTTTTTAGGATTATGAGTCCAAACAACATAGACGTTCATTACTGTTGTATGCTCACCAAAAATATGTTGGTGTGTAACATTTATAAACCTTATTATGTTCAGTTTGCCTTAGTTTAGCCAGGTATCTTAAGTTCGGTTATTTGATTTTGTTATTATCAGATATAGTCAACATTCACTAGGATATCATACTACTTGGCCTAGAAGAAAACATCCCTGTAACACTATCTTAGAAGGTAGAATCATTTTAATATTAGAAGCATTGTGTTATTCATGCAATTATCTTAGTGTCATAGTGTCAAACTGGTAAGAGTTTATTGCAGTGGGTCTTATATGTCCATGAGGTCTTTGGTTGAATTCCATCACTGAATTCAACATCTGATTTATTTAGTATTCTTTTGATATTTTTTCGTTGGTATTGTACTAGTTGAAAGTTGTCGTAATGATATTATGGTCTCATATAATGTTGCTATGCTTGAATGCCATTTTCACATGTGTGAAGACTGATTATTATCTCCTTTGTGTTTGCAACTTGTAATTGTCCTTCACTTATATTTTTGGGGCATGATAGTTTTTTTATATCACTGGCTCAAAAGGATATTCCATCTATTGATTTGATTTGAAAGACACCCCTAGATAGCATGTAGAATGCTTTTGGCGAAAGGGCCTAACCATGTCATTTTATTTTGTTGGGATAAATAACTTAAACCTGATACAAAGCCAAAGGTCCTTGTCTTTTGTTTCTTGCACTACTTTCAATAAAAACATTAAAAATGCTTAGAAAAAGTTGTCTTACTTAGTCTGGACGAGGATATATCACAGTGCAATTGGAGAACATGTTTTTGACATAAACCCAACTCTTTGTTTCTCCATATCTTAAACAACATGCAAATTTTGTTGCTAATAGTTCCCAAGAACAACAGCTGGTCCATATACTTCATCTCCACTACTTAAAATGATAAGACAACTTACTGAAGTAGAAGCAGAAGCAGTAGCAACATCATCTGTATCCAGTATCAACTACAATAAACTGATTTAGTTGATATGTGCTTCATGTGTATGCATTTATTTAATGTTATTCTGATTAGGAAAGAGTATTTACAAGATTGATTGGTCAATTTTCACGTTGTTTCTATTTTTTTAGTTTTTTTTAGTTTTAAAGTATGTTAAAACTGCAGTTTGCATACTACGTATGGTTTTTAGTTTTAGGTTTAATTTTCATTTTTTTTAGCTTTAATGTTAATAGCTGCTAGGCGATAGATATGTAGCTTTATGTATGAAGTACAAAGCAATCATATGTTGGTAGGTTTGTGAAGTTCCACTTTGGCAATTTTTTGATAGATGGCCTATGTGTGATGATGATTGCATATGAACATCTATATTTTCAATGCCAGTTTCAACGAGCTCTAAAATTCCTTGAAATTTACCAATGCCTTTAAGTGCATTATTCATTGGACAACACACCCAACATGAAGTCCAAAATATATGCCTGCATTTTTTTTATAAAATGAATGTTGCTTTACAAATAGGGGCAGCATGATCATGTGCATTGTATGTGTTGCACCCAACTCCTCAATGACTTAACAACACAATTGGTTTTGAAGGACATTTGAATTTTCCTCTTGCCATGTACTATTTCCATTTTTTCTTTTTTAGCAAAATTAGAATCCAGTTCGTAGGTTGTGCTTGCTGTGCAAATTTGTAAGATGAGTTTTTTGTATTCAGCTGCATGGTACTTTCCTTTTTCAATAAAATTTTATGCAATGGAGTTCATAAATTCATCTTTTAAAGTTAGTGTCTCAAACTGTCATATTTTTGATATTCTTCTTTGCTAGTAAGTAGTTTTCCAAACCTTTGCCAAAGTTCTTTTGGATAACTTGGTTACAAAATTGTACTCGTTTTAAAACAAAGTTCCCAATAATTGACAAGGTTAGCATATCACTCCTATTTTGTTATTTTCATGGTTATTTTGTTTTGTTATTGATGTGAATTCATCTGTCATATAAGAAACAATCTTGTATTAACTAGTTTATTTGGTATGCTTATTGGATTTTTAGTATTTATATTGTGATTCTATGGTGTATGTTGAGGTCAACAGTGATAATACAACTCATATTTATAAGTTTTTTAAATCAAGCAAAGGTGGCCTTTTGGGTGACAATATTAAGTGGAATTTCACTAAGTTTCTGGTGGACAAAGATGGAAATGTGATTGATTGATATGCTCCAACAACTTCTCCACTGAATATTGAAATACTTGACAATCCCTCTTTTGTGGTTTTATACCTTCTAATACTTTCTTATGATGATAAATTGGTTGAGATTTTGTTGCATGTCAATCACAATAACACCAAGAACCTATTTTTGAACAACAAATGTTTGATTTGGTAATAAGATACATGCTTTAAGATAGACACTAATATTTTTGTTTTATGTTTGCAGAAAGATATCAAGAAGATCCTTGGAACTGTTTGATTCTTAAAAAGTAAAACATATCATTATTTCTATAATGCATGCATAGTGCTAAGGAATAAGATGATGAAATCCATTTACATGTGATTCTGGTTACAAAATAGGTTGTAGCTAATAATGTTGTTAGGAATTTCCAAGTTGTAATTGCTTAAAATTCACTTTTATTAGCACTATGAATCTCATTTTTTTCACATGGTTTGAACTATACCTTAAATAAGGGTTGTATTTCCAATTCCATCATATATTTTTATATTAAAAGAGCAATTTAATCTCTCAAGGATTGCATACAAATTTGTTTAGTTAGTTTTCTCAACTAAAAAAGATGTTTATCATGCTTTTAACATAATAATTTGCAAGTTGCCCATGGTCAACATATTGTGTATCTTTTACAATTCACACTATTTTACCACATTTTTCACTCTTTTACCTTCAGTTGGGCTAATCAAACAAGAGAGTTATCTCGCAATGGTCAAAAAAATTCTTTGATGATAATGGTTGCCAAAGCTGGGTTCTTTTATCCTTTTAAAAATTGTATTTTCATACGATAAATTCGTTTGATATAAATGGTTGGCAAAGATGTGCTCTTTTATCTTTTGATAAATTGTACTATTCATTTTTCATCCCAACATCTCCAAATATAAAGATTTCAAAGAAGCTCTATAGACATGAATTTGAATCTCTTGAAGATCGAGGTGTAAGGCACAAATTATCTATTCAACCACCAAAAGTAATCCAAAAGTGTCATTTGACACAAATATGTTGTCGACAAATAGGAAAAGCAACTATCCTGAAGTGATCAAAATCATTGAAGTTTCATGCCACAAGAGTGTTGGCTATGGAAGATTCGCTGTAAAAATATAGGTAAAGTGAAAAATAGATAATGGATTCCACACAAGATGAATAGATTTCAGATTAGAAACATCTGACGGAACTTTAATTTTTCTCGAATGTATTCATAAAAAATGTAGAGAAGCAAAAATAGAGTTCAAGGCTTTCATTGTAAAAATATTGTTACAAATGAATTAAATCACCAAAATAACAAGAGTAAAAATGAAAGAGTCAAATACCTAACTTATGAAACTTGAATAAAAAAGACACTTCAATCTCAAAAAAAGAACAAACTACAAAATCAATAAAGTCACAAACAACTACCCTAATGATTGGTTCAAGAGAGATTTGATATCATTAATAGCCTAAATGCATCATAATGTGTAATAAAATCAAAGTATAATCTTAATTAATATCAATGGGATAAGTGAGAATAGTGAATTCTCCACATCTCCGTCAAACAAGACAATTAGAATTTAAATTTGGGGATGTTATTAAAATCTTTATCAATTTCTTTGACACACCATTGACACAGAGTAGCAAAAGCGTTACAAACATTTTGTACATATTGCAAACAAAATTGTATATATTTTAAACTACACTTCCTTTCCTTGTTTACTTCTATATATTTTTCTATCGGCGTAACCCTTGCACCCCCTCCAATGCAAGTGCTAGTATTTATAGTAAGTTACGTATCTGAGCATGGATTGATCCAAAAGAATTCCCAAAGCTACAAAATAACCAAATAAACATGTTGGTAAAGTTTCAACCCAAGATTATGCTTGGTTTTAAGATATTAAAATTTTTATTTAAAAAGTTTTAAAGTTGATGTTAGAGGTCATTTTTGGGCCAAAAAGTGATCGTAACTAACAAAGCTATTATATCTTGATAGATAAATTCACGAGTTTTCCAACAATTTAAAAAAATCATCAAGTGGACTCTCAGATCAAAAGTTATGGCATTCAAAATTTAGGTCTCTTGAATTAGAAGATGTGAAAATGTGTTGGATGCTAAAAAGAGTTGTAAGAGGGAATTAGACATCTTGGTGTGTGTTTTGACACATCAAAGGAATTTTTTATTAGAAATAAGTTGGGTCACTTTTTGGTGGTTTTGCCTCATGGCTTTCTTATATCATTTGATAATTTTATGTATTACATAGCTCCCATATATTATGTGCTTGAGATGTGGTTGTGTGTCCTAAAATTTTGAGGTGTCTCCATATCTCTGATTGGAGATACTCCTACAAAAATCTTGCTTTGCTACTATATTGTAATCTTGTTGATTTATAATTAATATATTGGGTGGCTTTTGGAGTGGGGTTTTCTCTTAAAGGGTTTTCCCCACATAAATCATTTTGGTGCGGTATGAATCGTATTTATGTTTCTTTTTATTTATTTTATATAATGGTTGTAAAGGTTTGAAAGTTTTTGCATAACCCTCCTCTCAATATTAGTGTAGGAATTTGTTTCACTAACTTAGTGTAATACCCCTCCGTTTTGGATATTTGGATCGGCAGTGTTCTTTGTATGTCTGATTATGCATATGATGTGACTGTGGAACTTAGTGATTATTTGATCGTGAACTGATTAGTGATGCGTATGTTTTATTGAAATGTGATGACTGTGTTTGAATATGCTTTGATTTTGGAACTTGGTTACTTCTGATTGCAATGGTTAAACGATGTGAAAGTGATATTTCGATGTGATGTTATTTTATTCCGATGTTATCTTTATGACATGTTTTGGAGTAACTTAGAAGATATTTGATTAAATGATGTTCTACGCTATTGATCATATCTTTGATGTTAGATGCGTCAGTTAGTGATACTAATGGTGAAAGGGACGGACTGTATCACTTGCTTGTGAGGGCCCTACAATTTCGAGATTCCCTCTTCACGGTGTGTTTCATCATATATATATATATATATATTGCACGTTCGACATGCTTCTTGTTGTAGGTTGACAGGTACATGACATCGACTCCACCTGGTTTCACAGGTTTGAGCGTGTCCATTTACCAACAGTAATCGATTGGGAGATAGTAGCTAGGTTTTTCGTGCCAAGTCGTCACCCTAGTCATAGCGTGTTGTTGGGTTGTCGTCGGGGTTAGTTGTGTTAATTTGGCCAATTTCCCCTTGAGTATTTATTTAATTTCAAGTTTAAAGTTTATTAAATGGTTTGCGTAGTTTAATTGATGATTAAATTTATTTAGTTGCAATGTTGAAATGTGATTTATTTTATTGATTTTAATAAAATAATTATTGGGTTATTGATTGATTTGATTAATTAATGAAACTAGATTTAGTTTATTAATTAATTAGATTAATAGTGATATAATAAATGATAGTGTGTTTTAATTTTACTTTTGAAAATCATAGAGGAAATAAATTCTTTGCAATTTGAAATGCCCTTTGTTTTAAATGAAAATTTGGAAAATGCATGAAGTTTGAATTAAAAAATTAGAAATGGGTTTTAGAATTAAAAATTAGAAAGATTCTCCACATGTTATTTTTAAAATATATTTTGGGTGAGTGGGAATTTTAGGGTTTTGACCAATTTGGGGAAAAAAACCCTATTTTTGATAGGAAAATCTCATCTAAATTTAAAATTTTCAATTTTGGGGAAAAATTTGCATGGTTATGGTTTTGCTTGGAATTGTGAAGGAAATGGAGATTTTTGCTTGAGTTGGATTCAATGGAGGAATTAGAAAACACCATGGATGAAGGCTTCAAGCTTTGGAGGAAAAATCAGGTTCCTCTTTGATCTTACTTGTTTCAATTTGAAAGAATTTAAATCCTTGTTTGGTTGTTTAGAAATCCTTGAAATGAAGTTTAAACTTGATAAAAAAACCATGAAAATTCGTGTTAAACCAGCAATAGGAAACTTAGAAAGATTCAAATGAAGAGTTTTAATTTCTTGGTCAAATTGGGGAAAACCCAGAAAAATTCATCATAATATTGTGTTTTAAATTTTTCCTCTTAGCCCTTTTTCTCATAAAAATTTGCCCAAATTGGACTGTGAAATGATATTTATTTTGCACATAAAATTTATGCAAGCTGGGGTTTCTCTTTTCAAACAAAAATTATATGTGAACTTCGTTCTTTTCGTTTGTTTTCGTTTTTCATTTTTTGAACGAAATTGTAAAAATAAAAATAAAAATTTTATTGTGGGGGCTGCCCACAGCCACCCCCCATCCATGGGGGCACTGGCTGTGCAGCGCTCCCCATGGATGGGGAGGGGCTGCAAAGCAGCCACCATAGGGGCTGCGATGCAGCCAAAGGCCAAAGGCCTTTTTACTTTTTAATATAAAGTTTGTTTTATTAAAAAAAAAAAAAAAAAATTATTAAATTTCATTTTATGATATATATATTTATTATTATAATATATATATATAATATATATATTATATATTTATTATAATATATATATATTATATTTAATAAATTTTGATTATATATAGATTTAATATATATTTAATGAATATATATTAAATATAGATTTTAAAATATATAATATATATAATGTATATATATATATATTATATTTAATGTTTTCGCTTCTTTCTGTTAAATGGTTAAATAAAATAATAAATTGGAAGTTTTTAAATAGAAATATTTAAAGAATTATTATATATTTAAAATAAGTTCTATTTAAATATAATTTATTTAAGGAGTAGATTTTCACATCAAAGTTGAAATAAACGGAGTTCTTTTAATTAGTCGAATTTATTTAAATTTTGTTTTGATCGAGAAATCTTGGAATTTTAAATGATATTTTAGAGGTACGCATTTAATGATATTTGAATATCTAAAAATAGAACTTAATATGAAATGATTATTGCATTGGTAATGAGGAAATGAAAATTGGTGTTTGATCAAACATTTTATATAAAAAAATTGACTTTGATTTATTTATTTATTCTATGATGAAATATGGATTAAATGATTTAATTTAAATGTTATTATTAAAATTTCTTGATTTTGAATATAATAGTGAAACTCAGAGATAACGAATGTTTTATTTAAATCAGATGACTTTATTGTCAAATGTTGGATTTATTTATAAAATTGCTTTGATTATTACGGATAATCGTGACAATGAAATTAAATAGACAAATTTAAAATATAGATTATCTTAAGATGAATTTGTTACATAATCGAAGCAAAAGTAGATTCTTTATTCAGAAGAATTATTTAGAACGTTGAATTATAATAGTCAAGTGATTTATTTGAAAAAGGGAGATTTTAAATAATCAAATGATTTTACTTCAAAGGTTGATTTTATTAAGATATGGGATTGGGAAACGAAATATAATTATTGGTTTAAATTCTTAAATGTCGACAATGTGATTTAAATATTTAAATATGTAACAGAATATACATTGAGTATGTTCTATTAAGTATATTTGTTGGAAGGTATTCATATTCAAGTAGAGATAAGACTTAGTTGATTTATTTAATATGGAGTTGAGAATAAGACTGATTTATTTGATCTAAATGATTATTTACTAAAAGTTTAACTTATAGAATACAGTGGTTAAACTTAGAAGTAACGAATGATTTAATGAATCATATGAGATTGAGTTATTTGACTTATTGCTATAAGAGTAATTTATTTAATCCAAATGTTTTATAAATCAAATGGATTTATTTACAGTATATGATCGTGAGACGTAGAGTGATTGATCGGTTTAATTCCAGTTCGATGATGTTATTTATTAAATTTCTTGATTTTGGAATATAGTTGTGAAATTTGGAGTAATTGAATGGTTGATATATATATGTCAACGTCATGAAAGGAAATGAGTTTATTGATTGGATAAATGCAAGTCATGAAAACTGTGTTTGACTGGATTTAGGAAATTCAAACAGTAACTTACCTAATTGTTTGAAAGGTTTCCATTGCTATAATGTTCGTCCTCGATGTTGTGGGAGTTGAGTGAATGTTTTGAAAGTCTTCCAGATAGGAGTTCATTTATTGGAATGGATTGTTGTACGTGAGTCAACTTTTGATGTGTTGTGAAAAATGTGCATAGTTACACCATGTTGTTTCACCCGGTTTTCACGAATGGGAA
Organism: Sequoia sempervirens; assembly: GCA_007258455.2. Lineage (NCBI taxonomy): Eukaryota > Viridiplantae > Streptophyta > Pinopsida > Cupressales > Cupressaceae > Sequoia > Sequoia sempervirens. The sequence goes on along the minus strand of VDFB02271358.1, from coordinate 818,818,282 downwards.
TGGTGTGTGCCTCCTTGGGAATAGGAGAGGGTTATGTAATTTGTGCCTCCTTTGGAAGGAGTGATTTATGTATTTTGGTTTCCTCCAATATTTAGAGTGAGTCTCCTTGATTGTTACCTCCTTGAATGGAGAGGTTGTATTTATCGGAATGCCTATTGTGGTTATTACCATGTGTGTTGTCTTAGAAGAGTGGCTTGCAATGGGGTCCGGCGCACAAAGTGGTGCCAGGGATAACCCTTTGCAAGTTGGTTAATTCAATGATAACTAAACAAAAAATTTATAAGCTTAGGATGCATCAAACATTAAACAAGATTAATTATGCCTCGCTCATGAACCCAAGGGCTTGTTTTAGACTTGGGATGAGACGAGAAGGCCTAGAATGGCAAGATGATCTATCTCGTCTTCACGAGAGGTATTTGATTCCGCATGAGTGAGCATGGGTGTTGGGATTTCAGTAGAGGCCACCAGGATAACCCATGGTGTGGGGGCTGGAGCCTAGGAAGATTCCCAGAGGATATCCCTTGACGAGCTATGTGATGACACTCTTCCTAAGTCAATAGTTTGTTCTTGATATTTGTGACACTCTTGATCTATTCTATGTCTGGAAGCAATGTAACCTATGTCGGTGTTGTGAGAGTCGTACCTAGAGTTGTGCTTATGACCTTTCATTTCATGTGATGTGTACTTGTATTTATTTCGTATCAATTTTGTGTCGCCTGTGTCTAGTGGTAGATGGTCTTGTGTAGGAATTCCTTGTTACTATCTCCTAGCATGGAGGGAGTAAGGTTCCACGTGGTCGGGTGGCATGCTTCTTAATCCATTGGTACTTCTTCTTGTTCATGTGGTCATGATTTCCAATTGGAGAGCTCGTGGGAATCAGTTTCTTCTCATGCCTTGTTCTCTTAGTTCTTATTGTATTTATTACCCCTCAATTGTTATCGAGGCAGAATTTGTAATATGTAATCATACTTGTTGGTTTTACCTCATTCAGGGAATGAGTGTTGTAATCATGTTGTAAGTTGTATTATTGAAAGCACATGGTATCTCATATTCTTGGATGTAATTATTATGAATGGAATGTATGTGAACTTTATTGCTAAGCAATTATATGTTATGGTTTTGATTCATGTTCCGCGTTTGGTTTAAGTAACACAGTCTCACAACCTTAGGGGATTAGTTGGCAATGGTTAGTGAACTTGTGTGTTATATGTTCTAACTTATATGTTAATTGTTCTTATTAAAAAAAAAATTAGCTTGTTTGTTTAGTAAATTGCAACATTCCCTAGGGTTGCGTGGCGGAGCGTTACACTTAGCTTTTTTACAAGTGGCATTAGAGTTTGATCACCTTTGGTTTCAGTTGAGGGTTATTGCACTTTTTTGAACTAATCCAATTTTGAGGGGTAGCTTGTGCAAAAGATACTTTGTGATTTTATTATATGAATTTTCATATGGCAAGTACATAAGGGAGAATAGAGGTAGAGAATTTTAGTGGTAACAATTTTGAGATGTGGAAGCTAAAGATAGAGGATTTGTTAATTAATTAAGATCTATGAGATGATGTTGATGAGAAAGTTTCAATGCCTACAAATGCTATTTTGGTTTCTCAATATGATATCATAAATTCAAGGGACTAATCAAATTGTGCTTGAAAATTTGTATTTTAATCAATGTTCATCAATAATCCTTTACAAAGAAGCTAATGGAAGAAAAAACTTGGTGAAATATGTTGGTAGCTCAATTAACATAATTTGGTGTAAAAATGGATGAGGAGAGATTTTGAATCTTATTTTGTTCTTTGCTTGATTCATGGGATTCTCTTATTACAGCTATTGGGAGTACTTATGTTGTCTTGAAAGTTGAAGATGTTGTAAGTTCTTTAATTTATGAAGATATGAGGAAGGTTTCCATCAGTTCCAAGGAGGCCTTAAATTATTATGGAAGATTTAAATAAAAAGGCATGAATAGCAAGAAGTGTGAAAAATCCAAGTCCAATGGGAGACCTAAATCTCCTAGAAATTCAAAATCTATTTGTTGGAACTGTGATAGGCCTGGACACTTATGTAAGGAGTGCAAAGAAGAAAAAGAAGAAACTTGATTCTGATTCTAAGTCTGGGAAGCAAGATAGTGATGCATTAATTGTATCTTTGGTTAGGTAATAGTGCACACGGTTAATTGACTTAGGTGCATATTTTCATATGCTCTAATGAAATTATTTTTTTGAATATCAAGATTTTGATGGAGGTAAGGTGTACTTGGGTGATGATTCTTATTTAAATATTGTTGTTCATGGTAAAGTTAAAATCATATTCATCATGATAGAATTAAAATGATTAGTGGTGTGTTAATTTTCGACACCTAGGAGCCTCATCCTCGTCACCTTATATGCAAGGCCTACTATGTTGTAATAAGATTTGTGTGAAGAAATTGAATATAGAGGGTAAAGTCTCCACCTCAATACTCTCCTTCATAGTGGAAGGGATCATCACATGTTGAATTTCTAACTTGGCTATGGTTCTCAATGCCTAGTCTTAGGCATGCAATGTCCCCTCCCTATCATTTTCAAATTCTTTTCCTCTGCCTTACAAATCACACATATCAAAATAATTTGGAATCCCATTGAGGACAAACTAACAATATAGTTTCTTCAAGAATTTTTTTGGGATCATATTTTGTTGCATGGGGGGTGGTCAAAAACCATCCACCACCTATTCCAAAAGTATCTTATATCCTTTGGTTTTAGCACCAATAAATATGGAATCTCTTGCAATGTATGTATTGGGATGCATTGGTTCTCATATCAACAAACAATGCATATAAATCAGATTTCAAAATTTTATTCCCTTTCACTTATTTATACAATAATTTTGTAGAATAATATTATTGTTCATTCTCCCTATGATTATACCATGTGTTTATTTGGCCACTAATAAAATACGTATGAGGTAATAGGTTCCCAAGATGTGGTGAGGGTCCTTCTATGTGAACTAGTTGCATTTAAATTTGTTAATGTATCAATCAACCTTTGGATTTTTTTTGTTGGTTTCAATTTGACCTAATAAGTTTGATTATGCTTTGTGAGGTTGGTGAGGAATGGATGGAGGAGTTTTAATAGGATTAGGTTATGTTTTCTCTTCAATGGGATTTCCCTCATGCACATAGTTTGATGAATCAAGCTTTGAGAGTGTTGAAGGATTTTCAATTCTTGAAAATTAAAAAATATTGAATCAAAAAAATTGCATAATAATTTTCATTTTAATTTAAATTGCTAAAAACATATAAATCTTATCTCCTCAACCTCACAAATGTTGTGACAACATTGTGTTAGGTCGAATTCATTTGACCAAATTATAAATACACTCGCACTATTCATCTTTCACAATTTAGAAATGGAGAGAAATAGGGTTGGGTTAAAATGAGCCCAACCTCTTTTTTTATCAGACCTATAACAAGCTCATGTTTTTCCTTTGATAGATCAAAAAGTGGTTGTCCCACATCTTTGTGCACACACCTCTTAGTGAATTAAGTATTGAGTAATTTAGCAAATTGTTTTGTTGAAAAGAAATTTAGAAAGTTTAAATTGATTTGTTGGTATAGAATGCATTAAGTTAATTGAAATAAAAATACAATATGCATAAATTATTAACATGTATATTGAAAAGGTATTGATCTTTAATTATTTGAGTTCAATATTTAAAGTAAAATGTGTAAGGGAAATATCCATTTTTGGAGTAGTTAGTTTAAATTTGAATTGAGAGAAAAGTCACTAAAGGGTTTAAACATTTTGATAGTCAAAACGAAAAAAGGATAGTCCTTGAAATAAATTGTTCATTTCCATGTTTTAGCTTGTCCCTCCTCTTTCCAAAGATTGCTTGAGGATTACTTGTGGATTAGAAAAGCTTGGATTGAATCTTAGAAGGATTGGAAAAGATTGCTTGTGTAGTGCTCAAAAAGGATCATATCCTTTTTGCTTGAGAGTTTACTAGGTGAGAGGTATTATCTTTCTTGATTTATATGCATCAATTTAAATAGATTTCAATTTTAGCCATGCCCATACTAGATGGTTGTATATGGTTTTTCCTTGTGTAGGGATGAAATCGAAGTATGAATTAGGATTGTTGATTTTGCATTTTATAATTATATATTTCAATTTTTGAAAAATGTAAAATAGTGGCAAAAATCTAACAAAACTTCCTCAAAATTTTGTGATATGAAAAATTTGAATCTTCTCATTGATATAATGCTCAAAAAGGTATTTTAAATTTTTTGGAATTTTTGCATTTTAAAATTTGAAGAAATTTAAGTGCTCATCAATGGTGATGTAGTTTTTTGCATGGTTCTTAAGTTTTTAAAAATGGTAAATCTAGAATTTAGACCATGTTGAAACTTTTATTCTATAGGATAGGAATTCTCCTCATGCAAATAAGCTTGTCTATCATTTAGATACACATTCATAGTGACCTCATATTTTATGGCTTACTTTTTTATCATTCTAGGTCTTTTGGCCAATAGGAATGCATACTAGGTTAGGAGTTCAAAGGACTCTCACCACCCATCAAATTGAAATGAAATCAAAGGATGAGGTCAATGAGAACTAAAACTTAAAAGATAAAATTGAAGATGGTGTATTTATATACAAAGCTACTTTTTAATCCATCTCATTTTTTTTATCATTTTGGATCTTTGGCTTATAGGAATGAATACTAGGTTAGGAGTCGAGTAGACTCTCACCACCCATTCAGTTGAAATGAACTCAGAGAATGGACCAATGAGAGAAATAAAACTTAAAAGATAAAATTGTATAAGGTTTAAACATATACAAACTTGATAAAATTGTAGAAAGACTATGAAAGACATCAACAAAATCCACAGTGGTTGTTGAATGTTACTGGGGATCTTCTATAATAAATGGGGTTATACTCAGAAATGGCATGGTCATAGTAATGAGTGTTAATACTCCACCATCTGAAGTCTGGAAGTCTCTTCCTTCTTGTTTCATTGGATCATTGTACCCAATCAATGTTAGAGTTATGCAACATGTATAGATTTCATAAAATCCTCATGTATTCAATTAACATTACATGTATTGATGAGTTATCCCATGGATATGCATTTGATTGGTGTTTGTAGAACCCTCATGTGTACTTGCTTTTCCATGTATTGAAGTGATAACCCGTGTGTATCTATTGATTGATGTTGGTAAAAGCATCATTTGTACTCACTTCACTTTCTATGCATTGGATTGGTGTTGGTAGAACCCTCATGTGTACTTACTTAATGTTCCATGTATTGAAGTAATAATCCATGTGCATGCATGGTATTGGTAGAACCCTCATATATGCTTATCAATTCCATGTATTGATGTGATTAGCATGTATATGCATTAATTGGAGATTGTTTGTCCTCATGTATGCTTGCTTGGAGTTTTATTTATTGATGTGATTGTGTATTTTTCATGTATCTTTTGCTTGGAAACTCTATGTATGAGATGTGATGTGTGTGTTCAACGACCTTGTTTTATGTGAGTGTTGTTTTCCTACCCAATTGATTACCTCCTAATTCAAAAGGGTGGGCCTAAAGGATCCACATGGTTGAGTGGCATTGATCACCACTAGAGATAATTAGATTCTCGAAGATGTTCATTAGAGGACATGCATGGGTCTTATGACATCTTAATAGTTGTAATTTTTCATTTCTAGTTTCTTACAAAAGTTGTAAAGTGGGGTCTTATGATCCTTGATCAATGTGCTGAATTGATTATTATTGAGCTTAATTGTATATTTGGATGAGATTCATTATACTATATCATGTATATGTTCTATTGGAGTTTGATTTTGTACATCATATTGTGAGGGATTTATCATATTATGAATAGTCCTAATTTAGGATGTGTAGGAGTAAATGCACTAGAAGTTGAAATGAAACTTCTTGTTTATTTTTTCCATTGTATTTGATGTAATGAATAAATTAGATTCATTGGCATGAAGTTGCATACCCAACTCTATGTTTTAGGAGTTGGGATTCTCTTGTATGTTTTGTGGCTTGAGGAATGAGAACAATGCTTAAGAATGCTAATATGATTTTTTTGGTTCAAATGGAATTTGTGGAATCCATTAAATATTAAATGTGCTTAATTGCAACTAAGGCATATTGAAAATGATTAGTTGAAATCACTTTCAAACATAAATCAAATAAAGGAGATTGTATCTAATTTGTTTTTAAGTGGCTTAAGACTTACTTAGGCTCAATCATTCTCTCATCTTGGGCCTTGTGACTCTTATCTTGCTCTTTGAGGGTCAGCTTAGTCTTAGATGTTATTTTGGGTGTTGGATTCCTTCAAAAAATTCTACATACCTTTGAAATCAGTTGGGAAACCCATGATGCATTTGTAGACGTGTAGAACCAATCACCCCTAAGAGAATCAATCTGCATTGGTAAGAGGGCAATACCAAACTGGTAACATGGGTGATTTGAACGCAAAATAGACAATTCAAAGAATGGACACTTCCAAACCTTTTTCAAAAAAAAATTCTCTAGGAAAGCTGTTTCCTCAGGTCTACCTTGAATACCTATCATCTTCGTTTGATGACCTTTAATACCTTTGATAAGTTATTCATCCTAATGTGTTGAAATTTGCACCCTTGAGCTAGTATGACTCAAATTTGGAAAACTCGGACTCGGTGCAAACTCAGTAGCCCAAAAATAGGACTCAAACTCGAGACTCGGAGAAAAAATCGGCTAGGACTCGACAAAGAAGAAAATTGTAGTTTTACAAAAAAAAATAAAAAAATTAATGCAGTTAGAGAACATAAGAGCCTAATTTGATTATCAATTTATCATAATTCAAATATTACACATGTTATATGATGTTCAAACACTCAATATTTGAAATTTCATCATTCATACTCATAGTTTCAAATTTTCAAATGAAAACAAAAAAAAAAACCAAGTTTTAAACATTCATATTCAATATTTCCGTGCAATACCAAGAGTCCTAAGTTGGGACTCGGGAGTCTAATTCTAAGACTCACGCGAGTCACTTTCCAGGGCTCAGGAGTCCTAGCCTAGACTCTCTAGGACTTGGCTTAAGAGTCCTTGGCGAGTCAACTCGGCAAGCCCTAGGACTCAGGAGTCCCAAGAGTCTTTTCTAGGACTTGGAGAGTCCTCAAACTATGGTATGACTAGTCTCGTGTTCAATTAAGTAGGAGGTTATCTCAATTGTCCTACCTCATGAGTGGGCAATCCAAAGAGGATATTCTTTACACATCTTATAGGGTGTGTGTTGGTTTATACCTCAAGATGGGATGAAACTTAGGTTTCCTTGGACTAAAAAATAGTGGTCATTTTCATCCTTGTCTTATCCATTTTCTAGAGATAGAGGTTGTGGTCTAGTATCTAATCACTATTGTTAGACTACTACATGTTAGTTCTTCATCAATTTTCAGACCAGTAACATAAGAGCTTGCTTTTTTATGTTGTTTTCATCCAGAACATCAAACTTTTGAAGAAGGATTTCAAAGTTTTCAATTTTTAGTGATCTAGGTCATCTCAGCTCACTCTTTTGAACAATTTTGAAGAAATTTTTCAAGTTGCAGTAGCTGCTTTTTCCTTGCATGTCCATGAAATCATCAAAATTTTCAAGATTTGATCATATGGGTCCTAATTAAATATTCTTCTGAACAAAACCCAGATGCCAACTTTTTTTGTAAAAATATTCAAATTCTAGGGTTTGCTCCTTTTTCAATCATTCTTTAGTATTTTAAACATCTGATCAACTAGGTTCATCCAAAATGATCTTCTAAACAAAACCCAGGTGCTAGCTTTTTTTTGAGAAAATCTGAAGAAATTAGGGGTTGCCTCTTTTTCAATTTACACTCAAAATTTTCAAAAATGAACGATCTAGGTCTTCTTGTAACAAAATTCTGAACAAAACTCATATCTAAGAAAATTTTCAAAAAAAAATTATATTTCAAGAAGAAAAATCAATAGGCTAAATTTAGAAAGTTGTGCAAAACTTAGTTGAATATAGGTGTGTTTATAGTCATTCTTCAAGGTTTTCAGAGTGGATTACACTCCCCTCGAGTACAAGACCAAATCAGCTCTCTATCACGACTTCGTCAAAACAATTGAGATTGACTTGCACCACATTAAGCTAGAGTTCAATTTGCAACCATTGGAAAACACAGGCAATGTAGCAGTTAGGAACCTTGGTCATTCAAGACTGCTTGCAACAACCTCCATTCCTATTTCAGTGTAGAGTCTAGAATTTTTAATTTCTTGCATAAAGCATTACAATCCAGCATCTGGAGAGATTCAATCGGTAGATGGAAGAGTTATTTACAACCTAAAACCAAACATGGTTAAAAAATGCTTCTGAATTCCACCACTTAGGCCTGAAAGTGTGACTATCGTCAAGGAAGAATGTGAAAGAGTATGGGGCATGCATAAAGAAAAATACAGTAGGAAGATTGCATTGAAGTGAATATTGCATTGAAGTGGATGAAAGAAAAACATAAGACTTTGCCAAAGAACATTGGGCAAGGGGAATTCAAAGATGAAATTTCTATAATGATCACCTTGCTCAATAGGATCACTAGTCAAGAGGATGCTGCAAAGTTTCAACCCTAAATGTTCTATGTTATACCTCACGTCATGAAGAAGACAAAATTGTATGATTGGGAAACCTTAATTAGTGATAGCCTCCATCAACAGATAACTAAATATTTCCATATTCATGAGTTCCATATGGTTTCCTACCTTTTCTACCTAGTGGCCTTCCAAGGAAAATTAAGAGGGTTGAACACTATGGGGTCTCTGAATGTACAACATGTCTACAACTACTACCCTTAGCTGGAGTTCATAGAGTCATCACATCTTTACAAGAGGGTAAACGAGGCTTTTCTAATGTATACAATACAAGACCTGGATAATGAGTTGCACATTCATATCTCATCAACTGCCAGAGCAGCAATAGCAGAGTAGGCACATTGGTTTATATAATTTCCTACCTTCACCTACATTAGAGTCTATGGCTACTCTAGTGCTCCACTCATGTTGCCAAGGTGCCCATCAGTTGAAGTTGTCATAATGGAATTCTTAAGGCAAGCATATGATGTTCACACAGTCTTGCAGGATAGAAAGAAACCTACCTTCAACTTTTCATTTGGGTTGGGAATTTACACATGCAGATCAATTACAGATGTCAGGTCCATGGGTGATGAATTGGATAAACTTGGTCTCAATCCTTACAGTGAGAGATGATCGTATGATCCTCATGGCATCTTCGTAGCCTGGCTTGAGAAGAACTATGCTCATATACCTGCACTTGAAGATTTTTGGGCCAACTGTAGATATGAGTTTGAGGTATGGAGGCATAGTTACAGCAGACTCACTCTCCATCAAATGAAAGATTGTTTGTCAGAGGATATCAAAGGAATTTTAGATGATGATGGATATGTACTTCTCCCAATGTACACTCGTCAACAAATCAAGCAATAGCCTCTCCCACAGGTCAATTGGGCCAACAAAGAAAACATCTTAGTGGAAGAAAGGACACGTCAAATCATTGAGCACAATAAGAATTTCTTGATTCTCAAAAGAAAGAAATCCATTCCAGCAGTGGAGCCACCAAGAATACAATCATCACCTCCCTCTTCTTCGAGAACAGAACCAAAGATGAAGGGTGTAATTCAAGAAGGTGTAAAGGGCAGCAGATCAACTATTATTGTCATATAGGAGCAGCCAACAATTGAAATAGAAGAATCTCCTCTAGTGGAGTCTGTTCCTCAAAAAGAAGCAGAAGATGTGCCCTTGGCACATGATTCTTCTCCAGTGACAAGGACCTCACCAATTCATATTGATCTAGAAATTGAAGAAGATGAAGAAGTTTCAATTGAGCCTCCCAAGGAAGTTAGTAGAGATACTACCACATCTTGGCATGAGAACTCTTTGGGAAGGAAGACAAGAATACCTTCATATCAGTTGAATTTTGATGATCTTGACAATGTGTATCAGGAAGCTCCTAAAAAGAAAGCAAAGAAACAAAATCACTTTGAGAGAAATCCATATGGTGAAATGATCATGGATACTGCTACACCTCCAAAAGATCAAAATAGAGATGAAGTTGATGTCAATGATTTCATAATGGCTAAGGCCAATCTTGGCAAGAACACCAGGCATGCGGATGTTACTTTGTTCAAAGTTACATATGAAACTCTTCAAGAAAGAGTGTTGAAAGATGAAGAAGACAAGGCAGCCCTCAAGGCTAAAAATTGGCAACTTAGACTATTCATTTCTAACCTTGTTCATGACACTTCACAGGCTACTCAATTGCTGCCCCAAGTTCTAGAGACACCAGCTGATCATCAATAGTTGAGGCAGTTGGTAATATGTGGGAAGCAAACTCAAGAATGGATTGAGGGTTTCATCGTAAAAGGAAAATAAATTTTGGCACAAATGTTTCGACTAAGTAACAACGCACATGAATTACACCAATGCATTCAAGGATTTGAGTAGTTAATGACAGAAGTGAAACCTAGGCACAAAATCATCATTGTAGATTTGGATACAGCTTATGGCTCGATGGTTTCCTAAGAACACAAAATAAAAATCCTTGCATGGAGAGAATGTCATATCTTCAAAGTGATAGCCTACGAGAGGATATCTGAGGATTTTGTTTCCTACAGACAAAGGGTGATTGAAGCTCTTTTGTTCATAAGTGAGTTTGTCACGAAGATTCCTTCTCAATATAGTCATGAAGATGGTTCCTATATTGGACTTGATGAAGTGCAAGCTTAATTTCAGAATGTTGTTCGTAGCAGTGATACAGTTGGTGGTAGGATGAGCAATATTTCCATGATGTTAGCAAAATTTGAGAAAGCATCCAATGAGGTTGAAGACTTTTTGAGATCGATTGCAGATGGTGAAGAAATCCTAGAAAAGTGAAGCTTTGCTATTGATAGTATTGATGCACCTGACAGAGACACAGTTTCTAGCTTTTTGGCAGATGTGATTGATATTTAAAGCAGCCTTCATCTAGAAGCTTTCTTTCTACTTTCTTTCTATTCTCAGCTCTTTCTTATCTACTCTTTGAAGAAAAGAAAGAAGATAAAATGTAATAGTTGGCATTTCTTGTTTTTCTTGCTTTCTTAGGTGGTTAGATGTTATCTTATTTTAGTTTTAGAAATAAATCTTGCATGTTGAGCAAGCCTTAGTTGTAAAAACAATGAGATTTTAGGGTTCCCTACTCCTCTGCTTGTCTATAAATAAGAGCAACCTTGCTCATTTATTTTCAGCCGTACTTATGATAACAAATTGTTGAGCCTATTTTTCCTACAATTTGTTGTTGCGTAGTTGATGTTCACTTTGTGCAAGAACAAGTTTGCAAGTCTCTTTTAGCTACAATTTCTTGTTTAGCGCATGTGTTTGGTGTAATATTTTGTTCCAGAGATTTGAGAAATAAAGTCTTGTGCCTATTTTTCCCTCTGATATAATGTCTCAAATTTTTGTTTATTGTGTTATGCTTATATGATCTTTAATTTCAGCTTGCATTGAAAGTAAGTAGATGTATGTTGGAAGGAGAGTTTATTTAAGTATTTTTTCAAAGAATCAAACTTTGCTCATTTCTAATTCTCTTGCTCTATGTTTTCTTGAGAAATTAGAAATGTCATTAGTGTAGGTTAGTTGTAGTTGAAATTCCTTAAACAAAAAATCTCAGCTACGACGCTTGAGTTTTATAAACCTTGTGCTCTTAGCTGAACCAAAAAGATAGGAAAATTAGATTTAATTTACTTTCTTGAACACCATCAGCAAAGAGGGAGCTTCCCCTCCCAATTCGAAGAGCAATTTTACTGTGCATAGCTTTCCATTTCTAATTCTCATTCTAGAAGTGTGAATTAAAACGCCAACATCGCCCTTGCAATACCCAGGTTAGTGTAGTTGTCAAGTGCTAGGCTAAATAAATAATGAATCAATCCAAACAATCTTTATCTCCAAATTAGATGAATTAGCTTCTATAACTCAAAATGCCTCAGTGTAGTTTTCAATTGCTAGGCTAAATAAATAATGAATCGTGTGCGCACAATACACTTAGGCCCTATGTTTCCAAGTTTTTTTTTTTTAAATTGTCTTATTTGTATTTGTGTGACTAACTATTTAGTCATTTTTACTTGTATGACTAAGTAATTTTTTATTCCACAACCAAATTAGTCATTTATTTATTCATTTGTAGTTGAGTTGCAAAAAATTAGTATAATTTAGTTATTTTTAGTTGTTGTGATTAAAAGTTTTAGTCACCTAGTCATTTATTTGCCAAATTCTACTAGTGAGTTATATCCTTCTCTATTGGACTCTTACATATTTCCCATGCTTCCTTAAAATATGTTTCATATTGATATATTTCTTTCATTGCATCAAATGTGACATCATTAACCCTCAATTCTTTCAGTAACAAGCATATTCTACTGAGTGTGTCTTCTACCCTATTAGGTTGGCCACTCATATGATTTAAAATAAATGAATAACTCTATAGAAATTCTACTTATTTCATATATTTTTTACTTAACTTACCTTGGTTGTTTATAAACTATAGTACATGACATGATCTATATACAATACAAACTCCTTAAATAACAATAATTCTACCATTACTTTAGTGCTTGAACTATTGCATAAAATTCTTGATCATATATACTAAATGTTTTATTTTTGCCTCATCAAATTTTATCTGAAATAAACAATGGGAATTCCTTATTTACTCAAAGATCCACCAATTGCACATCCACTTGCATCACAATCTATTGGAACATTTTACCAAAATCTGGTGAGGCTGATACTAGTATTTTTTTCACATTTCTCTTCATATGTTGGAAACTTCTTTCAATTCAGGTTGTCTAATAGAATTATTCCCTATCACATTTTCTTGTCTCTATGTAGCTGCACATATCCCACTAAAATTCCTTATGAACTTCTTGTAGAAGCTTTCCAAGCCATGAAAATTTTTGGCCTTAAACACACTTCTTGGTGAAGGCCACCCTACTATTTCCTTGAACTTCTATAGGTATATCTTCAACCCCTCTTCAAACACAAAAAATCCCAGATACACTAGTTCTTTCATCATAAAACTATATTTCTTTAAATTTACCAATAATTTATCCTTTAATATTTGCAAAACTACCCTAACATGTAACAAATGTTCTTCCCTTATTATATTAAAAATCAAAATATCATCTAAATAAATAATGACAAACTTATGAAGGTAAGGTATCAACACATCATTCATCAACCTCATGAAGGTACTCAACAAATTTGTCAATCTAAATGGCTTTTACCAACCACTCATATAAACTATCCTTTGTCTTGAATGTTGTTTTCCATTCATCTGCTTATCCGATGGTATGCACTCTTCAAATCTATCTTCATGAAGCACTTGGATCCACTCAAACAATCCATCATGTCATCCAAGTGGGGTAATAGAAACCTATAGTATGAATTTATCTTATTTATAGCCCTTGAATTTGTATACATTCAACATTCTCCATCTTTTTTAGTGTCAACATTGTTGGTACAATGCATGAGCTCAATATTTCTCTTATAAGACCCATATCTAATAACTCATGCACTTTTCTATTTATTTCTTCATTCTCCATATATTTCATTCTATATGGTTTCTTTGTTTGGAAAACTAGCCCACAATTTCATATCCATGCAATGACTTATGCTCCTCATAGGTAGCAATCCATAGAGCAAGTCCTTCATCAAAAGTTCTATAAATTCATCCAAAATATCTTAGACCTCCATGAGATTTTCTTCCTTCTTCTATGTTGTCCTAACCTATGGAGGCTTAGGAATGAAATCAAAACATTCCTTCTTTTTCAAATCCTTCAAAAATTGTTTCCCAATTACCTAAAAATCTTTGAGATTCTTTTCTACCTCATCATCCCTATATTCATGGGATTCAAAACATATTCCTTCCCATTCTTATTTATCTTATAACAATTTATTTTTCCATCATGAATGGATTCTCAATCATACTACCATGGTCTACTTAAAAAAATATGACATGGATCCATTTGCATAACATCACATAATATCTCATCCTTATAATTAAAAATATAAAAATTTACTAAACATCAATCTCTTATCAATATTGATGCCCTTTTGCAGCCAAGAAGATTTGTAGGGACTTGGATGTTTCATCCTTTTCAAGTTCAACTTCTCCACCATCTCTTCTGACACTAAGTTTACAATGTTTCTGCAACATTTTCCTCCAAACTTACATCTAGTTTTGAATAATTTATTCCTCAACATTGGTTCTTCTTTCCCTTTTTTGGTTTTAACAATACTCTTTTTATCATCATAAAATTCCCATCCTCTACTTGTTCTCCATGCTTAGGTGAAGCTACACTTTCTTCCTAAGCTTGTGCCACATGAACTCTCGCTTCTCAGGAAAGATGAAAAGGCACTTTCTTGAGAAGAAGACAAAGCAGATCACAGTTAGGAGGAGGCACAACATGGAAGGGAAAAAATATTTCTGATTTAAGAAATAAAATTTGTGGTAGAAAAGGGCGTAGGGAGATTAAAAGAGAGGGGGGGCACTATGCATAGGGAGAGCATAGCCAAGGATTGGATTTGGCTTATGTAAAGCCACATGTGGAGGGCAGAATGGATAGCAGGCTGCGAACATGAAAGAAAGAGTAGGTTGTTAGTATGTAAGAAGAGGTAGCATCACATTTAATGGTCTTTGATGATACACAACAACACAATTAGTATCAGGAAAATTCACTTCAAGAAAAATTCACCATCAGCAATTTCTAGTCAAGGAAAATTAATCATATTTTTTGTCGTCGTGAATTTTCCTTGAGGTGAATTTATCATGGCGGTGAATTTTCCCATGGTGAATTGACGGTGAATTGCTGGCCATAAATTTTCCTGAAACCCACTAATTAATGATAGAAGGGATGAGTTCCAATGAAGATACAGACAAACGTTTGTGTATAAGAGCCACATTTAGTTAGCAATTGTAAATTCAATTGGAAATATATTTGAATACAGACAATATTAAATTTGAAAAAATCTGTCTAACATTTTTGTGAACTGAATTTTCAAAGTTTATATCTCTGAACTATGCATAATTTTGAAAAGAATGCATGACAAACAAAGTTGTCAATTCATTAACAAAGCAGAGGATTGTGTGTTTCTCCATTAAAGTTTGTGTGTTGCATTTTTGAGAGTTGTGTTTTTGTGTCACTTATTTTCCCTTCTCATTGGTTAAATCTACAATAGTGAGTCTCAAACTTGTGACACTAGTTTTTTCAACTTGTAAGTGGGAAAAAGTTGAAAACATCTTCATTCAAAGTGAGTAAAAAATTACCTTCATTCATAAGTGTAAAATGCAAAAAAAACCTTTGAACAAAAGTAATTTCCAAAAATGGAGAAATTACCTTAGTCCAAATGTTTTTTAAAATTTTCTTTTGGTGGAAATTGAGGTCTTTGAACAAATACCCTAAAATTAGGCCTCAATCTTACTCAAAGAATTATGTTTTCAACCTTGGATTGGACTAGCAAATGAAATGAATGTGATAAGATAATTTGTAGGATTGTAGCACTCAAAATAATCTTTACAAAGAGTATAGTTTTTAATATATCTAATTTGATTATTATATTTGTTTTATTTTTCTATGGTGAAGATAGGTTTTTCAAATCATCAAGTTCTTTGTTCCACACACATGAAAACTAGTAAAATAGATTAAAAAAATTAAATATCTATGCACCAGGTATCGACATTCTTATTTCAACAAAAGAAGGGTGAAATCACAATATTGTGTCTCACTTTTTGCCCAAGATGGACATTTACATCAATATTTTTAACTAAATCTTCATCTTTTGAGACCTATAGTAGCTAAACCATAAAAAATTTGAAGATGATGTGAACTAGTGATTTGTGGAAATTTGTGTGTATATTCTAAATAAATAAAAATTCAAATTTTTTGAAATAAATCATGAATCTTTCAACATCTCCTTTAATAATAGGTTTTAGACAGAAAACAACATTTTCAAAAAGTAACATTTGTGTCATACAACATAACTTTTTTTCTATAAAGGAATAAATTCTAATTTTTGGAATATAGATTTTCAACATCAATATCTAGGGAAAAGATATTTTTTCATAATTTTTTGTTGCATTTTTTTTTTAAATTAATTTTTGAAGTCACTTTAACTATAATTTGGACATACATGTGTGTTGTACAACCTAACTTTTTGTGTATATATCGGAATTCAATTTTTCTTTTTTTGGGTGAAGCAAAGAAATCAATATCTAGGGAATGGGTATTTTTTGAATTTTTTTACAATGGTTTACTATTTTTCCACCTCTGCACAACAAAGAGCTTGATGTTCAGAGAAAAACCTATGTTTAGTAAAAATTAAAAATTAAATACATGATCAAATGAAAATATATCAAACATATACTTGTTGAAAAGCTAGTTTCAAGGGCTATAATCTTGAAAAATATATTTTTTAAATGATGTTATTTAATCCCTCAAAAGGTAAAGAAAAAGTGGGGTGTTACTAGCATTTTGATAGTTGTGAAGGAGACTCCATTGTGGGTATGATTTAATACTATAGGGGTTCTATCCAAGGGGGTTTGATCTAAGGGGGTATTATCTATCCCTCTTTAATTAAAAACCTTTAGATGGAGCCTCTCAAGACTTAAATCATTAGTTTTTCTAAAAACAGTGATTTCAGGAAAAAATCAGCACATCCCAAAAGTGAGACACAGTATTGTGGTAGCACCCAGAAGAAGTTAATTTATATGCATACAAAAAATATATGCATTATCAAAGCAACCTATGTCTAAATTATGATTAATCTCACTTCAAAAAGTTATAAAAAAATTATGCAACAAAAAATTATGAAAAAATGTGTGTGCACTAATATTAGTGTTACAAATTTATGTTTAAAAATTTATAATTTTATCCTTTCTACAAATAAATTTATGCTTTATTGAAGTAACATCGCTTTTTTTAAATATTGTTAACAATAAAAACTAAATTATTGAAAATGTTAAAAACTCACAAATTATTTCTTGTTTTTTAAAATATATTTATAATCTAACATCAAAAATCTCAAAAGTTGCTAGTTCACACCATCTTTAAATTCTTTATGGGTTAGTTGTTATAGGTGTCAAAAAGTTGAAATTTGGTAAAAAAATATTGATTTCAATGTCCCACTTTGGCTAAAAAGTGGGATACATTATTGTGGGGCGACCCCACTTTTCTAAGATACTTAAGGACTTTCAAAAGACATGTGACATGTATCTCCATATTGGTAACATGTACCAGTGAATACCCTTCCTCTTCCAAAATATCCTCGACCTCTCAAATAATCTCCCTTGCCTCTAGAATAACTTCATTTTCATCTAGTTTCTTGTGTTTAAGAACTCATTTGAGATGTTTTATCTTATTCTTACTTCATTCAATACTACCTTATACTACTCAATTTTTCTCTACTGCGTGAATTTTTTCCCCTTCCTTGAATTATTCCTTTATTTTCTCACTAATATATCTTATGCCTTCAAGTCATACTGATAGGATTCTTCCACATTTTGTATTCTAATCAATCTAATCTCATCTTGAATTGATAATCGTAAACCATTCACATACCTTGACAACTTCTCAAAATCATTAGCAATTGTCTTGCTCTAATACTCAATATGTAGAATTATTCTTTGTATTCTTTGACACTTTATTCTATTTGCTTCAAATTCTTCAATTTCTTGAATAAACTAAGTTGATAATCAATAGGTGGCAATTTGGCCTTTAGTTCGGTCACCATTATGTCTCATGATTTAATCTTTTATTTTCCTCTTCTTTGTCGCTCAATATGAAAATTTTCTTGTCATAGGGATGCATTCCCTTTTAGCTTTGTGTAGGAAAACTTCACCTTCTTGGGATCTTCAAAAATATTTCTTCCACTTGGTCCACTTCATCTTTAGTCACTTCATCTTCTCTATCCACCACTTCTTCATCTTCACTAACATCTTCAACATGCACCCATCTTATATGTGCTACCTCAATCATATATAATCTTTCTATAATTCCTCTCAACATCTCCACAATTTCCATATCACCAGCCCATGGTGCTCCTCTTCACCCACGTCCTCTATGTATCATGTCTCCAAACAAGTCCTCTGCAATTGTAGAATTCCTATCTTTTCACTTTCCCACAATAAATTTCTTAGGACTCTTCTCTTGAAACAATCACAGCATACCCACTATGATACCACTTGATACAATCAGGGTCAAGGAACTTTATTAGGCAACCCAATCACCTAACCAACAACAAATATCAGTTGAAAATAATGTTCATACAACAAACAATTTCAAATTCTTTATTATTCAGCAACATTCTTTACAAGAGTACAAAAAAATTTGGGTTACAAGTTATATTATTCTTCTTCTCCAAATTTTAAACCAACACAAACACATGCCTCCCCACCTCATATACTTCCATGTGAAGCAATTCAACCATTGAGGTTAGGAAGTTCAACTTTCACACTAGCAACTCAAATGGTGCAATCCAAATCTACAATGTGTTGACAACTCAATTGATTTTCCAAAGGCTCATTTCTTTCCTATCATGGTTCCCACCCCAATGGGACTAGGAGCCAACCACCTTTGTTAGAGGTTCCTACCTTTTGAATAAATTTGAAATGTAAAATTCACCTTTCATTGGGGGTTCTGATCTTGTTAGGAACACGAATTGACACCTTGTCTTTACCTTTCGTCAGGGGTTTTGACTCCATTAGGAACTAAAATATAACAACTTATCTTTATTTTTATTGAGGGTTACAACCCCATCAGGAACCAAGAACCAAGAATCAACACTTTATTTTTACCTTTCATCGAGGGTTCTGACATCATCAAGAACCAAGAATCAAAACTATCTTTACATTTTGTCAAGGGTTTTGACCCCATCAATAACCAAGAATTGACACCTTTTTGGAGCTTCCTACTCCACTAGGAACCATCTAAGATCATCAAGAACATTGTAGAAAATTCTAAGTGTCAATTGAAAGATAAGAATAGAATCAATTGTGGGTTCCAATGCCTAAACCAAAACTGTCGGGGGTTTTTTGGAGGTTCTTGATCCATTAGGAACCATCTAATATCATCAAGAACTTTGTAGAAAAATATAAATTTCAAGTTAGAGGTAAGAACAAAATCGATCAATTGTTCTTAGGGTTTTTAGAACACCTCAAAGCTCTAATGAGTTCCTAAGTAGAGCTAAAGCTCTAACCACACATAAGTTCACCATCTTTCATCTAGTTTCCTCCAAATTTGAACTAGAGATACCCTTTTGGGTCCTCTTCAAGCTATATTCTTAACTTAACCAATTTTTAATTCGAATTTTCCTCTTGAAACAAAACACCAAACCCAACTGTAAGACAACAAAAATAAGGAAATATTGAAAAAATAGAAAATATTTTTGGATGATTCAAGATTTGCTTGTGAACATAGATTCTCCTGCATCACTTTATCATAGATAAGTATACTTGAATTTTTTAATCTCAAATTTAATATTTAAAAGATGATGATAATAGATTATTAATTTTTATTTATTTAATTTTATAATTCATTTTTTAAAATTTTAAGATTGGTTCTCTCATTTCTCTTTAGCCCTTGAATCTCTCTATATGCTAAGTTAGGGGTATTTTATTATTTATTAGTATATTTGATTTTTAGATTGCCAATGAATATCTTATTCAAATCCATCTTGTTGTGAGGAAGACCATTTTTTTCTTGCATTTTCATGGTTATTTAGGTTGTTATGGATTATTTTCTTCAATCCCTCTTATTGTGAATAGAGCTCTTCTTCTTTTTGTCTCTTCACAACCATTCAACGGTTTCACCATTGTTGCTCAACTTTCCTATTCTCAAGAGACAACAATACTTTTATTTTAATTTATTTTTAATATCATTACATAAATGATTATTTTATATAAAAAAAAAAATTATACTGCAGGAATCGGGTAGCACGACCCCCTATAAACTGCAGTGCGCCTGGTAAACTTTTTAACCTCCTACAACAGGAAAGATTTAGCCAACCGAGCTAGGGCCCCAACCCTATTTTATATAATTTTTAATTATTAGAAACCCTTGTCATTTTTTTTTGCTTCGAGGCAATAACCAATGATTCCATTTCATTATTTTCCTTCCATAATTAATAAAAGTAAAAAATATTTTTTAGACCTAATTTATATTGTTATTACTCTTTTTGTTTACATTTATTCTAGTTTTTAGTCTTAGACACATTTGGGCTAGGTGCACATAATTGTTTATCAATTACGTATTAAGGCCCAACAAATTAAATAGGGATCTAACAATTTTGATAGACTCTTATGCAATCACCCTCTTTTCCTTGTCTCAAATTGTATTATTTATTAGATTATCTCTCCATGTTCAAAAAATTACTCTTTTGGCTTTGCATTCCTAACCCTCAATCACATTTTCAACTATTTTTTTTTACTCATTAAATCTTTTTACATTCTAGTATCTTTTTTTCTAGTTGTTTATATTTATTTTGTAGGATTGTATAAAAAAAATCAATTTTCATACACACAACACAAATCCATGGAAGAAAATACTCGAATCTACCAATAAACACATCCCGAAAGAGTAAATATACTCTTTTTTAAGCTTTTTATACATTCTCTCATATTTTTCTCCAACATGTTCCACTTCTTTGGTATCATTAACACACATTTTATGTAATGTAAATTAATTATCCAAATATTTTTCCTTTCTCCAAAATCAATCAAACTACATTAATTATACTATTCTTTGGTTTATGTTATATTTCATTAATTTTTTTTAATGCACATGTAATAAAATTTAATCCATTTTTTAACTAGGTTAGTTTAATTTATACACTACAACAATGGTAGAGTAGAAAAAGGTTAGCAAGATTCAAATCAAAATCTGAAATTTAAATGTTCAAGATTCAAATTTGTACACACTAAAGTGACTTAGGTTAATTATACATCAACAAATTTGAAATAAAGTGACAAATGAGATATCTATGAATTAGAACTAATTACCAGTGATGGGTATTGATTGGGACATTTTAGGATAAGGTCATGTGGTAAATTTAATGCAAGAATATACCACTTATAGACTAGCTACTAAATAAAGGAAAATCTAATTGAAGTGGGCTCAAAACATAATAACATGGGTGCACAATTTTTCTCATTATAAATTTAAACCTATAACTTCTTGAAACAATGTTCTACCAAATAATTTAATCAAGCTCAACATAAATGCTATATAACACAAATAGATTGGAACAATATGAAATTTTTATTACCTTTCACATTCATTTATTTAGATTATTAAATATACATCCATGTGCACCATGACTGGTGTCTAATTAATTGATTAATAACAAGTCTCCTTATGGCAACAATCAACACAACATGTTGTACTAGCAAAGAGCTTACAACAAAGACATTCCTTTATACCAGGGATATTTAGTTTTGTATTCGCCATGGTAGTACTAGTTCCATCAACTTTTGAAATGGATGTCTTCATAGATCCTGCTTTTAGTACAGTAGTTGGTCCATTAGAAACTGCTTCAATATCACATTCATTGATGATTTAAAATTATTTAAGATCCTAAACATTGTAACATTATAGATTATATAATAATTTAAAATAGTAACACTTAAAAAATTATATAAATGAAATCAACCTAAGATCAATTTTAACAATAAAAACATGTCTTCAGTTTAGAGATATTGATATTTATATTAGTCATGATAGTTATTCCTAGTACCTTTGACTTTAGATGAATTTCTCAAACATTAAGAAAGATTGATTCTCATAAATTTCTCTATAAAATATAAATTTAATGAAATTGTTTCAAAAACTAAACAATTGAATCTTATTGTAGCAAGTTTCTCCATTAGATTGTGTCAGAATTTTTGCACCAATATTTCAAAACATTGATGTAAAAATTTTGATACAATTTAATCCAGAAACTTGCTGCA
The DNA here is from genome assembly GCA_007258455.2 of Sequoia sempervirens. Taxonomy (NCBI): domain Eukaryota; kingdom Viridiplantae; phylum Streptophyta; class Pinopsida; order Cupressales; family Cupressaceae; genus Sequoia; species Sequoia sempervirens. The sequence continues at coordinate 818,796,240 of VDFB02271358.1, read as the reverse complement.
ATAATCTTTATGAAATGTAAAAATCTGTTATCACAAGTTAAATCTTAATAAAACATCAAAATAAATTCAAATTTGTAAATGATTAAAGATGGTAAAAATAATCTAATAAAAAATACTTCAAATCCAATCCATTCAAATTTATCAGTTTGAAGTTACCTTTGTGAGAGACAGACGACTGTGAAAGGACAAAGATCACACATAAATTAATGGCCATAATAAACAGGAATACTCTTCTTCCTCCAACACCCACCATTTTTCTTCTCTTTCTGCTTATCTTCTTCTTCTTCTTCTTCTGGTTACTCTTTCCTCTTCAATATAAATAACATCCATTTTTTCTGTTATCTTACTACGTTTCTTGAACAATCTAAAAATGGTAGAATCGCGTTTTGCATGCAGCCGTTACAGTGGATATTAGAAATCAATGAAAGAGCAGATCTTTTACCATTCATTGGAGATCAGAAATCAATGAAAGAGAAGTTAAAACATAACTGCATACGTTTACACAAAATCCTGAAAGATTTGTCCATATCTGTTGAAGAAAACTGTATTCATTTGCCTCACCCATGAAACATATTCTACTGTTTATGGTATCATGCCTCAAAATTAAATTATTGAAGTTTGGAGATGAAATATTAAGTATTAAATGGTTTTAAGAAAAAATTAGATAAGTCATGATTTCAAAAAGGAAGGAAAGAGCTATATAAATCATATGTTCAATATAAAAACATAAAAAATAAAAAAATGTAATAAAACCATCAGATTGGAGAGGGGTTTCGATCTTCAAAATTACTCAAACCTCTCATTAGGCATGTGTATGCATTCTTTCAATAGCTCTCACTTAATGAAAGTTGTCATGTCTTCTCTCTTCTTGGGAACCCTCCTATGATTGAGTATCTTGTACATTCGCTTGTATATGTGGCTAACCATTTTACATACCTAACTTTGTATGAGCATTATTCATGAAAACTTCAAAGGAGCCGATTCCATTCCAAAATACCAATTCCATACAATGATTGGCTCAAAATTGCATCACTTATACATAGGACTTGACTAGTTCATACACACATCATAGGTACAATAGTGGACTAGCTCATATGCACATCACAAATACAACAATGATTATAGCTCATATGCACATCACAAGTACAATAGTAACTAGCTTAAACATATATTACATATATCTAGGGTAAACAATCTATACATACATCACATGTTCATATAAAGATCAATTGCTAAAGTGGATATGGATACAACCTATAATGTCAAAAATTACATACCCTTGCAATTTCATTCTATATTTTGTGTCTACTTTGGTGTCCATTCCATCAGTGTTTTTGTAATCTCATTTCAGCCCTTGAATTATCATTTCTCCTTCTCAAAGTACTTAGGCCTCCTTTTTATGGTCACTTTTGTGTTACCCTTATGTTTTTGTATTATTTTGTCATTTTTTAGCATAAACTGTTTGGACACTAGCACATCATACACATTAAGAAAAATGTGTCTCAACCTTAAAATTACAAAAGATTAATATTTATAGTAAGTTTACATTTGAGCATGGATTGATCCAAAAGAATTCTCAAAGCTATAAAATAACCAAATAAACATATTGGTAAAGTTTTGACCCAGGATTATGCTTGGTTTTCAAGATATTAAAGTTTTTATTTTAACTTTTGAAGTCAATTTTGAGGAACTTAGAGGTCGTTTTTGGACCAAAAAGTGATTGTAACTAACAAATCTATTATATCTTGATAAATCGCTTCACGAGTTTTCCAACGGTTTAAAAAATTCTCAAATCAAAAGTTATGGCTTTCAAAATTTAGGTCTCCCAAATTGGAAGATGTGAAAACGTGTTGGATGCTAAAAAGAGTTGTAAGAGGGAATTACACATCTCGGTGTGTGTTTTGACACATCAAAGGACATTTTTTATTAGAAATAAGTTGGGTGTCACTTTTTTTGGTGGTTTTAGCTCATGGATTTCTTATATCATATGATAATTTCATGTATTGCATAACTCCTATATATTAGGTGCTTGAGATAGTGGTTGTGTGTGTCCTATAAATGTTAAGGCGTCTCCATATCTTTGATTGGAGATACTCCTACAAAAATCTTGCTTTGCTACTATATTGTAATCTTGTTGATTTATAAATAATATATTGGGTGGCTTTTGGAGTGTGGGGTTTTTCTTTGAAAGAGTTTTCCCCACATAAATCATTGTGATGTGGTATGAATGGTATTTATGTTTCTTTGAATTTATCATATATAATGGTTGTAAAGGTTTGAAATTTTTTTCATAACCCTCCTTTCAAGATTAGTGTAGCAATTTTTTTCACTAACTTGGCTTCTTTACAAGTGGCATTAGATTTTGATCACCTTTGGTTTAAGTTGAGGGTCATTGCACTTTTTTGATCTAATCCAATTTTGAGTGGGAGCTTGTGCAAAAGATACTTTGTGATTTTATTACATGAATTTTCATATGGCAAGTACATAAGGGAGAATAGAGGTAGAGAATTTTAATGGTAACAATTTTGAGATGTGGAAGCTGAAGATAGAGGATTTGTTAATTAATTAAGATCTATGGGATGGTGTTAATGAGAAAGTTCCAATGCCTACAAATGTTATTTTGGTTGCTCAATATGATGTTATGGATCGTAAATTCAAGGGTCTAATCAAATTGTGCTTGAAAATTTGTCTTTTAATCAGTGCTCATCAAGAATTCTTTACAAAGAAATTGATGGAAGAAAAAACTTGGTGAGACATATCAAGCTTAATATCTAGTGAACAAAATTTTCTAGAGGAAGAAATTGTATTCCTTGAGAATGGAAGAGGATGGACGAATTGCAAACCACCTAAAAGCATTCAATATGTTGGTAGCTCAACTAACATCAATTGGTGTAAAAATGGATGAGGAGAGATTTTGAATCTTGTTTTGTTCTTTTCTTGATTCATGGGATTCTCTTGTTATAGCTATTGGGAGTACTTATGTTGTCTTGAAAGTTGAAGATGTTGTGTGTTCTTTAATTATGAAGATATGAGAAGGAAGGTTTCCATCAGTTCCAAGAAGGCCTTAAATTTTTTTGGAAGACTTAAATAAAAAGGCATGAATAGCAAGAAGTGTGATAAATCCAAGTCCAAGGGGAGATCCAAATCTCCTAGAAATTCCAAATCTATTTGTTGGAACTATAATAGGCCTAGACACTTATGTAAGGAGTGCAAAGAAGAAAAGAAGAAGAAAAAGAAGAAACTTGATTCTGATTCTAAGCTTGAGAAGGAAGACAGCGATGCATTAATTGCATCTTTGGTCACTTGTATAGGTAATGGTGCATTGTTAGTTGACTTAGGTGCATTTTTTTTATATGATCTAATGAACCTAAAAGCAATTTCATTAGAGCATATAAAAAAAATGCACCTGAGTCAACTAACCATGCACCATTACCTATACAAGTGACCAAAGATGCAATTAATGCATCACTGTCTTCCTTCTTAGGCTTAGAATCATAATCAAGTTTCTTCTTTTTCTTCTTTTCTTCTTTGCACTCCTTACATAAGTGCCCAAGCCTATTATAGTTCCAACAAATAGATTTGGAATTTCTACGAGATTTGGATCCCCCCTTAGACTTGGATTTATCACACTTCTTGCTATTCAACAATATGTAGTGCATTTGTTGGTCATGGTAAAGTTAAAATCATATTCATCATGGTAGAATTAAAAGGATTAGTGATGTGTTAATTTTCGACACCTAGGAGCCTCATCCTCATCACCTTATAAAATTGTATAAGGTTTAAACATATACAAACTTGATAAAATTGTAGAAAGACTATGCAAGACATCAACACAATCCACGGTGGTTGTTGAATGTTACTGGGGACCTTCTATAATAAATGGGGGTATACTCAACAATGGCATGGTCATAGTAATGAGTGCTAATACTCCACCATATGAAGTCTAGAAGTCTCTTCCTTCTTCTTTCATTGGATCATTGTACCCAATCAATGTTAGAGTTATGCAATATATGTATAGAGTTCATAAAATCCTCTTGTATTCAATTAACATTCCATGCATTGATGAGTCATCCCATGGATATGCATTTGATTGCTGTTTGTAGAACCCTCATGTGTACTTGGTTTTCCATGTATTGAAGTGATAACCCATGTGTATCTATTGATTGATGTTGGTAAAAGCATCATTTGTACTCACTTCATGTTCTATGCATTGGATTGGTGTTGGTAGAAGCCTCATGTGTACTTACTCTATTCCACGTATTGAAGTAATAATCCATGTGCATGCATGGTATTCGTAGAACCCTCACATAGGCTTATCAATTCCATGTATTGATGTGATTAGCATGTATACGCATTAATTGGAGATTGTTTTCCCCTCATGTATGCTTGCTCGGAGTTCCATTTATTGATGTGATTGTGTATTTGTCATGTATGTCTTGCTTGGAAACTCTATGTATGAGATGTGATGTGTGCGTTCAACCACCTTGTTTTGTGTGAGTATTGTTTTACTACCCAATTGATTGCCTCCTAATTCAAAAGGGTGGGCCTAAGGGGTCCACATGGTTGAGTGGCATTGATCACCACTAGAGCTAATTAGATTCTTGAAGATGTTCATTAGAAGACATGCATGGGTCTTGTGACATCTTAATAGTTGTAATTTTTCATTTATAGTTTCTTACAAAAGTTGTAAAGTGGGGTCTTATGATCCTTGATTAATGTGTTGAATTGTTTATTATTGAGCTTAATTGTAAATGTGGATGAGATTCATTATACTATATCATGTATATATTCTATTGGAGTTTGATTTTGTACATCTATCTTGTGAGGGATTTATCATATTATGAATAGTCCTGATTTAGGATGTGTAGACGTAAGTGCATTAGAAGTTGAAATGAAACTTCTTGTTTATGTTTTCCATTGTATTTGATGTAATGAATAAATTAGATTCATTGGCATAAGTTGCATACCCAACTCTATGTTTTAGGAGTTGGGTTTCTCTTGTATGTTTTGTGGCTTGAGGAATGAGAACAATGCTTAAGAATGCTAATATGATTTTTTTGGTTCAATTGGAACTTGTGGAATCCATTAAATATTAAATGTGCTTAATTGCAACTAAGGCATATTGAAAATGATTAGTTGAAATCACTTTCAAACATAAATCAAATAAAGGAGACTATATCTAATTTATTGTTAAGTGGCTTAAGGCTTACTTAGGCTCAATCCCTCTCTTGTCTTGGGCCTTGTGACTCTTGTCTTGGTCTTTGAGGGTGAGCTTAGTCTTAGATGTTATTTTGGGTGTTGGATTCCTTCAAAAACTTCTACATACCTTTGGAATCAATTGGGAAACCCATGATGCATTTGTAGATGTGTAGAACCTATCACCCCTAAGAGAAGCAATCCGCATTGGTAAGAGGGAAATTCCAAACTAGTAACATGGGTGATTTGAATGCAAAATAGACAATTCAAAGAGTGGACACTTCCAAACCTTTTTCAAAAAAGTTTTCTATAGGAAAGTTGTATCCTAAGGTCTACCTTGAATACCTATCATCTTCGTTTGATGACCTTTAATACCTTTGATAAGTTATTCATCCTAATGTGTTGAAATTTGCACCCTTGAGCTAGTATGACTAGTCTTGTGTTCAATTAAGTAGGAGGTTCTCTCAATTATCCTACCTCATGAGTGGGCAATCCAAAGAGGATATTCTTTACACATCTTATAGGGTGTGTGTTGGTTTGTACCTCAAGATGGGATGAAACTTGGGTTTCCTTGGACTAGAAAATAGTGGTCATTGTCATCCTTGTCTTATCCATTTGCTAGAGATGGAGGTTGTGGTCTAGTATCTAATCCCTATTGTTAGAGACTACTAACCGCTGGTATGGTCATTGCATTGAGCTTATTGTCTGGCAATGCCTTAGTCTTCCCTTGTGTATCCATGCTTTGTGCATTTCCATTGCACTCAAGGAGTGCCGTGTTGTGTTGCAACATCTCTAGTGCATAAATATGCATTGTGGCACATCTACATCACAACTACATCATACAAAATATATATTTTACCTTTCCTTAAGCATTAATGTCTTATGTGAATGCTTGGGAATTACATTAAATCTATAATTATTTTCCTAATTTCATTATCATTCTCTCAAACAGCTTGGCTTTCAAGCACAATTCCCTCCCACTAAGGGTATTAATAATGAACATTAGATTTCTAGAAACAATAAGATAGAAAGAAGTCCCATTAGATAGTAAGAAAGAGCTTCTAGAAAAAAACAGTGCATTTATTTTCTATCAACATTTTAAATTGCACCATGATTCTTCATCAAGATTGTGAGATTTGAAATGTTGATGAAATTTAAAAGCATACATTTTTCTTCATATGCTCATTTACTTCATCTCATGAAATGGTCATGAAATGTGGAAATGTCATGTTCGTTGTTGATAGCCTTCATAGGAGAGAACTGTGCTTGAAAGCAAAGCTTGGAAACATGTTACTACAAGGTTTTCGACACCTCGTTGAGGTTTATCATTCACTATTCAACCAGTACAATCAACATATTTGGCTAGCCTCTACTGACTAGTTATTATAGGTATAAGAGCTAAGATTGGCAATGTCTCTTTAAGACTCTACTACCTTCATCTAGAAAATGAAAATTTGCTTCTCTAGTAGGAAGGGACAGTTATCACCGCATCCTCTACAATATTTACCATTCTCTAGGCATTAGTTTGACCACAACAAATCTGCAACTAACACCCAACTAGTTTCCCACCACGCTGCAGATACCTCCTAATGGGATTATAGGAAGTGTGAGAGTTAGTGACTACTGTTAGGAGTAGAAGACACTGAATGTTCTTGCTTGTTACATCCCTAAGAGGCCTGAGATTGTAGTCATTTGGAAATAGTGGATAAGGAGAACAACAATCTCCCTCTTGCTGGAGTGTTCCTCCCAGAATCTGGGTTTCTCTAGGAGTAATCCTTTTGTCTTCGATTCTTTTATTGCTAGCTCTAGTGTAAATATCCTTCTCGTTTGTTTGAATGCTTGAAGTACTACAATTCTTCTTTAATCTGCAAATGGTAAGCTACAGATTAGGATATCCATCCTAGTTTACAGATCATTATATAGAGCTAAAATAATGGTTTCTTAAAATCATGCAGCACAATTCACCTCTCCACATGAGAATGCTTATACTACGAGGAATAGAAGCCTAAAATTCAAACATCAGTTTCTCACAGCACCAAAGTGATCCTCGGATCTAAACATTGGAACGTGAAGAGTAAGTTGGATTCAGAAAATATGACATAAAAATAGCATGTTGACGAAAAACAGAGGCTCCAGAATTTTCAGGATCATTTGCACTGATTTGGTTAAGTCTGTGCCTGCAGAAGCAGCTGCATAAGACAGATCCACAACTACATAATCAATTCCACAAGTACAAAGAGAGCCCTAACTGTTCAAAATTCATAACTAAATGCAATTATGTCCTCTGCAATTCCAACTTTTTGAGGTTTCTCCTTGGGCCCAGGTGAAATCTCCAGCATCAATAACAAGAAGAGAGGATTGAGAGGATTACTACCTCCGATAGAGGTGTTTGGGAAATGTTTTGAATGAGGAATGATTTGAGCATTGAGATGAGAAGAATTAGAGGAATTCAGTTGTTCATTAGATTGTAGAGGTTAGGCAAAATGTAGTGGGCAGCCATTGCTGCACCCACTTGATGTGCTAGCCCTTCCAAGTTGATACCATAGGGTAGTAGAGCATTTGCTACTACTAAAAATTGGTTTTCCTCTCATGGAGTTTCAGTTTAATGAGCATATTTATTTCTATTCTTGCAAGTTAAATTTCTGATTTGGCTTACAATATTCATGCCTCTTTAAGTACCTCATTCTTTAAGCAAATAGAAAGGTGGAAATTTTTAGATTCTTGAATTCTGTAGGTTTTAAGAATTTATGATCACAAAGGACATAATAGTATGGCTTCAATTTTGTTAGGTCAAGTCAACATTTTTTTAAAGATTACAGATTTTCACAAATGAACAGAATAGTATATGTCTACATATAGCTGGGCTTTTTGAAAACCCTCTTCAAGCATAGTTTTTATGTTTCTGTTTTGGTAGTCTTTTGTTGGTGTTACAGTAAACTTCGTATAAAACTTCTCATTACATTCCTAACAGCGTCCCTGCATCCAGTACAGACCAGAACTCTCCTTGTTTAGTATATTTGTCTGCTTCCATCAAAAAAGAGAAAAAGGCTTGTGTAAGAGCTTGTCCTCCAAAAGAGAAAAAACTAAGTATCACTTCCATTGATAAGTTTGTGGTAAAACACTTTGTTCTGGTTCCTTCAAAGGCATTGAGAGGATTGCTCCTGAGGATGATTCTGCCAAGCTTCTTCGGATCTCCAGATCTGGTGAAAAAAAAGCAGAGATGGGTAAAGGTAAAGCACATGATTGCAGACGACAGCCTTGATGGGAAGCATAAGTGTGGTTATTAAAGAGTTTATTGCAGTCTATCCATAGCTGCAAGATGTTGAAGCTTACCACGAGGATTTGAGAATGGTAGTAACAAATCTAACGGTTACCTATTCCAAGAGTTGCCTTAAAGTTTCCAACCCGCTGACACTGCCATGGTGGGATGGTGATAGGTTGGTCCAGGCACAGGAAACAATCAAGGTGTTCCAGAGTGTTAAATTCTCTGGTTTGGACCTGTGGTGGTTCCTCAATGCCAGTGAAGAGCCTAGCCCGCAGGTGGCAGTGATGGATGTCAAGAGTTGGGGTGTTGGTTCTTCTAGTGTTGGTGGCTAGTGTGTATGGAAATGCATTGATGACCTTTCTTTACAAGGATTTTGTTTGTATGTTTTATATTTTTTCTTTTGTCGCTGGTGGCAGCTGGTTGATGGCTTGTTTTTCTTTACAAGGATTTTGTTTGTATGTTTTATATTTTTTCTTTTGTTGCTGGTGGCAGCTGGTTGATTGCTTGTTTTTCTGGTAGGGTTTTATGCAGGCTTCAGTATTTCCCATTGTTTGCCATCAAGATTATTTTGATTGTACCTGTTTTTCATACATTTTTGGGTAGGGCCCCCTCGCATTAAATTATCTTAAAAACCAAACCAAAGCAAACCCTGAAGGAGCACACAAGATTTCATATTTGTTAGGATTGTATCACTACTAACAAGAAGAGTCCTATCCAGCTATTAAGATTCAGATCCATACTGTTCCTTCAGTCTGTAGAAACACAAATTGATAATTCGTTGTAATGTCCCTAATTGGGAATGCCCTAAATTTGCCCTAAATCCTTAATTTTTAAATGAAAAAATAGGTTAGAGAATATCTTTCACTTGGTTGAAGCCCTGATAAAAGTCCTGCACATAGATTAACACCATTTACCATAATCAAATCAATTAGTAGAATAGAATCATTTATCACAACAATAATAGTTAGTAGTTTGCCATAACTAGCTATTAATAAACTATTGGCCAATCATTAATTCAATCACAAAGTGTTCTAACATCCTTGGAAGGTTCGATTCACCATGATGGAGGAGTGAGGTTACATTGGTGTCTTGGTGACCCGACTCTCCTAGGCCCAAAGGCAGTACCCTTTGAGACAAAGAAAAGTACCCCTTTGGCCTCCTTGGGACTACTTGGTCCCCCATTATAGAACACATTGGTTCTCCATTATAGGACACATAGGTTCTCCATTATAGGACACTTGGTCCTCCATTATAGAACACATAGATTCTCCATTATAGAGGTGGCATACCTAGAAAAGTGCCTCACTGCTACTCCCTTTTGTAATCCCCCTTCTCCTATCATAATGCCCATACGCACATAGTAATTAAATCAAATTCAAATTTGTGAGTAATCCTATCAGCCATACATAATGGATTGTGGTTATGCTATCATAGAAAATGATATGCCTAAAACCTTGTTCCCATTAACAATACATTATCTCTTTTAATTATTCCATCTCAATTATATCAACTTACAATACACTTGGAATCCTTGTTGCCAACAAATATCTTACTTTATTTCCTAATCGATGATCTACCACCAATATATTAATTGCAACCCACAAGACAAACAATATTAGCTAATATAATTCAGAAACTCTGAAATATCATAGAATAATGATATGCATTAAACATTGTTCCCATTAACAGTACATTATATCTTTTAATTATTCCATCTCAATTATATCAACTTACAATACACTCTGAATCCTTGTTGCCAGCAGATATCTTACTTTATTTCCTTATCGATGATCTGCCACCAATATATTAATTGCAACCCACAAGACAAACGATATTAGCTGATATAATTCAGAAACTCTGAAAATAAATAATACTGACTTCTGCCTGGTCGATCTGCTCCCTTTTTATTTTCCAATCTATGCCCATCTGCTTTGAAAATGATTCTTTTAATACCCAGGTTTAGTCAAAAGACATATTATTTCCTTTTTTTGACAGGGGACGTGGCACTTAGCTTAGTTGCTGACCTTGGAATGAAGTTAATCAATGCCTTACAAAATGATATTAGATGAATCGCTACAATTTGAATAACAACCGCTGCTTTATATAATTGCTACTGAGTTAGGAATCGCTGCATTATGATAATAATCAGGGATCGCTGCATTAGTAATTATTAAATGTTTTTGATTATTATTATTAATTTATTTAATTATTAGTTTGTGAATATTTATTATTATAACTAATAATATTACTGCTTTACTTTGTAAAATAATTGTACTATAATTATAATGTTATCTGTGATAATTATAATTATAGTAATAGTTTTTTAGATTGTAATTACTTATATTTATATTTTAATATTTATTTGATTTTGTTATTTGTATTTTAATATTTCATATTTGGTGTTACAATTTCAGGGGACATAACATTCATGAGAATTTTCATCCTTTAAAACCAACAATGAAATTGGTCATAATTACAAAAATGATGCCAGAGGTCCATATACCTACCTGTATGAAAAGGACATTTGTGCTTTTAAATGCCCAAACAAGACAAAGGCAAATGACTTCAAACAAAATTCCCAGATAGCAAAAGCTCGCTTAGTCTATAGTTTTCTGTATTATTTGACCTACAAGTCAACCTTCCATATGCAACCTTACAAGTTTCAGGGAACAAAGAGGCAAATGGAAGCTCTGATTCTTTTGCTTTCTGCTAAAAGTTCTACCTTTACCAAGGTTCATTCTATTGATTTTTACATTGGCCAGTTTCAATATACAATTCCCTGATTCCAAATTGATGCTATCTAGCTCAAAAATACCATTCTGTTCTTTGCTTTCAGCCTCATCCATAACATAGCTCACATACACAGGCAAGCCCTTGAAGCGTTCCAATTCGTCGGGCACTCTGACAAACCTTTCAGCACCTGGAGAAGAAACCTGCACACAAAAGGTGAAGAACTATCGATATGATTTGAAATTCATACATAAAAAGGTTAACTATGATATGCATCTTCCTATTAAACAATCACATCCATATCTATGATTCTATTTTCCTTTCATGATAATAAGGAATAGACCAACAAAAGGTGAAGAACTATCGATATTTTGAAATTCATACATAAAAAGGTTAACTATGATAGGCATCTTCCTATTAAACAATCACATCCATATCTATGATTCTCTTTTCCTTTCATGATAATAAGGAATAGACCAAACAAAACTTCAAAATGACAACAGACAAGCAGAAAGAAAATAAGCATGTTTATACTACTAAGAGTAAGAATTCAAAAATTCAAGATCCTCATTTTGTCTATAATATAACTTTCCCATGCAAAATATTATTTTCTAAATACACATGAAATACAGGCTGTAAGGCATTTTATGCCTGCATAAGCAAGCGACCATGTGTTTTGTAAAATATAATTGACCAATCATTGATTATATGGTTAGAAAATCAAAACCGACAAACTTAAGCCCCACGATATTCTTTAAGGAGGCTCATGTAACAAAATACCATCTTGAGTGATCAAATCTGAAGTAACGTCTGGTTCTAGCTACACTAGCCAAGGACTCAGAAATGCTGGGTTTTCAACACCTAAGAAAAGATGCACCTTCTATTAGCACTAGCCACTCAGTGTGGCATCATTCAGAAGGAAAATAAAAAGTTTGTAGGAACTGACAATTCAGTAAATTCATCTACTCAAACCATACTTCAATAACCCCAAAAAGATATCCCAAATTACCCATATTAAAGGAACAAATCACATTTTTTTTGTACAAAAAAGAGCCTTGAAAGAAATGTCAATATCTGTCAATGAATAGATTTTGAAGCAGACAAGGCAGATAAGGTATAAGCTGAAGTCACAACACATGGAACCATTGATTTTTCTCATAATTACTACTTGCGCACCATTTCAAGAGCATTAATCTGACAATATTTTCTATTAGCAGAAGGCTCGAATGTGAACACATCAACAAATGGTGGAGCCCATGTTGAAAGAAAGGTTTTTGAAGAGATGTCACCATGCAATGAACATGTGGCGCACCGACACTACACAAGAATGTTGTCAATATTCACGCATGATTCTATTGCACTATCAGTTAAAGATGATATAGTAAAGGGCAAGTGAACCAATCAAATTCATCCAATATAATAAAAGAAAAATGCAGCTAGCAGTGGAACAAAAAGAGCTTGAAGAATGAAGTACATGCCAAATTTCCATCCCAATTATCATCCAGAAAGCCAACTTTAGCTCCATTGCATGGATTTCTTACATGAAATCTCCCAGTTATACAGATCTTTTGGCATTCTTCTTTGAAAGCAAATAGTATTAATATGCAATCTGTATTCTGTAGAAGGGGTTCAACAAAAGAGAAAAACACTTTTCTGATATTCGGGCCTTCAAGACTAAGAGATTGTTCTTCATATTTGTTAGGTTAGATGACATTAACCTTGCAAACCTATGTCATCTTTATGTCTCCATGTTTCTTGGAAAGTGTTCTAAGAGACATAAGAGAAATTCATTTAATATTGGCATATTGTAATTATATTTTTCAAGAGGAAATTTAATGTTGGTGGAGGTTACACATCACTAGAGGACAAATTCTCCCTCCTACGCGTCCACATTGGGAATGTGAAAGGTCTTGAGTGGGGCGCCCTAGTTTGGAGAAAAAACAAGTGTCCAATGGTTCTCATCTGAAAGCTGATCAGTCATTGGAGCATCCTAAATGGCGGAAGTTGAAGAGGCTATGGGCTATGGTTTAGGTGCCCATGTTGGAGCCTTGTGCATATTAATTAATATATTATCATGACTCTTGGTCTTCCAAGAAAGGGGCATGGGTTTTTGCAAGTGGTTTTGGCACCTCTTGTTTTGGTTTACCAGTGTGGTTTTGCCTCCCACTGTTGATGTTTATGGCAGCGTCGTGGTCTTCTTCCAGCAATCTCCCTTTTACTTGTGATAAATTAAATATAGCCAAGAGGCTATTTAATTTATAAAGAAAACGATTTATTGAAGGGACATGAATTTCTAAAGATGGCCGACCTTCCTTGTAATCAATATTCATTATTTGTAATTATGTTTTTGGTGGCCGACCTAGTTATTATTTGGGATTATATTTTCTTTCGGTGGCCGACCTCCTTCTTGAAGAGGTGTGACCTCTCTTGTAACAATGTATATATAAAAGGTCATTTTCTCACATTCATGTATCAAGCAAGTTTGATCTCCTTCTTCATTCAAATGCAAACTCTTCAAGAGAGAAGTGCGAATTCTTCTAAGTGTAGATTGTGAAGTTTCTAAGTGCAGATTGGAGATCAAGTAAGAGCAGATTACTTGATTGTTCTACAGCCATTGCTGGTGCTGAATATTGGCCTTGTGTGTGGCCTCATTGTAAAGAGACTTGTTGCCATTACTTAAATATATAAGAGATATATTTGTTGCTGGATTTTTCTCCCTCAAGAGGAGGGTTTTCCCAGGGTATCTGCTGTATTATTGCGTCTGATTTTGAATTAATTTTCTGTGCATTACATCTGATCATAAAACTAACATGGTATCAAAGCGGGTTTGAAGAAGATCTTGATCAGATTGTTATTATAGCGATACTCTTTACTCTCTTTCTCATCGTTGTTTACTCCTATCTCTTCGTCAAGATGGTGATCGGTCTTAAGCTTGAGGATAGACTTGAGGGAGCATCTAATTTCACATCTTGGAGATTCAGAATTATGCTCACCTTGGAAGAAAGTGAATTGGTCAAGTTTGTGGAGAGCAAAGTCCCCGAACCTACTGATGAGGAAGAGAAGGTACAGTGGAAGAAGAAAGATATCAAGGCGAAGAAGATGTTAGTTGATTCTGTGAAGGATCATATTGTTCCTATTGTCTCCAAGTTGAAGACAACAAGAGAAATGTTTATAACCTTGGAGAAGTTGTACGAAATCAACAACACAAGCCGGGTACTCGCATTAAAGCAACAACTTCCTCATGTGAAGATGGCGAGAGGAGAAACGATTATTGCTTACTTCATGAAGATTTCCGAATTGAGAGATCAACTCTCTACTATCGATCATTTTGTTGATGTCAAGGATTTGACCATGCTTGCCCTTAATGGTCTTCCTTCATCTTGGGAGTCTTACATTCAAAAAATCAGTGCAAGATCGAAACTTCCCAAGTTTGATCGTTTGAGGGCAAATTGTATCCAAGAAGAATCTAGGTTGGCTGCAAGAGGTATTGGTCAAAGCTCTACAAATGAAGACACTCATGTTCTTTCCGCTCAATCCTTGAAGAAGAAAGGGAAAGGTGGAAAGAAAGGATATTTCAAGAGGAATAGAGATAAAGGAGCTGATGGTGCTCCCGCATTCAAGAAGAAGTGGGACCTCTCCAAAGTCCAATGTTTTCGTTGTGACAAGTTTGGTCACTATGCAAAGGATTGCCCAACCAGGCCTAATCAGCATGCTTCAATTGCGGATGTGGATGAGATCTCTCCTCAGAAGGATTCTAGGGAATTTCTATTCTAAGCCATGGGCCTGTGTTCAAGCCATGAAGGTTGTGTGCTGATTTGTGTGCAAGAGCAACGTATCTTACTGCGTCCAGTATTTGCATCCATCACAATATTTAAAGAGATAAGTATTCTTTGTTTGCTGAGTTATATCATTTAGTTGGATCTTGTAATTAGTAAAAAGAGATAGTGGTTTCTCTTGAATTGTGTTCACTAGCATAAGACCCTTTGAAAATTTCATTTATTGCAAGTTATTTCATGCTGGTTGTGACGATTTTTGAGTGACTTTGAAATAAAAGGAGAATTGCAATTTCGATGGTGATTAGTTGGTCACATCGATATCATTCTCTAATGCATGAACTGTGATAGAGCCTTGAACTCTTGGAGAGAGTTGGTTCTACATGCTAATTGCATAATGCATTCAAGAAATCTGTAGGTGTGCAGATTGTTTATTTTTGTTTGTTGTGCTGAGTTTGGCACTCTCGAGAGGAGTAAAAGATGGAAGAAAGAGTTATATCAAAATTAAATAAAGCTAAGTTTCTTTATCCCTTCATTCTGATCTTTTGATATATTTCTCTTTAAGTTGATTTATTTATTCATGTTTTAATATTGTTCATAAATTCTTAGGTATTCATGCTATAACCTGAGATAGTAAACCTTGTATGATTCTAGCCTTGTTATTTCTTTGGATAGTTATAAACTATTAGTAATCTCTCTCTAAAATGCTTTCAGGACAATTCTAGGAGCAAGAAGGTGATGAGAGATTGCTGAGTGATGAAAAGCTTAAGGCATCTTGTGAGGAAGTCATGCCAACCAAAGAAATGATCAAGTGTGAAGTCACGAGATTAAGTTGGTGGCTAGAGGGAGTTCACTTCCAAAAGACTTTTTTGCAATCTCTGAAGCAAGGATCAAGAGGGAGTTTTGTGACTCACTGAGAAGAAGTGAAAGTTGCAGTGTTGCAAGGCCAAGTGTTAAATCCTTGAAAAACCTCTTCAACTATTGAGATTAGAATTGCACAAAGAAAGTCATCTGGATTTGATATTGGTAGCTCCGCAAACCTATTCAGAATAGAGTGATCTGCAATGAGGTCAAGGAGGTCCGTCTTGAACTCTCTACAGTACCAAAGGTGTGCACTGAAAAACATTTATCTAAGGCAAGCGTTGCAGGCAATCTTGGTCGATGAGGTCAGAAGGTTGATGCAAGTACTTAAAGATTCAAAGGGAACCTACTGAACCTGAAGAAGATGGCAATCTAGTTGATCTTAGTTCTTTATGTTGGTTTATGGAAACCAATTTTCAGAAGCTTAAGGAGGCTGCAGCTAGTTCAGATCTAGTAGATCCCATGATGTACAGGCAGTTGATTGGATCGTTGATGTATCTAGTCAATACTAAGACCTGATATTTGCTATGCAGTGAGTGCACTTAGTCAGTTCATGTGTGAACCAAGGCAGATACATCTTGTTGCAGCAAAACATATCCTAAGATACTTGCGTGGAATAGTTGGATATGGATTGAGATATTCTTCAGGTGTGGATCTAGAGTTGCATGGGTATACTAATTCTAATTGGGCAAGGTGTGTCACTAATCGGAAGAGCACCTTTGGATGTTGCTTCAGTTTGGGATCTACTATGATTTCCTGGTGCAAGAGGAAGCAATCATTTGTAGCATTGAGTATAGCAGAGGCAGAGTATATTGCAGCTTGTGTGGCAGCTCGAGAAGTAGTGTGGCTTCGTAAGCTCCTTGCAGGATTGTTTGGACAATCAATGGAACATACTATCATTCATTGTGATAACCAGGGCTATGTGAAGCTTTTTGTCAATCCTGTGTTTCATCACAGAACCAAGCATGTTGAAATCAAACACCATTCTATCAGAGATATGGTATTGAGGAAAGCTATACAGTTGAGGTATATCAGCACTGATGAGCAGATGGCAGACATTCTCACCAAGCCTCTCTCCAGGATAAAGTTTGTGTACTTTCGAGATAAGCTTGGTATGGTGGAGAATACAGCCTTAACAGAGAAGAAGTCTCAGTATCAGTGATCCTCTTTAATGAGTTCTTCTCTGTGAGAGAAGTTCAAGGTGAAAGTCTTTGTTTCACCCTCTGGGAGAGCCATGGTGTGTGTGTGACTCCATGACAGCATCACGTGAGAGAGTCCGTGATGATTTTCTTGTACTTGTGTTTCACCCTCTGGAAGAGCCATGGTGAACGTCACGTCGAGGTGACAACATCACGTAAGTGATGAACACTTGTGCATACCATACATGGTACATGGTTGTAGCCATTATGGTTGATATCACGATGAGGTGATATCTTTTTTTTCCATACATGGTTGTAGCCATTATGGTTGATATCACGATGCGGTGATATCTTTCTTTTCCATACATGGTTGTAGTCATTATGGTTGATATCACGATGAGGTGATATCTGATATCACGATGAGGGGATACCTTTCTTTTCCATATATGGCTGTAGCCATTATGGTTGATATCACGATGAGGTGATATCTTTCTTTTCCACATATGGTTGTAGCCATTGTGGTAAACATCACGATGAAGTGATATGTCTTGTGCAGCTGGAAGAATCCTCCCTAGCTGAGAGGGAGTGTTGATGTTTATGGCAGCGTCGTGGTCTTCTTCCAACAATCTCCCTTTTACTTGTGATAAATTAAATATAGCCAAGGGGCTATTTAATTTATAAAGATAATGATTTATTGAAGAGACACGAATTTCTAAAGATGGCCAACCTTACTTGTAATCAATATTCATTATTTGTTATTATGTTTTTGGTGGCCAACCTAGTTATTATTTGGGATTATATTTTCTTTTGGTGGCCAACCTCCTTCTTGAAGAGGTGCAACCTCTCTTGTAACAATTTATATATAAAAGGTCATTTTCTCACATTCATGTATCAAGCAAGTTCGATCTCTTTCTTCATTCAAGTGCAAACTCTTCAAGAGATAAGTGTGAATTCTTCTAAGTGCAGATTGTGAAGTTTCTAAGTGCAGATTGGAGATCAAGTAAGAGCAGATTACTTGATTGTTCTACAACCATTGTTGGTGCTAAATATTGGCCTTGTGTGTGGCCTCATTGTAAAGAGACTTGTTGCCATTACTTAAATATATAAGAGATATATTTGTTGCTGGGTTTGTCTCCCTCAAGAGGAGGGTTTTCCCAGGGTATCTGCTGTGTTATTGTGTCTGATTTTGAATTAATTTTTTGTGCATTACATCTGATCATAAAACTAACACCCACAAGTTCTATATATTGGAGTCATGAGATATTAGCTTCATCTTGTGTTATTTGCAAGTGTATGGAAGCATCTAGGTTGTAGGAGATCAATAAGGAAGTCTATTGTGGTGTATCTCTTTTGTGATGATAAATAATATACTTGCCCTCTTTTCTCGTGTGGAGTTTTTTCTTGAGAGGGTTTCTCCACGTAAATCTGGTGACATATTTGTTTGCTGATTTTTTTATTATGGTGAATGTGCAATAACATATATATAATCTGATTTGGTAATCTTATTTTCATATTTGAATACACATACATTAGTTAATATTGCAGCTTAGTTTCACCTTGTTTTCAACATTTGGTATCAGAGCTAACAGTTCTATTTAGAAGGGGACGCCTATCTCTTAAGTGTTGGAAGTTTTTTGGCTGCAGTGGGAGCTTATGTTTTTGTGGCATATTGCAGATTTGTGAAGAAGATTGTATACCATGGCTTCTACCTCTCGTCAGGATATTGAAAAATTCAAAGGAACGGGCTACGAGATGTGGAAATTAAAGATGGAGGATCTCCTTTAAGAGAGAGATTAGTGGTTGCTGGTTTCACAAGAAAGTAAACTAGTTGCAATGTTTGATGAAGATAGGAAAAAGTTAAACAAGAAGGCACAAGGAACCATTTAGGTGTGTCTTATAGATTACGTCTTTTGAATGTCTCCAATGAAGACACTGCATATAAGTTGTGGAAAAAGATAGGTGATATATATCAAACTAAAGTTTGTCTAACAAGTTATATCTCAAAAGACACTTATATTATTTAAAAATGAAAGATGGTGAATCTATTGCAGATCATTTAAATGTTTTTATTCTGATTATAAGTCAGCTTGCATCCGTAGCTGTTAAAATAAAAGATGAAGATAAATGTATTTTGTTTCTTTGTTCTTTGCCCAAATCTTGGAAAATCTAATTATTGCCATAAATAGTGGCAATATAGAACCAAAGATGGACTCCATAATCTCCATACTACTTTTAGAGGAGATGAGGAGAAAGTGCCTGAATGTTGGCTCCAAAAATACCTTGCATGTGCGGGGTAAGTCTAAAGAGAAAAGGCCTAAAGGGGATAATAAGAGGGATAAGTCTAAAGGACACTAAAACCTCCAAAAAGAGCAAAGAGTTGTAATTGTGGTAAGAGAATAAGAAAAAAAAAATGATTCCTCCACAAAAAAGTCCTTTGATGATGATTCTAATGCTTTGCTTATTTCAGCTAACACTATTAGTGGTAATGCTTGGCTTACTAATTTAGGTTGCTCCTACCACGACTCCTCACAAGGAGTGGTTTAATAATTACAAAGAATATGATGGGGGAGATGTTTTCCTTGGTGATAACAGCACAAAGAGGATTGTTGGTAAGGGAAAGGTAAAGTTGTGTTTCAGTGATGGGAGGATTAAAATTCTTGATAATGTTTCGCATATTCTAGAACTTGCAAGAAATTTAGTTTCAATGTCCAAATTGAATGATTTTGGAATGCACGTGACATTTGATAAGTTTGGTTGCAAGTTGGTAAGAGAGAGTTTGGTGGTAGCTAAAGGAACTCAGATAGGGACTTTGTTTAGGATAAACACCTCTACTTTATGTAACTTTGCCAATGTAACTAGCACTGAAAATGCTTGTATGTTGTGGCACCATAGATTGGGTCACATAGGTGAAAAAGGACTTAAAACTATTCTAAACAAAAAGTTGGCTTACAGTATTTCTAATTATTCTATTGGTAAAAATGATTTTTGTGAACATTGTGTTTGGTAAACAAAATAGATCATCATTTTCTAGTGGAACTAATAAGGCAAAGAGATTATTAGAGATTATTCATTCGGATGTATGTAGGCCAATGGATATTGACTCTTTGGGTAAATCTCGATATTATGTCTCTTTCATTGATGATGTCTCAAGATACACTTGGATTTATTTTATGCATTCTAAATTGGAAGTTTTCACTAAGTTTAAGGGATTTAAGGCCTTTGCTGAAAAGCAAATAGATTATAAGATAAAAGTGTTGAGGTCTGACAATGGAGGTGAATATTGTTCCAAAGAATTTGATGAATTTTGTAAGCATGCAGGTATTGTTCGGCAAAAGACTGCTCCTTATACTCCCCAACAAAATGAGGTAACAAAAAGAATGAACCGAACCTTAATGGAAAGAGCTAAGAGCATGTTGAGTAATGCTAAGCTTGATAAATGCTTTTGGGCAGAAGCGGTTGGTACTACTTGTTATTTGATTAATAGATCTCATTCAACTCTTGTTGATAAAACTCCTTATGAACTGTGGATATGTAGAAATCCTTTTATTTCACACTTAAGGATCTTTGGTTGTGAGGCTTTTGTTCATGTGCCTCAAGAGAAGCAATCTATATTGGATCCAAAAGCACAGAAATGCATCTTTGTTGGTTACAGCAAGAATGTAAAAGGCTATAAGCTTTTGAATTTTCTGACCCATAAAATAATCTTTTCTAGATATGTGATTTTCAGGGAATTTAGAGCTTACTTAGAAAAAGAATAACCAAAGGAGAAAGATAAAACAAAGACGGTGCACTTTGAGAAAAAAGATTGAGAAGCAAGAAGATGCACATGTGGAAGAACAATTAGATAGATCTGAGAATGGAGAAGAAAAAGAGGGTTTAGATAGTTCAAAGGATGTCTAGGACGAGCACACAGAGGAAGAACAACAATTAAAGCCCATTACTCCAACCATGAGTAGGTCCACAAGGCAACTGAATCAAGTTGACAAGTATAGCCCATCAAATTATCACTGTCTATTTGCTTTGTTGCGTACTAATGATGAACCTAAATCCTTCAAAGAAGCTCTCCCTTCAAAGGGAAGTGAGTCTTGGTTGCAGGCTATGCAGGAGGAGATGATGGCTTTGGATGGTTATGACACCTAGGATCTTATTAGTTTTCCCAAAAGAAGGAAGCCCATTAGTTGCAAGTGGGTATTTAAAAAGAAATTTGGTGCAAACGGTCAGTTAGAGCGGTACAAGGTCAGATTAGTGGCTAAGGCTACTCCTAGAGAGAGGGAGTTGATTTTGGTGAAATTTTCTCTCATGTTGCTAAATTAACTTCTTTTAGATTCCTATTAGAGATCTTTGTATGGTTTGAAACAATCACCCAAGATATCGTACCAGAAGTTTAATACTTTTGTATTGAAGTTAGGTTTTCTTAGGAGCGAAGAGGATCATTGTGTTTATATTAAAGTTATTGATGATCAGATTCTAATTATTGTCTTGTATGTTGATGATACGTTGTTCATGGGTAACAGTAAGGTAATGATTAAGGAGCTCAAGACACAACTTTCTAGCACATTTGATATGAAGGACTTGGGTACTACAAAATATATTCTTGGGGTGGAAATTAGCAAAGCTGAAGATCACAAAAAGCTTTGGTTAAGTCAGAGTAAGTGTGTTGATACAATTTTGCGAAGGTTTAATATGCATGACTATAAGCGAGTTAATATTCCATTTTCGGTTGGTACTAATTTGAGCTTGGATATGTGTCCTAATTCTGATAATGATTTTCAAGATATGTCTAAGGTTCCTTATGCTAGTGTTGTTGGTAGTTTAATATATGCAATGGTTTGCACTAGACCAGATATAGCACACAATGGGAGTTCTAAGTAGGTTTATGTCTAACCCTGGTAAAGAGCATTAGACTTTTGTAAAGAGGGTGTTTAGATATTTGTGTGGTACTTTTGAATCTCTGATTATTGTTTGGTAATTGGACAGGTGACTTGGATAGTCGAAGGTCCACTAGTAGCTATGTATTTACTTTGTACTAAGCATGTTGATGTTTAGAATCACTTTGTGCAAGAAATGGTTGAGAATGGTAAGGTCTTGATTGATAAGGTTGACACTTTGGATAATGTTGGAGATTCTCTTATAAAGCCAATGACCACAGATAAGTTCTCTTGGTGCAGGTAGGCCATGGGCCTTGATAATTGTACTTGATTTATTATTTGTATCTCTTGGCTGTAATTACAATGTATTATGTCAAGTGGGAGAATGTTAGGTTAGGTGACATTAACCTTGCAAACCTATGTCATTTTTATGTCTCCATATTTCTTGGAAAGTGTCCTAGGGGATATGAGAGAAAGTCATTTCATATTGGCATATTGTAATTATATTTCTCAAGAGGAAATTTAATGTTGGTGGAGGTTACAAATCACTAGAGGACAAATTCTCCCTCCTAGGCATCCACATTGGAAATGTGAAAGGTCTTGAGTGGGGCACCCAAGTTTGGAGGGGAATAGGTGTCCAATGATTCTCCATTTGGAATTTGAACAGTCACCGGAGCATCCTGAATGGCAGAAGTTGAATAGGCTATGGGTTAGACACCCATGTTGGAGCCTTGAGCATATTAATTAATATATTATCATGACTTTTGGTCTTCCAAGAAAGGGGCATGGGTTTTTGCAAGTGGTTTTGGCACCTTTTGTTTTGGTTTACCAATGCAATTTTGTCTCCCACAAGTTCTATATTTTGGAGCCATGAGATGGTAATTTCATCGTGTGTCATTTGCAAGCATATGGAAGCATATGGGTTGAAGGAGATCAATAAGGAAGTGTATTGTGGTGTATCTCTCTTGTGAAAATCAATAATATACTTTTCCTCTTTTCTCGTGTGGAGTTTTTTTCCTGAAAGGGTTTCTCCACATAAATTTGGTGTCATATTTGTTTGCTAATGTTTTCTATTATGGTGAATGTGCAATCACATATGATCTGATTGGGTAATCTTATTTTCAGATTTGAATACACATACATTAATTAATATTGCAGCTTAGTTTCAACTTGTTTTCAACAATATTCAGTTTACTAAACTAAATGTGACTGTGCAAGTTGGCCTTTTGCACTTTATGTAAAGAAAACTGATATAAATATAAGTCAGCTCCTTTTGCTATGCCCACTTGTAGGTTTTCTCTGGTTTTTATTATTGATCAATTGCTTTTTCATTGAAAGCCCTAGCTTGTTCATGCGAAATTCTACAATTTATAGATGATTTTGAAATCATGCACAATTGTGCCCTTTGCTTTTCACTAAATATTGTTAGTTTTAAATGATATAAGTTCAATGCACAAACTTAAATGGCAAAAGTAAAATCATATGTTTGGTGATTCATCTTGTGGCATACTTTTCATTTCAACCAAATTCTTCTCTTTTCCCCCTTAAAATTAGATCAAGGGGACCAATTCATTTCTAACATGAAAAAAGTGTGTAAAGCTATGTTCCACCAAGTTTCCGGTACGGGGGGAACGGCAAGACGTGCTTCGGGGACGGCATTTTTTTGGGGGGATTTTTGGGGACAGGGGGACGGCTATATATATATATAGGGAAATTTCAGATATTCATATGAGTAATGATAATCATAACAATGAACATTGATAAAGGTACAAATGTATATCACCAATCATATTGACATATACATTTTTGAGTCGAACAAATTAATACTACAACTACTTAATTGCTTCCATAATTCATGTCAAACAATTAATGTGCATATGATACAAAATTTTAAAAATAAAATGCCCAAAGGCTACAAGTTTGCACTACAAATGTCAAAATGACAAAGTCACAAATGTCCAAACCATAGTAATAGAAAGTATGATAGCTGCCTCTACTTGACATTTGCCAACATTGCATCAAAATCAGACTCAGAGTCTGAGTCACTGCCAATTTTTCTCTTGCTCACTTGCCTCTTAGCTGCAATTTTTTTTTAAATTTAAAAATTAACTCAAATGGCTTTGAAAGCAAATTTTATGTTTCATTTTAGGCTTGGGAGGGTGTGCAGTCCACTTAGAAACAATAAAAAAATAAGCATTTTGAATTTCAAAGTTTTTTTTCTTTGTAAAAACTTGCTGGAAAAAAGGGGACGGTTGGCTGTCCCTGGGACGGTTAGGGGATGCCTAGGGGACGGTTGGCTGTCCCTGGGACGGTTAGGGGATGCCTAGGCATCCCCTAACCGTCTAGGGGACGGCAGGTCATCCCCTTGCCATCCCCAAGACGTCCCCTCCAATTGGGGACGTTTCGAAAAAAAAGGGGACTTTATGGGGACGGCTGCCAGCCATCCCCTAGGTGTCCCCCGTCCCTGAGATGTCCCCAGTACAGGTATGGGGGGCAAAAGAGTAGGGGACATGTCCCCATGTTTCCTTGGTGTAAAGATATTAATGCTCTGAAGGTGGAGGTAGATAAACATATTGCCTCGGCTAAGCTCAAAGAGAGTGTAGACAAATACTCCCAATGATCTTAAAGGAATGGTGGAATTAGGCCTTGAGAGATTGGTTAGTGAGAAAATTCTCCCAAACATTGTAGATAATCACTGTGCACGAGGAGATGCTAGCTGTCATGAAAGCTTTCCATACTTTCCAAGCAAAAAGTGACACATCGGCAACCCAGCCAGCCGAGAGGATAACGAGCGAAGCGCCACCCCAATAACTTTTCAAATGCTTTTTATGAACTTTATGTTAATTGAAAAGACTTTCTTTGAATTATTGGATAGTTATTTTAAAAAGAAGCGGTTATCTATCCACTTAGTATATATATGTAATTAAGATGAACCGAGATGACTCTTAACAGCTCTTAACTTACATGTTTCAATTTTGATATAGCATTACAGAATTGAAAGCCTCTATACGTTTGTGTGCATTTAGTTTATCATTTGAATGAAAGAAGTTTCTTTAAATCTGTGTGTTTAAATGATTCTCTCAGTTATATCATCTCTATGCAAATGTATGACTGTTTCATTTAGATGATTGGCTTTTTATTTATGGGGTTATGCCCGCTGGCCTTTGTACTAGTGGTTATGCTTATTTTTGTTTCATCACATTCAATACTTGAAAGCTTTCTAGTGTTGAATTTATATGCCTTTCCTGCTTTTAGGTTAAAAGCATACTGTTATTTAGATTTATAGTTTTCTGAGGTTTTGTTGAAAATCTGAGAGGGAGCTATACCTCTTTAAAATTCAAAAAGTAATTGTTATCCATAGAAAAAATTATCTCAACTGTTGGGAACAGATTACATCTATCTGAGGGCAAAGAGTTAGTTTTATGTGGTAAATTCTAAAGTGCAAATCTGTTAGCCAGCACTCTGTAAGTCTGATTTATAATGCATAAATTTTGGGCATTTTTTGGCATGTTGTGCCCTAGAATCCATTGTAAAAATCAGATCAGAACTTTCAGTTTGTAGCAGCAGAGTTTAATTCAGAAAATCAGATTTGTTATTTCAATTTGGGTTGCACTACATTGTGTATTTCATGGTGGATTTCATGCTTGTAATGATTATCAACTTGTGGTATCATTTGCCATGATTATTTGTCATGTTGTGGGCATGTTTATGTTCGCTGTAATTATTTGTTTAAGAGCACAAAATAAAATCAGAAATTAGGGTTTTGAGCAGAAATCAGAAATTTAACTCCAAAATCTTAGGGCAGATCCCACTGGGGATATTACAAACAATCTAGATTAGCAGGGCCTAATCATCCTACTTCAAAAATAAGGTGCAAAAGAAATCACATCTATCTTGAAAATTATTTGTGTGAACTAGATATGAATAATTTCTACTACATTCATCTACAAGATGGCTCGATAGAACGATTGATAGAAAATATATTGTGTGTTATTATATCATGCATACAAGTTGTTAATGATATTGCAGCTTCAGGTTCGTCCTTCCAACCACGAGTAAAGACATAAATAAATGTAGCCTATTGGCTATTTATTTATATGTGACATTTAATGAGAATGGGCACATCTCTTGGCAACAATATAATTTTCTCTTGGGCCGACTTTCCTTATAAATTATATTTATTATTTGTAACTATATTATTCTGTGCTCGGCCAACTTGTATGTCTCTTGGATTTGTATATATAGGAGTTCTATTTCTCATTTGAAGACAATCAAGCAAGTTCGATATTATATTCTTCTATGAAGAGTGCGAATTCCTTATAGAGCATATTGCGAATTCAGTCAAGGGCAGAGATAGTTATTAAAGAAGTGCAGATTGTTATCTGCCATTGCATCTTGTTATGTGCTGAAGATTGGCCTCGTGATTGGCCTCATTGTATAGAGAATTGTTGCTCTATTTATATATATAAGAGAGATCTTTGTTGCTGGGTTTTTCTCCCTCAAGAGGAGGGTTTTCCCAGGGTATCTGCTGTGTTATTGTGTCTGATTTTGAGTTAATTTTTTGTGCAAATAATCTGTTCATTAAAATTTACATGGTATCAGAGCGGGTTTGAGAGGATCGTGATCAGATTATTTCTAATCAGCAATACCCCAGTTGTTCATCTATCTACATTAGTCAAGATGGTGAACGGTTTGAAGATCAAGGATGGACTCGAGGGTGCATCCAACTTCACATCATGGAGGTTTAGGATCATGCTTACCTTGCGTGAAAATGACTTGGGTGAGTTCGTAGAGTCCAGCGTTCCTCAACCTGAGGAGGAAGAAGCGAAGTTACAATGGGTGAAGAAAGATGTTAAAGCAATGAAGATATTGGTTGATTCCGTCAAGGATCATATTGTACCTATCGTCTCTAAGTTGAAGACAGCGAGAGATATGTTCAAAACATTGGAAGAGATGTACGAAATCAACAATACCAGTCGAGCACTTGCACTGAAGCAACAACTTCATCATGTGAAGATGGCGAAAGGTGAATCAATGATTGCATACTTTATGAGGATTGCAGATTTGAGAGATCAACTCTCGACAATAGGGCATATGGTTGATGACAAAGACCTGACTATGCTTGCTCTCAATGGTCTACCTTTGTCTTGGGAATCTTACATTCAGGGAATCAGTGCAAGGTCGAAATTGCCTAAGTTTGATTGCCGAAGATCAGATTGCATTCAAGTGGAATCAAGGTTGGTGGCAAGAGGCGTTGGTCAAAGTTCTAAGAATGAAGACATTCATGTTCTCGCCTCCCATACTTCAAAGAAGAAAGGAAAAGATGGAAGGAAAGGATTCTTCAAGAGGAATCGTGACAAGGGAAATGATGATGCACCTCCATTCAAGAAGAAGAGGGATATGTCCAAGATTCAATGTTTTAGGTGTGATAAGTTTGGGCACTTCGCCAAGTATTGCCCGACTAGGCCTAAGCAACAAGCTACCGTTGCGGATGTTGATGATGCTTCTCCACAAAATGATTCAAGTGAATATTTGTTCTATTCGGCATTATCAAGCAGTGTACCTTCCGACACCAACACATGGATAATCGACAGTGGTGCTTCACGACACATCACTGGCTTTAAGGAGCACTTACGGGTTTGGTGGAAGAGTCTTCAACAAGTCATCATTGAGATGATGCTAGCTAATGCTGAAAGGAATTGGGACCTTCTACACTTCATTTGGATTCCGGCATCTCACTTCAGTTGGGTAATGTTCTTTATGTTCCTCGAATCAAGCGCAATCTTATTTCTATTTCAGCTTTGGAAGATAAAGGATATCAAGTTGCCTTCTCCAAAGGCAAAGTTCTAGTGTGGATGCAGAACTCTAGCTTCAAGGATGTCAAGTAATTGGAGTTAGACACGTAAAACTCATAAGGTTTTGCACACGCTCTTTTACAGCTTTGGTTCTCGACTTCAAGTTCGCGATCTTTGGTGATCGTAGATTGGCTCACCCACACTTCGAGCCCTACCTCTCATGGAAGCATGACTCGCTCCTAAGTTCAACCAGTATGTTCTAAGTACATGATCGGGTAAGAATATAAAAGCCCCTTTCATAGTAGAAAATAGATCTAAGTGTATTTTAGACCTTATTCATTATGATTTATGTGGACTTATGTCTGTTCCTTCTTCGAGTGGTTTCTTGTATTATGTTCTTTTCATTGATGATCACTCTAGGAAGACATGGATTTATTTTTTATCTAAAGAGTCTGCGGAAGTGTTGGATAGGTTTAAAGAGTTTAAAGCCTTGGTAGAAAATCTTTCTGGTAAAAGAATTAAGGTCCTCAAATCTGACAATGGTGGAGAATACACCTCTGGTAGTTTTCAGAATTTTTGTATTGATGCAGGGATTAAAAGGGGTTTTGTGTTCCCTATAATCCTCAACAAAATGGTGTTGCAGAAAGAAAGAACAGGGACAATCGAAGCATAAAGGCCATGATCCATGATCAAGATTTGCAAACCTTCCTATGGGCAAAAGCTACCAGGACAGCTGCATGTTCAGAACAGAAGTCCTCATAAGATCTTGGAGAATATGACTCCGAAGAAGCCTTACAGGAAAAGCCTGAAGTCGCCATTTGAGGATCTTTGGATGTCCTGCCTATATTCATGTTCCCAAGGAAAGAGAACCAAGTTGGAGCCTTCGGCAAAAAGGGAATATTTGTGGGCTACAAAGTGAGACATCAAAAGCCTACAAAATTTACATTCCAGTCAGAAGATGATAGAGATCAATAGGGATATCACACCAGGAAGATGTTGCATTCGAAGATCCAAGGGATTCATATGGAGATTGATAATGAAGAGTCTCCTCGATATGGAAGTTGACCATACTCCGAGATTCGGAGGGAGATTTCCAACAAAGGAAGATATTGATCCTGTTGAACCCCTGGAACCTACTGATGGGCCTACTGACATTGTTGTTGGGAGAAAGAGACCTCTATGGGCCAATCGTACTATGCAAGAGGCTGAAAGCTTTGCAGCTCCTAGAGGCACATTCAGAGAAAGCAAAAGGCCACATAAGTTCTCCAGTTATGTTGCCTTGATGAGTCAGATTATAGAATCCGAGCCTACCTGTGTTGAGGAAGCATCTTGTCATCAAGTTTGGAAAGATGCTATGACAGAGGAGTCTCAGTCAATTCTTAAGAATGATGTTTGGGATATTATTCCTAGACTCGAGGGCAAGTCTGTGGTATCTTCTAAATGGCTATTCAAGATTAAGCATGTGCAGATGGAAGCATTGAGAAGTACAAAGCAAGATTTGTGGCTCGGGGTTCTCTGAAAGAGGGAGTTGGTATGAAGAAACATTTGCTCCAGTTGCTCGCTATACTTTTGTCATAACCATCATTGCTATTGCTGCATCTAAAGGATGGAAATTCACCAGATGGACATGAAGACAGTCTTTCTCAATGGTGTGATTGAGGAAGAAGTTTATATAGAACAACCTGATGGATTCGAGGTACATGGGAAAGGAGTCACATGTTTGCAAGTTGAAGAAGGCCTTGTATGGTCTTAAGCAGGCTCCTCGCGCTTGGTACGAAAGAATTGATCGTTACCTATCAAGTTTAGGGTTCTTGAAGAATGATGCTGATTCAAATCTCTACTTCAAGGTAATCAAATGGTGAACTAATTTTGGTTTTATATGTTGATGATTTGATCCTTACTGGAGAAGATCACCTGATTCTTAAGTGTAAGAAGGAGTTGACTTCGGAATTTGAGATGAAGGACCTTGGGCTTATGCATTACTTCCTTGGATTAGAAGTCTGGCATAAACCAGATGAGATGATTCTAAGTCAAGGAAAGTGCACCATTGATATACTTAAGAGATTTGGTATGATGGATTGCAAATCTATGTCCACACCTATGGAGACCAACTTACATAAGTTGAAGGAGGCTGCAGCTAATTCAGACTTGGTGGATCCTACATTGTACAGACAGCTTATTGGATCCTTGATGTATCTAGTTAACACTAGACTTGATATTTGCTATGCAGTAAGTGCACTTAGCCAGTTTATGTGTGATCCGAGATAGATACATCTTGTCGCACCTAAACATATCCTAAGATACTTGCATGGCACAGTTGGATATGGGTTGAGGTATACTTCAAATGCAGACTTGGAGTTACATGGTTTCACTGATTCTGATTGGGCAAGTTGTGTTACAGATCGGAAGAGCACCTCTGGTTGTTGCTTCAGTTTGGGTTCAGCTATGATTTCCTGGTGTAAGCAGGAAGCAGTCATCTGTAGCACTAAGTACAGCAGAGGCAGAGTATATTGCAGCTTGTTTGGCAACTCGGGAAGCAGTGTGGCTTCGTAAGCTCCTTGCAGGATTGTTTGGACAATCAATGGAGCCTACTATCATTCATTGTGATAATTAGAGTTGTGTGAAGCTTTCTGTCAATCCTGTTTCATGACAGAACCAAGCACGTTGAGATCAAGTACCACTATATTAGAGATATGGTATTGTGGAAGGCTGTATAGTTGAGGTACATTAGCACTGATGAGCAGACGGCAGATATTCTCACCAAGCCTCTCGCAGGATAAAGTTTGTGTACTTCCGAGATAAGCTTGGTATGGTGGAGAATCCAGCCTTGACTGAGTAAGAGTCTCAGTATCGTGAACCTTGTTAATGCATTTTCCTCTGAGACGGAGGAATTTGAGGTGCAAGCCCTTGTTAATGCATTTTCCTCTGAGACGAAGGAATTTGAGGTGAAAGCCCTTGTTTCCACCCTCTGAGCTGAGTCATGGTGGATGTCATGTGTGAGACTCCATGACATATGTTGTACTCGTGTTTCACCCTCTGAGAGAGTCATGGTGAAAGTCACGTTGAGGTGACAACATCACCCTAGTGATGAACACTTGTACTTACCATAGTATGGTTGTAGCCATTATGGTTGATATCGTGTTGAGGCGATATCTAATATCACGTTGAGGTGATATTCTTCTCTTCACATCTGGTTGTAGCCAATGTGATGAGCATCATGTTGAAATGTTTTGTCTTGAGCAGCTGGAAGTTCTCTCTCTAGCTGAGGAGTGTTAATGATATTGCAGCTTTAGGTTCGTCCTTCCAGCCACGAGTGAAGACATAAATAAATGTAGCCTATTGGCAATTTATTTATATGTGACATTTAATGAGAATGGGCGCATCTCTTGGCAACAATATAATTTTCTCTTGGGCCGACTTTCCTTATAAATTATATTTATTATTTGTAATTATATTATTCTGTGCTTGGCCGACTTGCATCATAAAAGGAGGTGTCTCTTGGATTTGTATATATAGGAGTTCTATTTCTCATTTGAAGACAATCAAGCAAGTTCGATATTATATTCTTCTATGAAGAGTGCGAATTCCTTATAGAGCATATTGCGAATTCAGTCAAGGGCAGAGATAGTTATTAAAGAAGTGCAGATTGTTATCTGCCATTGCATCTTGTTATGTGCTGAAGATTGGCCTTGTGATTGGCCTCATTGTAAAGAGAATTGTTGCTCTATTTATATATATAAGAGAGATCTTTGTTGCTGGGTTTTTCTCCCTCAAGAGGAGGGTTTTCCCAGGGTATCTGCTGTGTTATTGTGTCTGATTTTGAGTTAATTTTCTGTGCAAATAATCTGTTCATTAAAATTTACACAAGTTTTCAAGGTTGCTAGAAATTTATGAGAAGATTAAACCTTAGTAATCAGATTGATGTTGCAGGGAAAATTTGGGATTTGACAATCTTATGACATCCTCTATAGGACTGTACAGACCGAGGTTTTCCGTATTACTTGACTAATATGCATCCATGAATCCCTACCTTGAAATATTCCCAGATTAAATGAAAAAACACTCTAAAGAGACTATATTTCCATAGATTACAGATCAACCACCCAGAATTCAAAGAACTCAATCCATTATTTCCTGGAAAATATATTGACATACAATCCTAACAGAGTAAATGTAGTGTCTTTCTACCAAAGCAAGTAATGGCATCTTTAAACAGATATCCGTTTGTGAGAAGTTCACTCGATTGACTAATAGTAAGCAGAAATAATTATGTTCTTGATCACATTTAATTGAAAAATTTAAAGCATCTGATACATTGCTGTTGTAAAATCAAAATCCCGTCAATTAGGCAACCGCTACTACTTTACCTCGACAGCCAGGTTATCTGGTACACCTCCACCCTGTCCAGCTTCCTCTAAATGTTCTGCATACAAAGAATGGAATGCTTTAATGTCGTCAATACTTGGGCAGCCATACCTGCAAAAAGCAAGACCATAGATTAAAATCTCATGACTTTGCAAAACTCACCAGGCAACTCTATTGACTTGGACTAGGCAACTCAGCATAAACCAAAAATCAGCAAAATTTCCAAACATTAAAAAAACACATTTTTACATAATAATCTTAAATTGTATACATAAAACTGATTTAAGACAACTGATAAGTAGTTTTTTATTCATTCATAGATCAAAAAGGGAGTTTAATACACATCATAGTGTCATATGATCAAAAATTATATCCATTTTACTATTTTACAAAAAAATTCTACAAGTTGAACTTATTAGTGGCTGTGTGGGTGGCCCTTGAAGTGGACGGTGTTAATCCCATTTAGCATATCATGGGCAACCGCATCCAATGAAATCCCAAGTGACACCTTGGCCTCAGCTTCCCCCTTCTCTTGTACCATTATGACTATTGTCCATCATGCTACTTCTCTATGAATTTCAGCTAATTCTTCCTTAAAAAAATAGGCTCCTCAAGCTCATTGTTTCTGAAAACGGATCTGTCGTCAAGGTCATATGACATCATGATTGCCCCTTCCCTCTAAATTTTTGGCATTCTAATGAAGATTGTACTGCATAAAAACAAGGTCATTCAAGCATTTTTTAGTCAACCTATTGTGTTTTTTGTTGTGAATGGCCTCAAATGTGCTCCATTTGTGTTCACACTTCACACCTGGAAGTACCACAGAGCTTAGACAAAATACAAATGGCGAGCTTTTGAAGATTAGGTGTTTTTGCACCATAATCTTCCCACCACAAATCTACATGAGCAAAATTCATAACTTTGTAAATTGCAAAACAAACTAAATTTTGAACATAAAAAAAAATAAAGACTCAATTATCAATATTGTTTTTACCTAGCTGCAAAGTCAGTACTCTTCAAATGCATAGAGGTAAAGAAAACAACCTCCCTTCCACAACCTTGCAAACCTACAACTCATCCAAAATTATGTCTCCAAGGTCCTTGTTAATGACCATCTTCTCTACGTGTGTGTTGAGGCCATCCATGACCTCCTCATCAGCTCTAAAACCTTCACAGAAGAAAAACTTTGGGTTCAAGTAATAGGCATCCACATGAATGTATTGGTGTTCTCTATTCCACCTCCTATCAATGATGCACCAAAGAAGTTTGCATTTTCTTTTTGTTTGACCCATAAAAGTGTTGCATTGCCTCCTTGACCTTGTCGATGGCCTCATATAGAAAACCCATGGAGTTTTTCTCTCCATTTACCAATCATATAACCCTCACCAAAGGTTTTGACACCTAAAAGAAACAATGTCAAATAAAAATCTGATTTGAATTTCAAAAAAAAAAAGTTGTACACTAAATTCATAAAATCTGATTTTGTAAGTAACCTTAAAGATATCATCCAAGTTTTTGACAAAAAACTCATCAAAAACAATCTTGACTACCATCTTTCCTCCAACCTTCCTCAAATAAACAGATTCCATCCACCTAATGTTGACAAACATTTTCTTAAGAGATGATAGTGAGGCTGCAATACTCTACAAAGTGATTAAAGTGGTGGAATTGTATGATACTGGCTGCACAAGCTCCTTACCATCGGTGTACTCTCTCATCAAATTAAGCACCTAAGGGTGGTTGTAGATGTATTTTATTATGTTTCTTGCATCGTCCTCCATGGCTTTGACCTACAAAAGTGTGTTGTATCCTCAAAAAATAGTAGATTACCTTATCTCTAGTTGTCTGACAGCTGACACATATGTTGTCGCATTGTCCATTACAACTTGGACAACATTCTACACACCCACCTCCATGACTATCTCATCCAACATTTTGCATAGTGTGTTGCCATTTTTTACTGTATTAGAGATGACTCTTGACTTCAACACGAGGAAATTAATTACAGTATGGTTCATGTGATCCATCCACACATCAAACAATATAGTGCAGCCCTTTGTTTGCCAAACCCCTTTTTGTTCCTCAACCAAGACCTCTATCTATCTAACAACATCATTCAATAACAGCCCAATCAAATCATACAAGGTCAGTAACTTAAACCCTCTCCCAACCATTGAGAATGTGGTGACAGCTGACTCCCAATAAGGGTTGCTCACAACTTGGAAGAGTCTGTTGATGAAATACCAACAATTGGTGATTGTCAACCTCACCTCACTCTACATCTCTTCGTTCCACATAGTACCATCAAGGGAAGCTTGGGCACAAGGAGTGCTATGGAGAACAAAGAAACCATGCATATCTAAATGTGATGTAGATGGACAAGAACAACTACCTGAGGTAGACAAACCTCTTATCCATGGACAAATGCACAAGCGTATTGCTTCAGTTTCTCTTTTCTAATTTCCTCTTCTCATTGAATTAAAGAGAGCATTAGCCTCTCATATAACCTAAAGCTCCATTTTATTACAACACAAAACATCTCTTCCAAGGATCCTCACGAGATAAAATTTGAGGCAGTTGCTGCCTCATATCATCTTCTATCCACAATAATTTCAAATAAACAATCCTACTTGTTCCCCTACAGTTCCATGCTTCCAAGTAGGGTCTTCAGCCTTGCCACTAACTCTACTTCCCAATGCCATATTTCAAACAAAAAATTGAATTTCAAAATTCAAACATTATCGTAAATAAAATAAAAAACAAAAATAGTTATAGATAATCAAATGCAAATTCTAGCATCTAGCTAAACAACAACAACAACAACAAAAATTAAAAATAAATAATAAAAACCTAGAGTATTGTAATGTCCCTACCAAAATATTTCAACCAACTTGCAAATTTATTGATTTCCCACTCATAGAGAATTTGTCAAATAGTTGACCGACACTAAACCATTCAATTTCCTAAGTTTTGTGCTTAAGAACAACTGCAACTATCTTTCAAAATCCTAGGAAAATTTACAAACAATTGGCATATGTTGAACAATACATAGGCATTTTAACAAACAGTTTGCAAGCATAACCATTGCTGATATCTCATACACTAAGTGTTGATATATATATTGTGATCAATTTACAAGCCAAAGTACAACAATTACTACTATTTTTAACCTCTGGCCAACAATTGATGAAGAAACATTCTGTCAGATAGTTGTCATGTAAATTAAATACTATAGACAAAATGATACCCAGAATGGTTGCCACAGAAAAAGGATGATGTCCAATGGCTGATGTATTGATTTGAAACCAATGCACTACTACTGTAGATGAAATTTGAAGTCATTCCCATTCTGCTGCAGCAAAATCCAGACTTGTACAACTTTGTTAATGGCTCCCATTCTCACTAGAAATCTGCTAGAACATTGTGGCCTGCTATAAGAGTGATGTGGCTAGAAATGTCAATGAATTGAGTCCAAAAATCAGATTCCTAATTGCTGCACCTCCCTTTGAAACCCCATGCACCACCCTCTCTTGACTATATGACCCTCTTATGAGCAACAATAAGTGTGGCCAAGTCTAATTTCAAACCATGAAGTGGTACAGCCTACAAAAACAAATAAATTAACCTATATACCAATGGCAGCAGTACTCAATCTTCTCTTCATATTGAAATGGTAATTAATTGATGTATGAGCAACAATAAGTGTGGCCAAGTCTAATTTCAAACCATGAAGTGGTACAGCCTACAAAAACAAATAAATTAACCTATATACCAATGGCAGCAGTACTCAATCTTCTCTTCGTATTGAAATGGTAATTAATTGATGTATTAAACAAGGAGAGGAATACTCCTTCAAATAATAAATTACAAGACGATGTTTCTAAAAAGAAAAAGTCGTGAACTAAAGCAAAAACAGAAAGTTACTAAAACTAACTAAAGAAAACTAACAACTAAGATGACTATTAAATATTACAATAATACTTTAATACCCTCCCTTAGTGGTCATTCTACTAACTACACCATGTCTACCCATAATCTGCTGGTCTTCTGGCCATGAATGCATAAAAGGCAAACTCCTTCTACTCAGAATGCTCTGCAACATGGGCCTGCTGTTGAGACCCTTCCTGGTTGACATTCTAATCAGCCAACCGCTTCCTACAGTGTTTCTTCATATGGCCAAGCTTACCACAATAGTGGCATGTGATAGTCTTCTTGGAACTATCCTCTGATTTGCCTTGTCCTTTTAGCTGAGTGGACTTGCCTTTGCCATTGTCTTTGACAATAAACAACTGTTCAACACTGGGTGTGTCACTGCTACTTGAAACAATTTTGGGCTAAAAATTGCTTGAATTAACAAAGGAGATGATTACATTAAATAGAGGAGGTAGATCACTGTAGACATTTAAAATGTCTAACTACCTCACCTACAAACTACTATAGCAACAGTAGTATTGACCATTCATACAAGAAAAATATAATATTCTAACACCCTCCCTTAATGGTCAATCTATCAACTAGCCTACAGAAAACAATCTGCAGGTCGATGGTCACAAATTCTTCAGAACACTCTGCTGCTGCTGAGACCCTCCCTGGATCTGCAGAATGTTGATGACCAAGAGTACAAAAAACCGTCTTGATAAAGAACAGAGAAGGCTGCCCCTTCTTTAGAAAGCTCTGCAACAAAAAATAAGAGTCTGCCACTAACTCTGCCACTTGAGATGAGTCCGCCACTGACCCTCCCAGAAACTGTAGAACTTCAAACCAAAAAAACGTCCAACTTGATGTTCGATAACAGAGTTGTCCCTCTCTATCGCTAGAGACACACCGAGAACAGTTGCCACGATTCTGAGGATAAATCGGCAAACCGTCGAAACTTTTGCAGAGGAGCATGACGCCCAAGAACAGACTACAAGAAGCCAGTGGTGCAGATGTTCGCCCTAGCAACTCCAAGTGCGACCAATACAGACTGCAACCAACCACGATTTTTGAGGGAAAAATCGCCAAACCCAAGATTACAAATCATTGTTTTTTTGGAAAAAAACGGTAAAAACCAGAGAGGAATCCCACGCATTTTACGAGTTACAGAAACCCAAAAAGTAGCTGGCACAGAATCCGAAACACGGATCAGCATACAAAACATCGTTTTTTAAAGGAAAAACCATAAAACCCTTTAGAAACTAGAGAACCCTCCCATACAACAAAAACGCTGACTAAGGTAAACAAGAACTGACCCTTAATTTTTGAGGAGAAAATTATAAACCCTACTGGAATTTTTTAAGGGAAAAAATTATGAAAACCCGTAAATCCAAATTCTTTTTTAATAAGGGAAAAAATATTTAAAAAACCCACCAAAGGAATCCCACGCAACACTGCAAATTACAGAAGCCCAGAAACAAGTAGCCATCGATTGTCGGCTGAAAAACAAAGGGTTTGGAACCCTAGCTGCCAAAACAAATCTGCACAGAAATCGAGGCACGGAAAACAAAGCACCCAAAAAAATCGGACAACCATTTGAGATCTCGAAAA
This sequence comes from Sequoia sempervirens, assembly GCA_007258455.2. Classification (NCBI taxonomy): domain Eukaryota; kingdom Viridiplantae; phylum Streptophyta; class Pinopsida; order Cupressales; family Cupressaceae; genus Sequoia; species Sequoia sempervirens. The sequence continues at coordinate 818,758,722 of VDFB02271358.1, read as the reverse complement.
ACCCACCAAGAATCTGCAAACAAAAAAAAAATCCACCTTGAACAGGAGGGTCAAAACCCTAGACGAAAATTCTAGAACCCTAGTTCGCCATGAAAGACCATAAAAGTTGCAAAAAATTCTGAAAAATTCAGACGATTTTAAAAATCGTATCAGAACTTTGGCAGCAAGATCTGTCACAAAAAAATGCGTTGCCTTCTGAGATACCCACAGACAAAAAGCTTCGCACGTCCAGACTTCACCCACGAATCGCACAAGAGAACACCAGACGCAAGGTTTGAAGAAGAGACGCGCTAGAAACTAGGGTCGCGCGCAGAAAAACATGAGCAGAAAACGTGGGCATAAAAAGACTGGAATCGTGATGCGTCTAGCAGAGAAGAGCCGCGGCCAAACCAGAAGAAATTCGTCCAAAAAGAGATAGAAAATCGCGCCAAAGAGAGCCACGAACTAGGAAAAAAAAACGACACCTTCAAAGGTCGCGAAAATCAAATAAGAAGACACGAAAAACGCTTCTCACAGGAAGTTGCGCCTAGAAGAGGAAGGACGAAGTCGCGCGGCCACAGCAGGAGAAGAGCTACGAAAATTTTTCGAATTACAGCTAAAACACCCACGAAAAACGGCCCTTGAGAGAATCGCGGCTAGAAGAAAGAACACGCCAAAAATCCTTATTTTTTACGGCACGAAAATTCTCAAACAAAGAAGCCATGATTTTGCAGAGAAGGGTTTCGATTTTTTATGAGAAGAAACCCACGAAAATCTCAACAAAAAAACTTTCGACCATGCAAAAAAAATACTGAACCCTCCAAAATCCTGAGCCCTCTCGCGAGGGAGTCAGGCTCAGACCTGCTCTGATACCATGAAACAATTTTGGGCTAAAAATTGCTTGAATTAACAAAGGAGATGATTACATTAAATAGAGGAGGTAGATCACTGTAGACATTTAAAATGTCTAACTACCTCACCTACAAACTACTGTAGCAACAGTAGTATTGACCATTAATACAAGAAGAATATAATATTCTAACACTACTCCCAAACTACTTCTTCCACCTATCCTGCTGCAAGATCTTGTTGCACAGATCATCAAACTTGACGTGAACATTGGTGGAGTTAATGTCAAGAGTTTCAATGAAGTTCTCGTAGGATCGTGGTAAGCTTTTCAACGTGATGACCGCCATATCCTCTTCTTCCATCTTGCGACCAATGGCCTCCAATTGATCACGAATGTCTTTGATCTTCATGAGATGATCTTGCAAAAACATCTTTCCATCCATCATAATGGAGAACAACATATTTTTAAGGAAGAACACCCTGCCCTTGTCTGAGGTTTCATAAAGATCCTTCAAGTGTTTCCAGATCTCTGAAGCAATTTACCAGATGGTATTTTTGGAAGCATCTCATCAGTGATTGACAGCTTGAGAAGCATAACCGCCTCTCAATTACTACCATCATATTTGTCCTAGTCCTTTCCCCACAGTGGTGGGACGAGCTTCTATACCCAAGACAATCCAATCTAGACACCTATACTCAAAAATAGTGAGCATCCTCTGCTTCCAGGTATTATAGTTTTTACCATTGAACCTCCAGCTACTTTCCAACATGATGTTGGTCAAAGACACCATCCCTCCCATTTTCCAAAGAGACAAAAAATGAGGTAACCAGCTGACACGAATCTCGAGGTGATTAGCTGGCACAAAATCCCATGATTTTAAAAAAAATTGTCAAAAAATCAAAGGTTCGAAATACCACAAATTTGTCCAAAAATCGAGAAAAAATTAGCAAAATTTGAGATGCCCAAGTCTGAAAAACCCTGGACTCAAACAATAGGTTCACGAATTTTTGAAAAATCCACCAAAGCCCTAGGTGTTGTTACTGTAGACCCACGAATTTTGAAAGAAATCCGTCAAAGATTGCAGATAGGTTGCAGAAATGTTAAGGCATGATTTGCTTCACAAGTCACACGAGGAAACACAGACGCGCAATCACATAAACCTACAAATTCTTCAAACATTTGCAGAAAACAAACCACGAAATAGATCAAGTCTCATTGGAGAGAAGGAAAAATTGTGATATTTTACAAAGAATAGGTGCATTTTTCTTATTTCTGTGCAATTGTGATTTTTCAACAAGAAAAATCTGCAATTTTTGGACAAACAGAAACCCTCAAAATTGCCCCAAAAATAGTCCCGATTTTTAGCAGGTAAAAAACCCACGAAGTCTCTTGCCATAGAAACCATCGAGATTTGTAGGAAAAAATAATGCTATTTTTCTCAACAAAAACCCACGATTTTTTTATTAAAAAAATCAAGCAAAAAACTTCTAAAATTTATTCAAAAAAACTTTAGGTAGAAAACCACAAATTTTTATTGCAAAAATTCGCCAAAAATCAACCTCTACTCTAATACCATGAAATGGTAATTAATTGATGTATTAAACAAGGAGAGGAATACTCCTTTAAATAATAAATTGCAAGACAATGTTTCTAAAAAGAAACACTCGTGAACTAAAGCAAAAACAAAAAGTTACTAAAACTAACAAAAGAAAACTAACAACTAAGATGACCATTAAATATTACAATAATACTTTAATATGTATCCCAATATGCTTTGAAAGCAACTAATCCTTTAAATCTCTCTTTTAACTAAATTATCTCAACAAAATAATACCTCCTACTAAAATTCAACACAATAGTCAACCTTGAATAAATTCACTCAAATGGCTAGGAGGGTTTTTGTCCTTGAAACCATTATTTGCGTAAGTGTAACTTTTGTCCTAGGACAAAATAGATGAACAAAGTTTAATCTTCACAAATTGGGTTTGATAAAAATGTATGAAATGGGTTTCTATCCTCAAATCCCCCTTTTATACACTCTTAAAAAATAATAAAATATTATTAATTTATTATCCCCTCCAAAAGTGAGTTACAAAAATTTGTAATTAAATAAACATTTTGTGGCCTTCTTTTTTAAAAGCACTTTATACGTTGGCCAAACTTTTAAAACAAATTAACATATGTTGCCTTATGAATTGAACTTTTGAAAGTTAATAATTTAAATATTTTTTGTGTATCAATAAAAATCTTTGGAAAATATTAAACTAAGCCAATTATGCTTCCCCAATAACTTCACCAACACCTTAAATTCATTGGTCTTCCCTCCGCAAAACATTGGCTTTCTCCAAGGTGTGGGACTTCTCCAAGAAGTTTGGAGTGCTCCTAGAAGGTTGGAATCACATGAAAATTAGATAATTATGCTCATGTTGATTCCAAGAATTCTCTACATTGTCAAAAAGACTTCCCGAGAAAGCTGGAGCTCTTCAAGAAAGTTGGATTTTTCCAAAAAAATGTTATAATGGATCAAAAAAGGATACATTACAAGTGAGGGAAAAACAAAACAAATCTGTTAAAAAAAAGGAAAAAAGCAAGGACATACCTTTCAAATGCTACCAAAAAACTTATCCAATTCGGTCAAAATCACTAAAAATATTTTCAAATCAATTGATGTTATCAATGCATCATGGAGTGAGAGTTAGAAGAGTGAGTGTGAAAAATGAACTGATATTTTGCCTTTATCACCACAAACTGATGTTTCACACCTGTTGGCAAGTTTCAAGAAAGACTAATGAGTGCTCATTTTTGCCAAAAAAATGCCCCCACGTTTTTGGGTAAAGGACTCGAGAGCAGTTTTGACTCACAAGCAAGATTTTTGCAAGTTTTTTGCAAGTTTTTAACCTATGAGCAAGGAAATGAGTGTATATGTATGTCATACCGTTCCTACCACAAGCAAAATCTTGCACATTAAAATGCATAGATTGCACCTGTTCATTAACATGTCAAATGTGAAAACATAATCAATTGTAGCCAAAACATATCATTTACAATGTTGGATCACATATGAAGCACACTTCATAAACTTCGTCAATGTTATGGGCTGATAAACAAACTTTCATGCATTTTTTATCTCATGCAGTAAGCTTGAATTTATCATTGAAAAAGAATACAAAGTTGACAAAGAGAACATGGACCACCTTAAGGTCCACTGCCAACCACTTTAACCACAGACATAGCCATCACAAAGAAGAGTGTAAATAGTGAAGGTATCTAGAAGTCAACAATTTTAAACGATGAACTAAGATATGTCATAAAGCAGGATGTGACATAAAATTAATAGCATAATCGAGAACTCAAGTCTCTCTACAAGACCCATCATCAAGGATAAGTATGAAGCCAATGCTTGAGCAACAGACAAAGATGATAGATACCATAGTTTACATACTCGGACTCAGAGAGTACTCGGCAAGCTCAAAAATTTTGACTTGGGAAAAACTCAGCAAATACTTGACAAATACTTGGCAAATGTGTGTGGACATTTATGTATGTGTATGCATGTGTGTGTAACTTGTATGCTCTGTGTGTATGTAAGTGTGCAGACTCAGGACTGCACTGTGCACACATACATATCTATACACATACACAGGATGCCAAATTTGCATGCATATACACACACAAACATATTTATACACACAGACATGCCAAGTTGCAGGTTTTTTGTGAGCAACTGGCGATTACTCGGTAATTTGACAGGAGAAAATTGTCTACATACTGCCCACGAGTAAAAGCAGAAATTACTCACTATGCAAAATTTTTGGCGATTACTCGGCTACTCGGAGAGTAATCACAGAGTATGTAAACAAAGATAGATACTATAAATGTTCTTGTTGCAAGGAGATGTCATTGAAGACTCGATCATTGATTAGAAGCTCTACCCAATGTTCATATGTAATTCCACAAAAGATCTTTGTATTGCAAAAATTAATAGTACACAATATTTTAATATTCTATTAATTGACAGGATAATAATTACAAAAAGGTTCATCTCTTTATCGAGAGATTAGAGAAGAAACCACCCAAACGGATAAACATTACATGATTCACTTAAAGCTAAAAAGTGAATCCAGAAAAAATGGAAAGAAAACACTTGCCATTAAGGTGGCTTTATTACAATTGTAAGCCTTATCTTTTAATAATTTAATATTATTCTAATATCCCCCCTTAAGGCTTACTTATTGAAAGCAAAACATAACAAACTTAAAACACCCAAAACCATGAATATGCAATTCTTCATAAGCTTTTCTTTGAAAACAGGCCATATACCAAGTAGAACTCCATCAAGCTGCCTCAAATCTTTGTAAAGGTGTAGCTCCCGAGCTGAATTCCCAAGTTCCCGGATTACCACCTCCCCAAACTCCCAAATCATAGATCTCACAAACCACTGGACAAAAATCCATGTTGAACTACTTCATTGAGCTCCATCAAGTTGTCACATAACCCTCATAAGGGTATGACTCTCAAGATCACAAACTCCCAAGCTAACTAGGCAACCATCCATTTTGAGCTATCTATACTGGCTTCTTACCTATCTTCAAAGAACTAGACTTCTTTAAAATGCATAAAAAGCAACTTCTCCTTCACATGCAAGTACATGCAACTTGCATGCAAATAACATACATGCACATGCAAGTTATTTTGCATGAAAATTCCTACACAATTCTTTGAAAAAAAAAAAATCTGCTCACAAAAAAAAAGCCAACCTGTGATTTAACCTTGAAACCCTTGAGTTTTTCCACAAGATTCAACTTTGTTTGACATGACTCCTTGCTCTGATACCATATTGCAAAAATTAATAGAACACAATATTTTAATATTCTATTAATTGACAGGATAAAAATTACAAAGAGGTTCATCTCCTTATATAAAGATTGGAGAAGAAATCAGCCAAACAGATAAATGTTACACGACACACTTAAAGCTAAAAAGCGAATCTAGAAAAAATGGAAAGAAAATACTTGCCATTAAAGTGGCTTTATTACAACTGTAAGCCTTATCTTTTAATAATTTAGTATTATTCTAATACTCTACAAGACTCATCTTCAAAGGTAAGTCCGGATTGAAAGTCTGAGACTATGAATTAGAGAAAATGTTGATTATTGCTCAGATCACCCCCTCTTGACTTCGAACTTTTACACAGTCAATAAATGATGCAATCACATTCAATTCTATCAGCAAATTTATCACAAACCACCATATCACATGCCAGATGAAAGTAGACTTCTTGATATAGTGTAGTCATGCATGTCTAATTCCACTAAGAACCTTGCACTCCCAATCCACAATAAAATCATGCATGATGGTGGTATTCCCACTTGTTAGTCACTACCCTCCATGTGAAACTCCCATTGAACTTTCAACAGTCATTTACACCAACAAAAAATTTACCCATTATGGTTATAGCGATATGGGAAGGGAATATCCCATCTCACTGTAGTGTAGCTACATGCACTGTCCCCTTTCTTTGTGACTTACCACATATAGAAAGTATTCTTCACTCCCAGCCATTCATGAATGGAATATTGAAGACACAGATTTTAAAAAAAAGGAAATGAAGCAATAAAAGGTGACTACAGAATGAACAAATTTATTGGAAAATGGAATGGGAATGGCCCTGTCTGTGAGGACCTCTTCTTTTCATTAATTTTTAACTTTTTAAGCATTTATATACATCAAAATAGCTACTAAAAACTAGATGCCAGCCATGCTTACATCAAAGTAGACTAAACAAACGCTTATTGACTCAGTATTTCATAAGAGTATAAGAGAAAGTTGGCTCAAAAGGGTGTCCAGACTTGTCATAACATTAGAATTATAGCATGAACCCATAGACTTAGTATTTAAGACATCATTCAGGCCCTAACTACACACCTTTTTTTCAAATCCTTGCATGACAAAGTGTATCGTATTGTGCCCAAAGTGACTTGAAGAATAATATTGATTTTATGACTTTGTACTTAGGCATTAATATTTCTACCACAGATGTAATAAGAATTAAGAGATTCTTGACTTCTGGTGATTTAAAAACTCCGTGACCTAACTATGATGTTCAAACCTAGGACTGATATTGTTTTCTTTTCCCTTAAAAGAAAGAATGATTTTGAAGAGATTTAAATATCAATGATTTTCTATTTTAACCTAATTTAAGGGAGTAATTAGCAAGAACAGCTGGCAGGAGTCTAGGATGAGTTTAATTGTGTTCTTTGACGTGTGATTTGAGCACTGATTCATCGTTCCTCTCGACAAAAACCTTCAGGACTGCAGGCGGAAAAAGCTGGAAATCATTTAGTGCCTTAAATCCATGTTGCTATTCCATTGTTTGCTGTCTTTGCACCACAGTGATGTGTGTATGTTTCAATTTCCCAAGCTAAAAAATCAAGAGTTTCATCAAATGCCATATTAAAAAAAAATCTATTAATCTGTGCATCACATAAGATGAGGCCAAAAAAAATCCACTACAGAAATATCCATCAGCCATTGAGAGCTTTCAAAATATAGATGTAAGAAGATTCTGGAATCAATTGGAATTAGTGTCCAGAAACTAATTCTCATCGCAGTTCATCCCAGAAACTTCTAACAATGCAGTACATTACAAACAATAAAAATCGAAACTATGAATTTAGATGTACTTTATCCACATGGTAGGGTGAAGAATATCTTCCACACGGACAAACCAACTTCTACAAAAGTCTCAAGGTTCTACATGGCTCTATCCAATAGCTACTAATAGTTTATCTTTAGATTCTTTCAATCAATAAAAGTAAGCTAATAAATTGCTAAAGTTGATTATGTCTAAATTATGAACTTTCTCAATGAAATATTAAAAAATGATAAGATAGATGAGCTAAGCTACTCACTTGTCAGAAACCTTGTCTAATCGCACATAAATATAACCGCGATGAGAAACCTTAAATGCATAAAGTCTTAAATCGTCCTTAAATTGAAGCAAGACTTCCTCAGCAATGGCTAAAACCTTGCTACCCCATAAAGTATCCCCCAAAACCACTCCACCACCATCTCCTCCATCACCTATCTAAAATATATAAACAGAAACATATTGAATTTATGAAGTACAAAACAAAATCAAGCAATAATTAATATTTTATTGATTTCCTGCTCATTTCAAAATTACAAGTATGAGGCTCACCTGAGCTTCAAATTCCTCTTCCTCTTCCCAATTACCCTCTTCATCATCATTGTCATTGCACCTTAACAATTCTGCCATCACCCAATTAACTTCACCCATGTGTAGAAAACAGAGGTTCAAGTAGATAAACATGGTAGTTCATAGCTTCATTTCATAGATCAGTTGTCTAGATCCAAACAAGAGAAATTCCATTTTAACTACCACCTAACAGCAATATAAAGTTTTTTTATGCTCAAATTAAATGTTTCATCTTTTCATTCAGCTTATTTGTTATGTCTAAAAACAAAAAAGTACAGATGAACACTGCAGATATCATATAAATTCATACATTATTGTAATTTGTCAAATTTCCAGTTGAAGCAATAAGCTCTTGAAAAAATGAAAGGCATGCAGAGTCAAGCGTACAAATTCCATTTGATAACTTTGGAATATGTTGGTGCACATTTCTGTTTCTTCAACAGTAGCCAGTGTTACTGTGACGTTCAGAGTTTGGGTAATGTACCATACGTGGCATCAACATCTGGTATAATATGAAGTTACGAGATTCAAGTAAGGATTTCAGGTAACTTGCATCTCTAAGCGTAAACATCACAAGCAAGCCCAGACTGGGCCACCAAAGTTGCATTAGGAGCCTTTGGTTAGGATTTTGAATTCACTTTACCCTCTTTTCATTAAATCTGACCACAAAAGTTCTACAGAATTCACAGTTAAGCATGCACAAGGGCATGTGGTGTTTAATAATCAAATAATTATTGTCCAGTCAACAGCCAATTGACACTTGTGATTGACCCAAATAAACTATTTTTTTAACATATGTTGTTGCCCAATCAACATTAGGTCATTATTTATCATCAACAAACTAGTAATTAATCAAGAGAGGGTAATTGGCACAATAAGATCAAAGATTCTAAAGCTATTGAAAGCAATCTTTTCAGAGACATTGCTTTGGCATACAAAGGCCATTTTCTAACCTATTCAAACCATTCGAATGATATTCAAAAGATCTACAATTTGGCAAAGATTTCATCAAATTATGATTTGGTGTCAAAAAACAATGAGACCACTAAGCTTAGATTCAACTGACTCTCTCAGAAACTTTTAGAAGCAGTTTCATTCATAATAGATATGATATTTCCACAAACCATGAGATTAATTTGAGAGTGCTTTTGGTAATAATTGTGAACAATTCTTTTGCATCAATGTTTTGGTTCACACTCTATGATCCATCGTCAAGATTTGGAAAAAATGTGTGTTGGATTGCAGACTTTGCTCTCTAAATATTGATGACACCAACATTTGTTAGCAGCATGGCCTGACGAAATTAGAAGAATTCCATTCACATTTATAAAACATCATTGAGATCATTAAGTTCCCCAAAGAAATTGAAAACAATAACCAACTTCCCTTGGATATTCTTCTCATAAGGAAATGACATATTATTAGGATATTTAAATATTCAAAATATATTTTTTACATTAGTTCTTTCTAAATCTTTAATAATTAATTGCAGACTAATAATTAGTTTGATATGTAAATGGTTATTCTAATTTACATAAAAAAGTTTGTTGTGAATACGCTCACTCCATTATAATTATTGTGCTTACTTGGCTAATATTATGTTGAACAATATTGCTTAGATGACTATCATATCCTTAAGTAGGTTACTATATATACAAGTTTATTACTACTAATATAATATTATATAGCAAGACAAATAATAGGTTATCTTGTGTCTAATAATAATTTATAACATTTATCCCCATTTATGGGAGTGTAAGGGTTAATTCTTCATGTCTAATTTAAATGTTGACAAAGCCTCAAAAGGTTATCCAAGAACATCAAGAGCTAGATGCATAATCAGAGATTAATACAAAAAGGTGTTGCACAAACGGTTATCATTGCACCAAGAGATCAACCTGTTAAAGCCCAATACAACCATCAGAGTTAATGAATCCATGAGAGGTGGCTAAGCCATGTCACAAACCCAAGCGCTGTGTTGCATAGCACAAGGAGACCAAGGGCGCACACCTTGCAATAAACCCCCCCCCCCAACAAGCGAGGGGTTCGGACCTGTGACCGAGGCTCCGATACCAATTGTTGCACAAACGGTTGTCATTGCACCAAGAGATTGACCTATTAATGCCCAATACAACCGCCAAAGTTAATGAATCCACGAGAGGCGGTTAAGCCATGTCATTAAGTTGAGATAGAAGGAGAAACACAAATATTGTAAATGCAATAAAAATAAAGTCACAAAATTGAAAGATAAGCAAAGCTCTTCTACAATCTACAAGTATGGCCTTTATTGGGAAAATTGGGAAACTTCACCATAAATCATATATATAGGGAAATAAATAAAGAAGCAAATATCCTAGCAAATTGGGCAATAGAAACGAATGAAGAATGTATAATAGATACAAAATTTGATTGACGACCAAGTCTAAAAGAAAGGCATAAACTTGAATGATGGGTAAAACAATTCAAACAAGAGGAATAAATCATAATATAATAAGCAAAAGAAAATCCAATGAAGGAGTCGTCTTCCCATTAAGGTGGTAAGATCCCACTCATGTCAAAGAAAGATTTTCACTGGGAGACACCATACAGTTGAAGGCATAGGGAAGGAGTATTAATGATATCAAATAGCTCACCTCAATGTATTTGTAACCCCTTTCATGATCAACACAACTCTACTTGTTTGCAAATGCAATGGATACATCAATGTGTTTGATCCAAAGACAAATGGCTTATATAAGACCAATCTCAAAGAAAAGACTAAAGTGTGTTTTAAAACCAACAACAATATACTATTTCACGAAATACAACGGATTATGGGGGATGAGTTCATATACACCAAGCGCATGTACAAGGTTAATACAGACATCTCACCCATGTTTATAGCAATAATGTTCAACCTGGAGGAAGACAAAGATAACAAAGGGAGAATGGCAAAATCATTGACACAAAGCAATTTCCTAGGAGGTTTCAAGGATAACATTATTGAAGCAGTCTATAGAGCAGGTCTCCCACTGTTATACAAGACAATGCTACTAAATAACAAAATAGTATTTGCTCAATAGAGACTTCATAATAACAAGAAGGCCAAAAAATAAACAAAAGAGGTACTATAAAAATTTTTCCCCAAAGTGACAAAAGTTATGAGAGCATTAAAGGAAGATAGGAAAATAACAGATAATATGGTCCTTTGGTTAAAATGGAGATTAATGAAGAATATTTATGAAAACTCTTTTAAAAGAGAGGAATAATTGTATTTATTAAATAATAATTAAAGGCAACCTTTAAGCACAGGTACAAGGTTAATACAGACATCTCACCCATGTTTATATCAATAATGTTCAACCTAGAGGAAGACAAAGATAACAAAAGGAGAATGGCGAAATCATTGACAAATAGCAATTTCCTAGGTGGTTTCAAGGATAACATTATTGAAGCAATCTATAGAGCAGGTCTCCCATTGTTATACAAGACAATGCTACTAAATAACAAAATAGTATTCGCTCGATGGAGAATTCATAATAACAGGAAAGCCAAAAAATAAGCAAAGAGGTGCTAAAAAACTTTTTCCCCAAAGTGACAAAAGTTATGAGAGCATTAAAGGAAGATAGGAAAATAACGGATACTATGGTCCTTTGATTAAAATAGAGATTAATGAAGAATATTTATGAAAACTCTTTTAAAAGGGAGGAATAATTGAATTTATTAAATAATTAATTAAAGGCAACCTTTATGAAAGGGTGTGATGGTTTGAAAACCACTCCTTAAGGCCTATATCAAGCATTTTTGTGAGACTTGGAAAGGACATGGAGATCACTCAAGGAAGAAGAATGTGGTTTGGAGGGCTATAGGCATTGGAGAAGGGGGCACATAGAGTGTGTCCAACTCAAGGTACAAAGTCAACTCAAGATGGTCCTAGACAAAGCTTTTGTGCGAGTAAGCACACATTCTTCAATGCAAGTGGGCACAAAGCGATTAGGCACACATTTTTGTGCGAGTAGGCACATAGGGCACATAGTGTGTTTTTATGCAAGTTCTCCCAAGTGTGCCATAGCTATGAGGGCCAATACCACTAAAATCTTTCGAAGGTGAGAGTGACATTTCCAAGTGCTCTAAATCACATAAGTATTGAACTTATTATTGTTCAAAGTTATTTATAATTATAAATAAATAAGTTGGAGTTGATCTAATTAAATTCTTTAAAAAGGATGTTATTTGTTCCTTCATTTTATCATATTCATATTGTTGGATGCCAATTTTTATATGACAGATGGTGTTCTTAATGTGCATAAGTCTTACACCAATTGATATTGATACATAAGCATTTTTGTGCATTTGTATCTAAATTATAAATATACTTTATAATATTTAAACTTCAATAATAACAACAATACATTCGTTGCCCTATGAAATTAACTCCGATATATTTTAATCTACCCAATTTTACACTCAGAGAAAAGTAGCATTACAATAGGAGTAAAGTAGAGAAAGATGTTAATGCGAAGAGTCGTAGGTCTCAAATCCCTAAAGCCAGGCCATTCTCTAAATGCCAAGGGTGTCAATCAAAGTAACAACCCTCTAACTTATCATCAGGCAAGGCAACACTGGACCAATTTATTAAGGTAGGTAACACCTTCAACTTCAAGCTCAACTAGACCCAAGGGAGCTTTCCTAGAGGTATCCTAAATAGGATTAAACACAACTAAAGATAGACAAATGGATAAACTACTACAATAGTACCCAATTTATGCCTTGCCCAAAAGTTATCACTATGCCAACGATTAACCAACTATTGTAACCTATATTAAGCTAATAAACACATCACTACATGACAAGAAGATGTGGGTAAGCACACAATGACTTTGGGATGATAACTACTATGGATCACTAAAGATGTTTTCTCTGGTTATAATGTTGAATCATGAAGTGCATACAATCTACTTCCTACTCCTACTCCATTGGTGTAAGATGCTTTCAGTTTAGGTGCATGGTGGATCATTTCTTCCAAGACTAGTGCCTATTTATTTGGTTACAAAGTCCAAGAATACCATAAGGAACGATAAGTTAAAATCACGAAAGAATATGAGTTGTGCATACATATACACCACAAATAATTATAGCAAGTGCACACTCTTACTTATCCATCCTAGAATGCAAAAATGCATATGCAATGAAGAAATAACCATTACAAAAGCTTGTAATGCATTAGAATGTTGTCCCATTCATAAAATATTCATTACATTCATACCAACAAACTAGCAAGAGAAAACCCTAAACTAGAACTTCCCAAAAAATCCACATATGGAACTGTGGAGACATTTCGCTACAAGAATTATTTACAATATTAATCTCCTTGAGATTTACAAACATTTGTTGCTCTAAGGTCAACTAGATTTGCAAAACTTGAAACCCTAGAAGCTCCTTTGGCTTGCAGTCACATGGAAATTCAAAATGATTGCACTTATTTTTGGAAAACAAACTAGTATATATGGCACTATGTTGATATTGCCCGATTGCTTCAAGATTCAAGGAGGAACTGCTGATCAATGGATGAGGTGTGCAAGGTGAGCTTAGATCCCACGAAATCCACTAAAATGGCAGCCACAAGATGGCATGAGAACCATGGGGTTTGAAACTTCAACTATTGTATTAATGGTGGTATGGACGTCTTCATCTTTAGCCACTAAAAATGCCTTTGAATCCATACCCCTAGAATAAACAATGAGTTATGGATTGGTGAATCCAACTGGGTTGTTGCAAAGCCTTATTGGGTCATTAGTGGCACTCTAGTCATGTAGGGAGGTAGGTGGGAATGAACAACACAAAATACGAAAGTTTCAAAGTTCAAAGGTCAAGAATACCTCATAACCCATACCACTTCTCAGGGATCAAGAATCGAGAGTATAGCATACTTCATGCTCAAAGCAAATAGATAAGGGTATCTTTGCATTTCCAACTTCGAAAAAATTATGTGGAGGAAATTATTGAGAGCTAGGGATACTAAGAAATCCATCCCACAAGGCATGCAAATAAGAGTAGGCCCGAACTCATGATCTCAATAAGGTAACATAGTGAGAAGTATCGAGGATCAAGAGTAACCAAGAATTCATTTCTTAAGTCATGCAAATTAATGGGAGCAACCCCCTAAATTGTTATTTACAGATCAAAAAAATAATTTATATCATTTATATTTTTAATATTATCATTTATGTTATGTATTAATAATATGATAACATGCATTTAGTTTATGTTTAGCTTTATGGTTTCTAATTTTATGGTGAGTATTATCATCAAAAAATTGATTAATTGTTGTCTAGTTTCAATAGATGCAATTATTTTCACTCATTTTCATTGCATTTTGGTTGACCTCTCCTACTTATTGTTATGCTTCATTGACTTGTTTAGAATGTGTAGGATGCATATTTCATTTTAATATTACTAGTTTTTAGATATCCAAACCAACAACCCTTGGCCATTTATCTATGAGAAGCCATCACCCTTCAAAGCATATCTTTGCAAGGGATCTCCAAGGATCCTAGAACCCCTAGGCTGATCACCTCCTTCCAACCCATCTAGGAGACTAGCAGCTGTAAACAGCCCTTGGATACCACTACTTCACACATAAACACCAATAGAATTGTGAGATGACATTTCTCACAACTTATGTCCCAACACATTCCCCCTCAACAATATGGTTCTACTTCTCAACAACACAATTTAGATAATTCTCATACAAGATGGATCTACTCCCTTTGACCTCCCCCCAACCATAGGGACAGTCACATATTACAAGCTTTTTCATTGCTTTTGAGTGAATTCAACCTTGGATGCAAGGTGTGATTCTAGAGGGAGTGCCTTGCTTCCTCTTATAATCCCCCAGCTTGGCCCTCTCAACTTTAAGTACTCCCCAATGAGCACTATCAAACCTTGTATCTATCCTTTAAAAGTGATCAATGATGGCATTGGTGCCTCCTCCATTTCAAGCCCGAACTATGATACTCAATGAGACTTTCCTATCTCTCTTGTACTCCTCGGCTCATGCTCTTTGGGGTTCTTG
The DNA here is from genome assembly GCA_007258455.2 of Sequoia sempervirens. Classification (NCBI taxonomy): domain Eukaryota; kingdom Viridiplantae; phylum Streptophyta; class Pinopsida; order Cupressales; family Cupressaceae; genus Sequoia; species Sequoia sempervirens. The sequence goes on along the minus strand of VDFB02271358.1, from coordinate 818,743,620 downwards.
TTCCCCCTACTTGGTTATTTGTTTCTTAACCACGTGTCAATTATTAAAATAATGCTTATTTATTTATTAATGCTCAATATTGTAAAATATTGTAAGATAGAGATAAGATCATCTCCGATCTTATCTGGAGTTTCTTTTTAGAAACTTTCCAGTTTTTGTAAATCTTGTAAACTATTTATTGAGTGTCTTGCTCATTGTTAATACATCAATTAATTTACCAATTACTTGCGTAATATGGTATCAGAGCACAGGAAATAATTTTTCGGAAAAATTTATAATTTCTTTTTCGAAATTATTTTGTTTCGAATTTTTTTTTGAAAAATTATTTTGATTCCTGGTGTGTGATCTGAAGAATCTCGAAGGCTTCTTTGTCTGCAAATTTCGTCGATCTGAAGGCGCGATTTTTTCTCACTCTTTAGCTGGGCGTGATTTGTTCCTTCTGCCGCCCGCGCGTCTTCCTGAACCAGGTCGTGTCTCCCGCGCGTCTTCCTGTTCGTGCCTCTGCATTTTTTGGTCGCATCATTTCATCTTCTGGGCGCGTGTTTTAAACTCCTCCCGTCTGCGTTTCCTCTTTATCTTCTGGCCGCGTGACTGAAGGTCTTTTGGGGCGCGATTTAGCTGCATCTCTGGCCGCGATTTGCCATTAAAGCTAAACGCGATCTCCGTTTTCTGCGTTTTTTCAAGCCGCGACTGGGACGTGTTTCGTGCTCATCTTGCTCGAATTTCAGAATTGTGAGGGGTGCTTCTGCTCACAGCTGCAACGCCTAGGGTTTTTATCTCTATTTGCCACGAGTTTGTGCGGATTTCAAGCCGTTTTCTGGATTTTTTTCAGAATTTTCAAAGTTGTTTTGCACTGTTTTTTCTGAAAACGCGACCTACGGCTAGGGTTTTGAGAAAATCTCTTGTGTTTCAAGTCAGAAAATTTTTTTGATCACAGATTCTTGGTGGGTTTTTCGAGAGCTCAACTGGGTTGGTCTCCAAATTTTCTGGGTGCATCGTTTTCCGTGCCTCGAATTTTGTGCCATCCGTACACTGTGCTTCCTACAGTCTGTACCTGAATCTGTCCCTGTTTTCTGCATTGGAATTCGTGCCTCGAGTTTTGTGCATCAGCCTCTCCTCAGTACCTCGTTTTTCGTGCCTCAAAAAGCGTGAAGATGGCCAGTTTAAGCAATTTAATGCTGGAAGGCAATCAGAGATTTAATGGCAAAAATTACAACACCTGGAAGCAGCGAATGTTAACAATTTTTGAATACCGCTGCCTTGATCAAATGATCCTCGGCAACGCTACTCGTCCTGAAGCGGCGGGTAAGGATCAGGATAAGTTTGATGAGCAGAATCGTGAAGCCGTCATGCTTATTAAGCTTTCGATTACTGATGATCAACTCCCTCAGATCCCACTGAGAAAATCAGCTAAGGAGATCTGGGATCACTTGAAGGGTTTACATGAAACTTCCGACAAAAGCCGTGCGTTTTTCTTGAAGAATATGCTGTTTTCTATCATGATGGATGAGAAGACAACTCTGCAAGCGCACTTGAATAAAATCCAGGAGATCAGAGATCAGTTGGAGGCGATTGGTCGGAAAATGGAGGAGGACATGGTTGTGATCACCCTGAAGAGCCTACAGAAGTCCTATGAACACTTCATAGAGACCCTCAACATTACGTCTGCTAATGTTGACCTCAAGTTTCCGAATTTGTGTACTATCCTATTGCAGCAGGATCGCTGGAGACAACAGTTCGGTAGCAGTGAATCATCCTCCACGGAACAGGCTTTTACAGCCAAAACCCATCTGAAGCATCAAGGAAAAGGTCAGCCTTCACAGCAGAAAGGCTCCAGTCAGACCAGTCCGAAGAAGAAAAATGTTCAATGTAACTACTGTCATAAATTTGGCCACATCAAGAAGGATTGCCGTGCTCGTTTGGCTTCTGAGCAAAAGAAGCAGGGAGGGTTTCAGCAGAAAGCGAATGTCGCCGAGCACTCAGAGCAGAAGGAATCTGCCTTTTATGCACTCATGGCAAAAAGGCCCACAGACCATGTCAAATCCTCTGCTTGGTACATAGATTCTGGTGCTTCACGTCATTTCTCACATAGGCGTGATTGGTTCACAGACTTTTCCCCTTGCACTGACTCAGTGATCTTTGGAGGAGGTGAGGAATACACAGTTGTCGGCACAGGCACTGTTCAGGTTCAGTCTGGCGGAAGGGATCTCATATTCCTCAACGTGTATTATGTACTTGATATCGAGCTCAGTCTTCTCTCAGTCAGTCAGATCATGCGGCATTCTCCCCAGATGGATGTGGTCTTCAGCTCGCATAGATGTTCGATTGTTGATCGAGAAACTCGCACAACGGTGGCCGTTGGGATAGAGGATCATGGCCTTTACAGGCTTGTGGACACTGGTGATTCTCCGAGTTAGCCTTGGCAGCCATTATTTCTGCCACAGTCTTTGGCACCATGCGGTACGGCACTTGAACTGCACTATCTCTCTCAACTCTGCTCTGGGAGGGACTTGTAGATGGCTTACCTAACATTCGACTCAGCATCGGGCGGTGTGCTTGTCAGGGAAGCAAAGATCACACACCGTCAAGGATGGCTAATTCTCATGGCTTCTAAGGTACTTCAATTAGTTCATGCTGATATTTGTGGCCCTATGTCTGTTTCTTCTGTAACTGGTTGCAAGTACTTTCTACTTTTTGTTGATGACTATAGTAGGAAAATGTGGGTGTACTTTCTTAAACAGAAATCAGAGGTTTTTAATGTATTTCAGAAGTTTAAGGCCTTAGTTGAAAAAGAGTCCAGTTCTTGTATTATAACTCTTAGGTCAGATAATGGGGGGGAATTCTGTTCTAGTGCATTCTCCAACTTCTGTGATACTCATGGGATAAAACGACAGTTAACCACACCCTACACTCCTCAGCAAAACGGTGTTGTAGAGCGACGCAATTGTATGATTGTTGAGATGGCTCGCCTACGTTGCAAACACGTGAGTGTTCCTACCAAGCTTCAAGCGTATACCAATACATCACTATCTCCTTAATAGTCACCCACCTCATGCCTAAAGGAAGACTCCCCGAGGAGTTTGGTCCTGTCGAAACCTAGACTGGGCCATTTGAAAGTTTTGGCTCCCTTTGTGTATGTTTGGATTCCCAGAGGCTGCCACTAAGCCGGACTCCAAAAGTCAAACTCATGTTCACCGAGGGCCGTGACAATCACAAGGCATAGAGGCTGATTGATATAGACACTGATCGTCTTATCTTCAGTCGAGATGTTGTCTTTGATGAGGAACAAGGTCCATTTCACTCTTCCTCACCTGTTCAGCATTCAGAGGATCAGCCTCTACAGGGTCCTGATATGAGTGTCCGACTTCCATTAGGTCCACCTGATGGGAGGGATGACGAAGACCTAGTCTTTGATGATGCTCAACCTGAGTTTCCTCCAGATGATAATGAACATCCCCCTGTTGAACCTGTTCCAGATCCACAACCGATCCAGCCTCCTCTGTTGCATCTGATGTTGGCACATCTACCCCAATCGAAATGGTGGGCTAAGACTATCATGATCTTCGTGCTGATGAGCTCATTGAGGGTAGATCATCCGTAAACAAGAGCAAACAGCAGTCTACAGTGAATTTTGCTCTCATGGCCAACATTCACAGTGTTTATGAGCCTCAGACATATTCAGAGGCAAAAGGGATACCTGAGTGGGAAAAGGCAATGGAATCAGAATACCAAAGTCTTCAGAAGAATCACACTTGGGTCCTTTCTAATCTTCCTCCAGGGAAGAAGCCCATTAGCTGCAAATGGGTGTACAAGGTGAAGTATAAAGCTGACGGAACCCTTGATAAGTACAAAGCTCGTCTAGTTGCACGAGGGTTCTCACAGAAAGAAGGCATTGACTATGAGGAGACCTTTGCTCCTACAGCCAAAATGAGTACCATACGGCTCGTCCTTGCCTTAGCAGCTCAATTTGGTTGGAAGGTCCATCAGATGGATGTGAAGAGTGCTTTCCTCAACGGTGAGCTGAAGGAGGAAGTATACATGACGCAGCCTCCAGGTTTCAAAGTTGCTGGTCAAGAACAGAAGGTGTGCAGATTGGTCAAAGCACTCTATGGCCTGAAACAGGCTCCTCGGCTTGGTACATTAAGATTGACACGTACCTCACAGATCATGGTTTTCAGAGGAGTCCATCTGACTCGAACCTGTATGTCAAGAATACTGGTAATGAGATCTTGCTTGTTGTTGTCTACGTGGATGACTTGATCATTACCGGCAGTTCAGCACATTTTGATCACCGAGATCAAACAGACTTGTGCAAAACTTTGACATGACAGACTTGGGCCTCCTGCATTATTGTTTAGGTGTTGAGGTTTGGCAGACAGAGAGCAGCATTTTCATCTCCCAGTCCAAGTATGCTCGAAGTCTTCTGGATAAGTTCCGAATGCAGGATTGCAAACCTACCTCTACACCCATGGAAAAAGGGCTTAAGTTGTCAGCTAAGTCCGATTCACCTGTGGTAGATGAAACATTGTTCAGGCAACTAGTAGGCAGCCTCATCTATCTTGCTGCTACTAGACCTGATTTGAGTTTTGTTGGCCACCAACAGTATTGTATTTTTTGTTTTTGGTTCTTCCCCTTTGTGGGCATCTCTAGGTTTCTTTTCCTAGAACCTTCTACATAGTTTGATGTACTCTTGAATCCCATTGACCTACTGTTGGTCATCTATAGACATTAATATGATTTATTTATTTTATTTTCTTTCTCATTTCCTACACCCTCTTTTCCCATTCCTGACCTCCCCTTCTATTTAGAGAAGAGAACCCTCCAATCCAACACACATTTTTTCCTCATCTTAATGATGGCTAACAAAGTGTGATCCAAAATATTGAAGCAAAAAACTCCTACACAACTATTATGCCACTCTCAAATTAGTTTGATAATTAATTCATTTCAAGATACATGGCATGTTGATCTAAATACTCCATTCATATGATAGTAGTAGTTGAAAATGGTGCCTTTTTCAATGTTCATTATATGTCCAACCTTGAAGTAAATCTTCTTTCACAAAATCAAATCACTCAATTTATAAAAGGTTTGAGCTTGAGAATAATACATTTATGATAAGATATCTAGATGATGACCTAAGGATTATTACATCAAGACAATATGATTCTCCTAAAAAATAGTATAAGTTTGAAAGATTATTGCACTAGAATATTATGATTCTCATAAGATATTGTACAAGTTTGATCTCTTTCACTAGATAAATGGAAATACACAAACTTTTGCACTTATAACATAAATGGGTAAAGAAAGTCGACTATGGCATGAGAGATTAGGACACCAAAATTTCAAAAGAATTTAAACAATAAGGAGATGAAATATCGTTTGAGACCCTCCATATGTAAAATCTCAAGATGATGTATGTAAAGAACTCACCAAAAGAAATCCTTTGAAACTAGACAAGCAAGGAGAGCTTAACATAAACTATAGATCATCCATAGCAACCAATGTGAAACACGCCAACATTTCTCTAAGTTTGTACTCATTTTCTCACTCTCATTGACGATTTCTCTAGGTATACATGGATCTATCTTCGACAGAATGTGGCTTTGGGAATTCATCAAGTTCTTCAGAATCAATAATTGAGCACAATATGTAAACCATGCTTTCACATATTTTTGTACCAACTATAGAATTCATAATCAAAGTAGCATCCACTATTCTTCATGACATTGTGGTGATGCCAAAAGAAACATAAGATTCTTGTTGAGATGGATCAATGTATGCTTCTTGCAAAGAAAGTTGAGAATAAGTTATGGGGTGAAGAAATCTTTTGTCTAAGAATTATTTCTTACTAAAGTTCCTACCATAGCCACCAAAATTATTACTTTGTATGAAGAATGGATAACAAGAACACGTTTTTTGGTAACTTTAGAACCTTGGATGTATAGCATGGGCCCACATTCCACATGAACGATACCAGATGCTAGATCTAAAATATCATAAATCGCCTTTAAAACATTGTCTGGGATAATCATCTTCTATAGGATCCTATTAATAAAGCAAAGATAATTAACATATTGTTGCTTTTAATAAAGCAAACTCCTTCAAGGGTCTAAAGGAATTGTCTTTGCGTAATATTCTTGCAATTAATCTTGCTACATTGCAAGATTCTAATTCTAATAATGAGGAATAATATATACCTAAAATAGTAAATCCAAAAGAGCTCACTCTTGAGGCTCCAAATGAAGAAGAGTCCATTATCCAGCCTACAAATGAAACAATACAAATTCCCCTCCCAAAATTTCTAAATGGGCAAGTGGCACTACTATTGATGCCTAGAATATAAAACGATACTACAAACAAAAGGCACATCCATCTTCAAAAACAAGCTTTCGTGAACAAGATTTGAAATACTTGTTATCCTACTCCATTTCATGAAACTTGAAATAAATATGAAAAGAGAAATGCTATGAAAGAAGAGTATTAGACTTTGATGAAAATACTTATTAGATTGTTCCTAAGCTGAAAGGAAAAAACATTACAAAGTGAAAATGAGTCTACAAGGTCAAATTCACCAACTATAGAGAAATATAATGTTGCCAAGGGCTTCTTGGATTTTCCCAAAAAGAGGGTATTGGCAAAAATGAAGCATTTTGTCTTAAGCTAAAAATGCATACTTTCATGATTGTTTTTTTATTGCAAAAGGGTGATCTCACAATTGTGTATCCCATTTTTGGCCTAAGTAGAACACTCAAGATCAACATTTTTTAACATTTTTCAATTTATGTCATTTATGACAAATAAACAATCAAAAAATTAAGGATGATGTAAACTAATGAGTTGTGACATTTTCTTTCTAAATTCAAGTTGTAATTTGTTTGAATTTTTTAAAGAGTTATTTTTTCATTTTTATTTTTATTTTTCAATCAATTTTTGTTTTCTATAATTTTGTATTGACATTTTTCCATATAGCATAACTTTCACTGCAATTAATAACTTTCCATAATTTCTTAGAATTAGATCATTAACTCCAATGTCTAATGCATAGATATTTTTTGGTATTTTTTAATTAAATATTTTATTTATTATTAATTTTTGAATCAATACTAAGAAATATTTCAGATCTATATTATGTTGTAATACATTTTTCTTAGCATATATATCGAAATTATTGTTTTTTTTGCAATTTTTTTAAAAATATTTGTTAATTTTCCTAATTTCTTGATAGAGGTCATAATTTTTTTGTAATGGACTTGCATTCATTGTAAAATTAAAAAAATATAATACATATTATGATTTTCAAAAAGTTAACACTAAGGGCTACATACTTCTAAAATGGCATTTCGAAATGACTTCATTTGATCCCCAAAATAGTGAAGCAAAATTGTTTTCTTGTTTGTATTTCAATAAGTGCAGAGGAGACTTCATCGAAGGTTTGAATTGAGCCTAGGGGTTCTATCCAAAAGGGGTTTGATCTAACCCCTTTCACTCAATCCCCTTTAGATGTAACCTCTTTAGGCTTAAAGCATTGTTTTAACTAAAAAAAACACAATTTCAGGTAAAAACCAGAATGTCCTATGAGTGAGGCACTCTATTGTGGGATCACCTAGGACATTTACAATGACAAGAACATTGATGGATGCCTTCCTTTATAGTGATCTCTAAGAAGAAATCTGCATAGAGTAGTCATATGATTTAGAAGAAAATAAAAACAATGGATATGTATGCATGCTCAAGAAGTCCCTCTGTATCTTCAAGAAAGCTCAAACAGCATGGTAAGATGCACGAGATTTTTATGACTTGTGGATTCAATTAATGCACTTCTAATTTATATAGTCTACTCGGTTCCCCTCATGTAAATAATAAATTATCACCAGGAGAAGTACTGCCACAACAAATGGAAAGAAACCCCAACTCCGCAAGGCCTTTGAGATGACAAATCTAGGACTAGTCATGGTTCAAGCATGCCTTTAATTGTTTCAAAAACTTAACATAGAGAGTCGCAATGCATATTCAATTCTACATCAGTCAGGTGTCAAGCTTAAAAAATCAATGCAATTCTCCTAGGCTGGTGTTACCGTTTACATCCAACTCGTTGACTCTCGTATCTATCTTACACATATCAGACCTGTTAGTGTTAAATGATATATCATTTGATATCAGCCTTGTTTCTCTGTTTATGCAGAAGCCCAAAAAGATTTAATGGGAGGTGCCAAAGGAAATTCTAACACATCTCAGATACACTTAACATTTAGGTAACTCAGTTGGCAAAAGTTATTCTAGTTCTCAACAGGCTGATGAATATGGCACTAACAAATCCACCTCTAAATTTGAGTATCATCTCTCTGAAGGATCAGTCATATTGCAAGTATAAAAAGCAGCATGCCATCACGTTATCTTATCCCAAGCAGAGTGTCGGGATGAGGTAAATGTTGATCAATTGTTCAGGACAAAAACACCATCCCGCTCATTATAATTATAAGTGAATTAGTATAAACTCGGAAAATTATTGAGTTTTTCATGGTAGAGACCAGATATATTACATGTTTTACATGTACAGAATGTTGAATATTTACTTAGGTAAATTATCACACCCAATTAGCATGTCTTTACAATGTACAAAATGTTGAACGTTGAATTAGTCAAACTATCACATCCACTTCTAGGTGCGGCGTACTGAACATAAGAAATCAGGTGCAAGCCCTGGGTAGATTATCTTTAAGAGATACCCACTTGTCCAAACAAGAAAAGGAAAAAAATTATCAAATTCATTCTAAAGAAAAATTGGCCTACCTTCTGTAATTTCACCACTCCATTCATCATCATCATCATCATCACTATCATCTTCTTCTTCTTCGTCATGAACCAAATCCTCTTCCGCCTCGTCCGACAGGCGGCTTATTTTCTTCGCTGGGCGGCGCGTTGCATATGATCTCGCTGATACGTTTCTTAAGCTCCGTATCGTCGAAAGGCATGTTTGGGTTTCATGTGAAGGGCATGAAAAATTTGCAAAAACATAGGGTAGAAAAAGCAGAATATCCTTATTATTCTTATTGTCATTAATGGCAGTTACTGCTGAATCTTCTTCTAATCTCCCGTAAACAGAGAGAGGAATGCATGGTTTTAATGGCGGTGGCTTTGGCCTTGGTAATAAGGCGTACCTTTTCCTACATATGCAAAGACTTCTCATGCTGCTGCAAAAACTACTGAATCCCCACTATTTTGCACTCAAACCCTGCAGCTAACTCAAATGACTGTCTGTTTTATTAGGCTATGGCCTACTAGTGAGTCTAAGGAATTTTTAAGAATGGGAATGTGTCTTTTTAAGTTTGTATTCGGCAATTCTTTCGTACTTTCATTATCATCAGGTTACATAGATATGTCATTTTTCATTTACTTTTGTATTTAGTTTGGTAGACTACAATCTATTATTTATTTATAAGAATTTAGGAATGTGGGTTAGTATCGAGGGTGAGGAAAGTCAGGGAATTTCCATTCTTTACAGTGGAAGGTTGTAACATTCATTTTTATTCATTTTATTTGTGAAAGTGGACAATTGATCAACTTGTATTATATATATAACCATCTTTAAAGTCATTATTCCACTTAGTTGGAGAATCTTGTTGATCATGATGGTGTTTATACCATTGGTACCCATCTAGCATCATAAAACAACACTTGATTTATCGTGAATTGATTCAATATGGTGGGACAATTGAGAGATTGTATCAATTTACAATCATCCTCATACTCACTTGAAATTCACTATGTGATGGGGGTAGATGGGCACCTCTAGGGAATTGATTATTTACATTTAAGAAGGGAGAGGGGGAAGGGGGAGCCACTACTTTGAACCATTTGATTACATAGATCGATATTGTGTATAAAATATGTGTATACAAAGCATTGTCTAAACACCAATGCCTTATGCTGGTATTGGCATGTTGTGATGGTTTAAGGGTGGCATTGTTGTTTGTGCCACCAAGGTTCAAACCCCATTGGAGTGGTATTGTTGAATGGTTGTAATCTGGTTCATAGGTCAAAAGTGTTTACCCCTTGATTAAAAAAGTAAAAAAACACCAATGCCTTATGCATCAATAATCTCGTCCACACAATATGTTAAAGAATAGCCCCACAAAATGACCCATCATTACCATTCCTAAAGGGGTGGAGAGGGAAACTTCTTATGCCACCTTGCAACCACCCAAAGGCAATGACATAAAAGTTTGTTGGTGTAATGGAATAGTTGCTTGTGTGGATAGTGAAATAAAAGATGTAAACGCAATAGCATATCAATCAATAACAAATTCTTGTGTCAATCTTGGTTTGTGCCTTGATCCTTATCCATCCTTGTTTCCTCCCACATGTTGAACACTTCTGATGAGAGTTGGGGTGGCCAAGGGGGGGGAAGGCGGTGAATCAGTCTTATCAAAACTTAAACCCTTCTAAAACTTAACTCTTTTAGCACAAAACAACCTTCTTTACCAGATCATTAAACCTTTAAAACATTACAACAATAAAGAATTCAATATAGTAGTTGAATCCTTAGCAACTTCAACACTTCTTGAACAATAAAAGATATAGCAATTCTACTTCTAACTAGATCACTAGCAATGAGAAATAAAGAACACACACATGCACAAAGAGAACACCAAATTTATGTGGAAAACCCAATGAGGGAAAAATCACGATGAGAGTTAACTCACAATATAAGGTTCACTACCTTAGACCAAGATACTAAGGACTTGTTGAACTGAAGACAACACAACTTTAAGAGAAATATACAAAGATCCGATGAGATTCACTATCTCAAAGCAGGATACAATATGATTTAGAGAGAATTATAATTATTACCAACACAACACTTTGTTGACTGAGGCATTATAACACAATTGATCTTTTCTTTCACACACTTTAGCACTATCACTACTAGATATTCAATACAATTCGCACACACACTTCTTCACACTTGTACACTTCTCCTCCTAGTTGCATCCAAAATAAGCTTGCATTTATATCCACCATAACACTTCAAATCTTTAATTAGGTCGGCCAGGAAAAGGATAAATAATGAAATCAATTGGTCGGCCACCAAAACATCATGTGGTCTTATCTAGAAGATATAGAGGACCACAAAAATGCTTAGCACTTTTTTCCAATGTGATCTATAACCATTTACACATAGGTGCACATCAACCTAAGTTGGCATCAAGGAAACGTGTGGATGAAGTGTTGAAGCACGTAACCAGTCAGCCCATAAACATACTTCTTATTGAATTAACATGATGTGGTCCTAAGTAGGATAAGTCATGACCTAAATCTATCACAACACATCTTCCATTATTGGTGCAGCCCCCCAAGCACACGACACAAAAAAGGAACAAGCCTTGTCAGTCAGATATCCACAAATAACCCAGAAAGCCAACTCAAGACATAATGCAACACTAAAGCAACCAATAAGCAACATGTGGATCACATGAGGATGTTCCTTGAACATCCAACATCACTTTCATACACTTCTTCCATACTATCATGTAATCAATAGCCACTGCATATCAAACAGGTACAAAATACTTCATTCGGGAAGCACATAATACATAGCCAAATGATGTAGCATTAGTAGAACAACTTGTGGACCACTTTAACACAAAAGATTGAAATTGAAACACTACACAGATGTTGAGATCACATTCACCAAGCCATAGGAGCAAAGATATCAATTTGGAGAAATGTAGAGCATTTCCCAAACCTGTCTGTACAACCAACAACACTGCCAACCTTTAGTAATTCACAGAGATCTCCTTGGCAACACAAGTGACCTAAAAAGATAAGATTGCAACATCCGCAAAACACTAACATTGAGTACCAAACTACAAGGCCAAAGCATCAATAGCAAAGGAATGCAGAGCATTCTCCCAAACAGACTTCACTACATCTTTCTGAGCCAAAAACACTTAAGCAACTTGCGGAGGCCAAAACTTCCTGTCAACAACACATACTCATCAAGAACATCGGGAGAGAGCATAAGACATGTTGTAGACCTTCAACAACATCTCTCCACTATCAATCATGTTTCTAATCCTCATTTGAATATATCATTATAAAATCAACTCTGCTAACAATAACAATTCATTATATGAACTTCAACAACTCTTCTTTGATAAGGCATGAGATTCAATCGTGAACTTTAGTAATTCTTCTTTGATGAGGCATGACATCCAACCATGAACTTCAACAATTCTTCTTTGATAAGGCATGAACTTCATTACTAATGTTATCTTGGACATTAAATAAAACAACGACAACCAATAGAAAGGACTAACACCTTACTTCTCAAGTGTTGGCATCAATGACAACCAATAATTAGTGTTGACATCAATGATAACAACTGCCAAAAATCTCCTTAGTGTTGAAATCAATGACAACAACTCCCAACAATCTCCTTCCTTGGCAATAATGACAACACACACTACTCGGTCTCCCCCTTTGACATTAACGATAAAAGGCCATATATGTTTGTATAAAGCAACAACATGTGTTCTAACTTTGAGGACAAAAGGAAAAATGATCTTCTATCGAAGTAGCAACACATACTCCCTCTTTGACCAGCAGCATTTTTACAACTACAGCAAACTCCCCCTTACTACCAACTCTTCCTAAGTGGTAGCATACATCAATCCAAGAAAAAAGATATCATATGAATTTCTCCCCCTAGAAAAATGCACCATTTATGTATCTAGTTAGAACGAGGAGGGGAAATTACCCCTAACTTCTCTCAGAGATACTCAAAAGTATCCTTGAAAGTTCCTTAGTGAAAATATCTACAATATGGTCCTTGGTAGGCACATACTCCATTCTAACTTCATGTTCTGCAACCTTCTCTCTCAAAAAGTGGTATCGAATAGAGATGTGTTCAGTTCTTAAGTGCATTACCAGATTCTTGGAAATGTTAATTGCACTTGTATTATCACATAGTATGGGAACAGGTTCATCATAAACCACCTTCACATCCTTCAAATCCAGCTTCATCTAAAGCACTTGAGTACAACAAGATGTTGCAACAATATATTATGCTTATGTTGTGGATAAAGACACTGAATCCCTCTTTTTACTAAACCATGAGATGAATTTGTCTCCCAAAAAGAATGCACTTCCACTTGTACTCCTATGGCCATCAACACAACCTACCCAATCAACATCAATATAAGCACTTAGAGAGAAATTTTGATCCTTTTTGTACCATAGGCCATAATCTAGAGTTCCCTTCAAGTATCTAAAGATTCTTTTTACAACTTTCTCATGAGATTGCTTAGGATTGGCTTGAAATTTGGCAACCAAACATACCACATGCAGAGCAAACCTAAAAACTACACCAACTCATGTAATTGATCTGATCAAACAATAGTTGGTGCAAGTATCATATGTTTTGAAGAATAGATAGGCATTATAGCACATCGTTATTTTTAGCTTTGTGGCACACCAAACCATCTCGTAGATCAAGATTGCATGCACTGAAGATCTCCATATATTTTTTATGGAAAATACTTTGCATTTGAAAGAATATAAAGCATTCCAACAAACCTTCAACATTTCTTCACTATGCCAGTTTGAAACTTTGTCATTAATATCCTTCACTTCAAAAGATATAAAGACTTGAAAGCTTGGATATAATACCTTCACACCTTAATTGACTTCTGGACTGCAAGACAAAACCCTTTTTCTGTGGGGACGAGCAAATCAAAATACCTTGACTTCACCAAAAATAATGCATTGTGAATGCCTTATTCTTCTAAGACTTTATCTTTATGTGTGGTACACAAAAGTGGAATGGCATCAATTAGAAAAAGTGTATTGACCTTCCCACACCATCTACCTTCATTGGGATCTTCAATGAAGGTCCATTTATGCACACCAAATCTACACACTAATTGATTTGATCCAAATCTTTTTTCATGTTGAAACCATCAGCACCTTCTTCTTTTTAGGGAGCAAAAAGATTATGTAAGTGAAATCTACCCCTAAGATAATTCTCTATCTCATTTGTCTTTGAATCTTGTGTAAAGTGCACAAGTGTAGTGTCACCCTTCTTCTCATCTTCTTCTTTCTAGACGTTTTCATTTCCCTTCTTTTGTTGATTATGGGATTCAACCTTTTTCTGAACGGGTGGCTTAGCAAAGCCACTTTTGTAGCAGTTTTCCTTATGTCCCATATTATTGCATTTGTTGCACGTAATGTTTTTCTCTAGAACAAGGTTGTTTCTCTTCACCTTGGATCTACACTCATCAACCTTATGACCATAGTTGTTGCAATCATAGCAATATCCATGAAAGAAGACAATATTGTTTCTTTGAGTCATAAATGATCTTCATCCCATATTATCATTTCTTCTTTGTCTAATTCTACAATCAATAACCTTATGCCAAAATTTATTGCAAGAAAACAAGTAACCTTGAAAGGATTGCTTAAACCTATTAGGAGCATGTTGTCTTGCAAATGGAGGACTTCTAGACCCTTTTTACTTTTGGTCAGAATTGGATACACCTTCTTTTTTGCAATTTTGAATAGTCTTTACATCTCTAGAGCCATTCTTCTTAGGATCTTCAATGCAACCTTTCTCCTCCTTTGTCTCAAGATTTTCATTTTAGTGGAGCTATCAGGATCAAACTTTTCTTCTTTGACAATTTGTTCTTTGGTCTTCTCTAATCCATGTTTCAGAGTGACAACCTCCTCTTCAAGTTTAAGCATTCAAAAACCTTGTTATTGAGCTTGACAATCAAGCAATCTTCAATCCTCTTTCCTTCTTCAAGCCTTATTTTAAAATCAAAGATCATACCTTATGTCTCTTTTAGTTTGATTTCACATTCTTTTCCTTTTTCAACTTGTATTTTCAATTTGATATTTTCTTCCTTTGATTTTGCAAGCAAGCTTTCAGTTTTTTGATTTAGTGCCATTACTTCATTCAAGTCTTCTAGAGAAAATCAGAGGTTTCCTTAAAATTCTATTCCTTGATCATTTGAATTGAAGTCCCATCATTTAGGTTCTATAGATTTCATATTTGGATCAAAGGAAAACATATCTTCATCACTTAAGGAGCCAGACTCCTTGCATTTCTCAATATTACACTTTTTGTCAATAGTATTGAAAACCATAAAGAGTTTCATCATTTGAATCATTTTCCTCATCTTTAGAGGAGCCATTGCTTTCTTTGGAATAGAGACCCTTTTTAACCTTATCTCTTTTATTACTATCACTTGATTCTTTATAAGGACATTTAGATGCAAAATGACCTATTCTTCCATAATTAAAACACTTTAATGGTAACTTACTATTGTACTTGCTAGTTCCTTTCTTCAATCTTCTCACAAAGTTTGCTTCAATCTATCAAGATCATCATTTTGATCAACAACTTCATCTTCAATTTTTTTGTTAGTTGTGAATGTAGCTTCCTTCTTTGGAACATCTCAATCAAGCTCTCTCATCTCAAGGCAGTAAGAGTACTATTTACATTTCATCAACTGAATACTAATCCGAGTCCTTATATTCTTCTAGTAGACACTTTGTGATTATAATATTATGGGAGAGATCTCAAAACCTTCTTTACAATTTCACTTTCTTTCACTTCTCCACCAAGTCCAAAAAAACCAGAGATAACTTCTTGACCTGGAGCATATAACTTGCAATGTCCATCTTCAATCATCTTTAGAGTCTCAAATCCACTTTTAAATATTTGCATCTTAGCTTGCTTCACTTTAGTGTCTCCTTCATAGACTCTACTAAGCTTTTCCCAAACATCTTTGGTAGAAGTTCTACAATTCATCACCTTCAAAAGTTCTAAATCAATCAACCCACACAAGATAGCATTTTTGGCTTTGGCATTGCACCCATATAGTTTTATTTCAACTAGATCTATAAGAGGAGTGGTAGGAGTAGTATAACCACTTTTGACTGATTGCCACACACCAAAACTAAGAGAGTTTAGGTTTCCTTCCATTTTCACTTCCCAAAAAGAGTAATTAGTCCCATCAAACCTAGGACCCTTATAAATCATCATGTTCCATCTTAGATCTTTACCTCAAGTTGTTATGCTTCTACAAAGGAACTTGGCTCTTATACCAATTATTGAACACTCTCAAATATTGAGAGGGGGGGTAGAATTAGTCTTATCAAAACTTAAACCCTTTTGGAACTTAACTCTTTCAACACAAGACAACCTTTTTTACTAGATCAAGAAACCTTTAAAATATAATACTAATAAAGAATAATATAGTAATTACAATCCTTAGCATCTTTAACACTTCTTGAATAATGAAAGATATAGCAATTCTACTTCTAACCAGATCAACAACAATGAGAAAAGGAGAACACACACAAGCACAAGGAGAACACCAGATTTACGTGGAAAACCTAATGAGGGAAAAATCACAGTGAGAGTTAACTCTTAATATAAGGATCACTTCCAAAAATACTTGCAAGAAGGCTCGTTGCCTTAAAGCAAGATATAGAGGACACAAATTTAGGAGCAAGATACAAAAACCTACAGAGATTCATTATCTCAAAGAGGATATAATATGATTTAGAGAGAATTACAATGATTTCCAACATAACACTCTGTTGATTGAGGCATTATAGCATAATTGAACTTTCTTTTCACACACTTTAACACTATCACTATTGGATATTCAATACAATTCACACACACACACTTTTTTGCACTTGTACACCTCTCCTCCTGGTTGCATTTGAAATTATCTTGTATTTATATCCACCGCAACACTTCAAAACTTCAATTAGGTCAGCTAGGAAAAGGATAAATAATGAAATCAACTGGTCAACCACCAAAACATAATGCAGTCCTATCTAGAAGATAGAGAGGACCAAAAACACTCTTAGCTATTTTTTTCCAATGTGATCCAAACCCATTTACATGTAGGCACACATCAATCTAAGTCAACATCAAGGAAACATGTGGATGAAACATTGAAGCACATAACCAATCAACCCATAAACATGTACTTCTTATTGAAATAACATAATGTGGTCCCAAGCAGGATAAGTTATGACCCAAATCTATCACAAAACATCCTCCATTGTTAGTGTAGCCCCCCAAGCACATGGTACAAGAAAAGGAACAAGCCCTATCGACCAAATATTCACAAATAACCCAAAAATCCAACTCAAGACACAATGTGGCATTGAAGTGGCCAATAAGTAACGTGTGGATCACACGAGGATGTTACATGAACATCCAACATAACTTTCATATACTTATATACTATAATGTAATAAACAACCACCATAGATCAAACAAGTACACAATACTTCATTCAGGAAGGACAAAATACATAGCTAGATGATGTAGTATTAGTAGAACTTGCATACCACTTCAACAGGCAAGATTGGAATTGAAACACTGCACACATGTTGAGAGCACACTCACCAAGCCGTAGGAGTAGAGAAATTGATGTGGAGAAATGCAGAGCATTTCTCATACCAGTTTGGACAACCAACAACACTACCAACCTTCAATAGTTCACAGAGATCTCCTCAACAACACAAATGACTTGAAAAGATAGGAGTGAAAAATCCACAAAACATTGGCATTGAGTACCAAACCATAAGACTAAAGCATCAACAATGGAGTAATGTAAAGCATGCTCTCGGATATACTTCATTGCATCTTTCTGAGCCAGAAACACTTAAGTAACATGTGGAGGCCAAAACTTCCTTTCAACAACACATACTTCATTAGGAACATTAGGAGTGAGCATAAGACATACTATAGACCTTCAACAACATCTCGTCACTTCCAGTAATGCATCTAATCCTCATCTTAATGCTTCTAATCCTTAATTGAAAATATCATTATGAAATCTACTCTATTGACAATATTAATGCATTGTATGAACTTCAACAACTCTTCTTTAATAAGACATGACATCCAATCATGAACTTCAACAATTCTTCTTTGATAAGGCATGACATCCAACCATGAACTTCAACAATTATTCTTTGATAAGGCACGAACTTCATTACCAGTGTTAGCCTAAATTGAATATAACAATGACAACCAATAGAAAGGACTAACACCTTACTTCTCAAGTGTCGACATCAACGACAACAAACAATCAGTGTTGACATCAATGAAAACAACTACCAATAATATCCTTAGTGTTGACATCAATGACAACAACTACCAACACCACATTCACTTATTCTTATGGATTTTCCACTTACCCCTCTATATTGCACCTAGATTTGCACCCAATCTCATATTCTTGTCCCTACCTCAAAATTATCACTTACTATCCAAGTTCATTTTCACAAAACTCAAGATCAATCCTATGGTAAGAAAGAATGAACCATAGAGCCAAATATTCAAATTTTAAAATTAGTCTTTTTGCTTCTAGTAGCTATTATGAGTTGATTTAACATACATTTGTGTGAAATGGTTTTGTATTATGGTAATTAAAAACATTTAACGTGACATTAATTCATATTGTGAGGATATTAATGAGAAAATCTTTGCAACACATTTTGATTTATAGAGGGACATAGAATCAAATCCAGACCACCTATATATAATCCCCTAATTTTCCTCATTTGTGCAAACACTCCCCTCTTAATCTTGCCAATGCAGCCCCTCAATATGCTACATACAACATTTTTCTCTTGGCATCAACAAGAATTTCCTCTATATTTTTGCTTGATGTTGCACTCCCTCTCTTATGTGGCGCCACCCTCTCATTTTCCAGTTTGTGTTTAACATAATGTTCCTTTGTTGAAGTTGGAAGGTGAGGCATTGCCTCTTAGCTGACAATCCAATCGACCCATTAACCAATCATGATTCCTTTTACAATCTCTTGGTATTTTGTAAAAAACATTTGATTAAAAATTATAACTTGCAAAGAAATGAGTTTAGGCCTTGTTACACCATAACACCTTTAAATCCATTCGAATTGGTGTGTAAAATTACATTAAATGATAACTCCAAGAAATATTAATGAAATAATCCAATATGTGAATTACACCAAAACTTATGATTTTCCCATTGATGACTAGTGAAGCTAAAAACCAATTTGTGCAATAAATTTTTCCCAAGAACTTACAAACTTACAAAAACTTATAGAGGTGTGTAACTCAACATTTTAAAGCTTCTCGTTAAGTCACTCTACCTCAAAACTTATAGATTTTAAAATTTTAAATCTTCACCAAATTGCTAGCCGAAGTCATGAAATGATTAAATCTCCAAAACTATTAACTGCTTGACTTCAAAAATTTCACCATAAAATCTAGCATAAAGTCTAATTTTTTGCTATAATTTTTTTTTCCATGAAACCTTATCAATCTCTCAAAACAATATTTTTTTGGTTGACTAGGATTATGTGTTCACCCAGATGCTTCTACATTAGACATGTCGGGTAAGAAATTTATGAGCATGGGCTCACAAAGGTGGATCTGAGTGATTGAATCAACCTTCTAGATTATGAACAATCTTTAGTGAACTCCATCGTTGATAGCCTAAACCCCTCCACTAAATACCTTCTCTCCCTCTCTCCATGCCTTCCTTTTAGCATGTCTTCATTGCACTCAACCTTTGCAACCTCTTCATGCTACATCGCTTGTAATTATTCCTTGATCCTCATGAAGATCCCACTTCGTTTGTTGTAATCAGCCACTTCCTCATCACTTTCCTTATGCTTTCTAGCCCTCAATCGCTCAGGACTTCACACACTTGCAATGATACTTTGCTTCCTCAATCCACAGGTTTTGTCATAAGCAATCTCACATTCGACGATCTGCTTATGTACTAAAAATCTCCGCTCACTTCCCTCTCCACTCATAGGTCTCGATGCGAACTGCCTTTTAATAGACACTATCCATACACTCAAAACCTCTGGCTCTAATACCATTTGATGAAGAGAGACCTCCACCCTTTAGGTTTCTCACCCCAATTTTGTAAAACTCATATTACAAAAGACTCAGTAAATGATTAACTCTAAAATTGACAATTGCATGTGTCAATTTAAATTGATCTCCCGATTGCACACATTACATTGAAATTTGGAAAAAAATCCAATATATTTATTTATTCAAATTTCAAAGAAGATACAGTAAATTACTTGGGCAACTACATCCTCTCATTGATGTCCTATTTCCAACCTCCAGGGAACACTTTCTAATAAATTTCAAAATTTTCATGCCATACCATATAGTAACTAAAACTTTTGATTTGCATAAAATTTGCTCTTTTCCATTTACTTAACTCCATTTTGAAGCGTGCATCCACCATGATATTAAAACTCAAAGAAAAAAAATAGGATCTCCTTTACCTTCTTATGTTGTCTTAAATCTTCATTTTACTCTCTTTTCTTTGATGCCACGAGCTCCCTCTCTGATTTGCATTCTTTTTAATTGACTCATGGGCAATTCAATAAACATTCTCTAAATTGGTTAGTGAGCCATCTTCCAAATTGTAAAACCTAGAGATAGTTGCAAGTGAAGTGGTTGAACATAAATAGAAAGTCATTGAATCTAACTTAGAAATCCTACTAAACTATCTCATGAAAGGCAATGATCACCAAATCCAAGAATGGAGAAGGCAAAATAGATAAAGGAAAAAGGAAAAGCAACAAAGAGAACAAATGAAAGCCATAACTTAAATAGAGTCCTATGTTTTTGTAAAACAAGATAATGAAATTCAAATTGATACTTCTACACATGAATTTGAAACAAGGTGTTAATTGTATTTTCCAAGAAATATTAATTAATGTTTCTATCTATTAGGAAACTAAAAATTTGGAAGAGATATAGGAAGCAAAGAACCTTGTGCTCAAAGAGCAACATGAAGAGGAAACCTTATTTGATTCAAACATTATGAATGTTTCCCCTATTTTAGAAGAGTAAAATAAATAAAATGTTCATATAAAAAAACAACAATTATCTAAGGATTCACCATGTTTACCAAAATTTTAAGAAATAATTCATAAGAAAAAAATGACTTGAGGGCTTTGAAGGATAAGGTAAATCAATTAGAAAATTAAATTCAAATTTTACAAGAAGAACTACATGGAGTATATGAAATTAATCAACAATAAATTGAGGAGATAAAAGAATTAAAAAATCAAACAGAAAATTTGATTAAAGAAAAGAAGAAAATTGTAGCACAAGAACTCTACATAATTGGGAAAGAGCACAAGTAAAAAGTAGAGAATTTAAAGGCTTCTTCCAATGTAATGAAGTCATGACTAATGTGTAGAGACTAGCGAATGTATCATCCAAAGAATAACTTGAATCTATAAGTAATCCATTTTGATTGCATGAGTACATGCAATAATTTAAGATGGGAGCAATAATAGGCTAAAAACCTTTTTAGATTTTGATAGTTTAAGTCCTTACATTCCTAAGTCTTACCTATTTGATATTTACCTTAATCCCCCACTTTTGCCACTAATAGTTTATATAAAAAGAAGTTATTCAATATTTTTTGGAGGGATAAAAATGCTTTGGATACTAATATTTAGAAGCACGAGAATGATTGAAACAAATTAAATGAACCTCCTATAGAAAAATCAACTATGTACACTACATTGAGAGGATTGTTGATTTGGAAATCTTTGCTTTTAAGCATATTATCTCTTCTTTTTAAAATCATGTTTGTATTTTTTGTATATTTAGGTCTAAAATCCAAAGACCTTTGGTAGTTTGTTTTTTTGTTGGTACAATATTATGGCTATAGGCTAAGGTTGATTTCCACAGTTATATTTTTGGTTTTATGAGTCAAAGACTAACATAACTCTTTATATTTTTTTATGGTGGAGTTGTAATTTATAGGTTATATAAACTACAACACAAGTGATGTATAGTTTAGTAGATGTATTCAACAATATAAGAAATATAATTCAACTTTTTTTATCAAAATAAGTTTGAAGTGAACCGTTCCATCACCACACAAACTGAAAGGATTGCCCACTTTAGGAACTCATAGTGATATTTTCTTGTTTTGTTGTGTTTAATGTATTTTATTTATATATTATTTTGTTTATATCCTTTAAAAAATTTCCATAATATTATATGGTTGTTGTTCTATAATTATTATTTGTAGAAAATAGAGGTGTGATTGTAGAATTGCAAATTTATTTTAGAATATAACATTATAATAGGTCATGATTTATGAAGATAGTCATTACATCAATAATATTTGATAGTGTACTTAAATAAATTTGTATATGTGTGGTTTCAATAATTTGTAAATATATATTCTATTGTAAAGTACTTTTTATTCTTGTAGCAAATTGTTCTTATTTGTGTAGTAGATAGTTTATGTAGCAAAAACACTTCCTATAAGAAATTTAAGATAAATCATCAAATATGCTTCTAGTTTCCAAAAAATATTTTCTAGGTTAATATGCATTTCATTCTACTTAAATTACTACCTCTAGCCCTCGAGAAAACAACCATTATGCCTTTCACAAGTTTACGCCTTAGATTGACATAAGATTAAACTAAATTGTAAACTTGAGTACCAACCATTATTTAAACAGAAAATTAAAATTATTAGTTTTGTCCCAACAATAGACTTGAAACCTACCCCTACGTTATTGTATAGTCTATAAATTTACTTGTTCCTAGCACTCGCTTCAAATTTTATGCTTTCTTTCTTACTTTTTGGGCCTAAACCTTTGGGTTTTTGCCTAATCATGTGCTACACAAGTGCTAATTTTGATTCTCCAAGCATGATTTTTCACCATTTCCTCCTTTCTTTCTTCACATTTCTTTAGCATTTAGGAATGCACTTTCTTTATCCCCAATTGCTTTCCTTTTAAGTATATGTTTATAGAATTTCACATCTCCTCTTCCCTAAATCTTACTTTACATTCGATTTCCCCATTTCTTGATTCCCACCCCTTTTAAATCTTAAACAAATTCTCTACTAGTTTCCCTTGAAGTTATATAATACTATGTATCCCTAATCCTTGATATCACTTTTCCTTTAAGTTGCCAGTTTTAGGCTTTTAAGATATTCCATACTTTCCTTTCTAGCATCCTTTTCCCCCACTTCCTTGCATTTCCATATTTTATCCCACTTACCATTCACCTTAGTTAGCATGGACCTATAGACTCCTCCTTATCATTATACCTAAGAGGTATTGGTGTTTGGAATTTTCAATCTTTGATCCTTGCCATTTCACTTGCACACTCTTCTTAGACCCTCAAATTTTCCCATCCCCCTTTGAACTTATTCTTATGGTAGTGAGTATCCTCTCTTCCAAATCCCCAATCATCAATGATATTTTTATGTGTAAAACCCCAGAGTTTCCCCTACTACCATCCCTCTTGGCCAAGTGGTATCAAGCATGTAAATTTTGCAATCCTCACTTTTCTCCATTCTTTTCTCTTTCAAATCTTTAGATTCATAATATTTGCATACCAACAAGAAAATTATATTGTGATGTCCAATAATCCTAGTCTCCAAATCCCTCTACTCCTTCATTCCATTTTCTCAAGTATGAAAATTTCCTCTTCCCTATTCACCTACCACGAAATCTCTTTGACCCACTACTCTCATTTCACCTTGCCACCCCCATATGTGATTTCTTAGGCTCTAGAGTCTTTTACCATCCAAACACTATTTGAGTGGAACTTTACTTCTCATACAAGAAACCCTACCTACCTACCTCTATGAACCTAAGTACCATTAACAACCTTAAATAGATATGATATTATAAGTGAGAGATTTCAAACCCTCATTAGTACTTATGGGCCCCTCTAGGGCAATGCTTCTAGTATAAATGGACATGATTGCATGTACACAACTATGTGAAGATGATACATGCAAACATAAGCACTTGAAAATTTAATGATTAATATAGTGATGCAATTAAACTTGCTCATTGAGGTTCCTTGAAAGATAGATAGGATGTTGTTGATTAGACAATAAGCTTTTGAAATTGCCCTATTGTTGAAGTTTCCTCTACCATTAATCAATCATATTTTATAGTATCAACTAAAGGTTCAAGTTCAAATTATCATGAAAAGTGGATGATGTGTAGTAAGTAAAGGTTCCAAGTTGATGAAGATTCATAGTATAGGTTATAGCATGGGATTTAAATTATTATTTTAATATTTGTTAGTTTTATCCTATGTAAAAAGTTAAAAAGTAAAAGTTAGTTTCCTAGTTGTTAGGAGGTTAGTCATATTTAGCTAATGGTTATTTAGTTTTGCATAAATGTTCATAGAAAATTGTATTATCTCCACTTCATGTGAAGATTTGGATGATATTTCCAAAAATTTGATATAGGCATATTCATGCCTATATAATATTGTATTTTCTTTTCACGTGGGCAGATTGGAAATACAAGCTTGCAGTTTTCATTTGTAGAGAATAATGTCATTGTTTGAATATGTTCTTTGACCGCAAAGATTATTGTCTCATTTGTAGAATTGAATCTTTGTTTGTTGCTCATTATTTTGCTTGTTTCCATATTAGTCGATATAAAAGCACTCTCTATCCCTGGGATAATCTTTCCAATCCATTTTATTTAATTTTTGTTTTGTAGATCACTGATTTTTAAAGATTTGTATAGAAATTTTCATAAAAATACAAGTTGAAGTGTTTTCTTGCAAAACCTTCATTCATTTTTATGAACTTTTTTGTCAATTATTTTTAAAAATATGTTTATTGTTTGACATGCAACTTTTTACACAAAAACTATTTTGTAAAATGATTTATGGGTTTTGAAGATTACACTCTCACCTTTCCAAAACATTTTACAGCTTTGGTTTAGATTTGTGAAAGTTATCACAATTTTAATACTGCTATTGTAGCTATTGAATACAAAAAGAAAACATGCAATTTTTATTAGTGGGTTTGAGTGTAAAAACATGGCTTTGTATGTAAAAACGTGGTTTTCTTCTTTTTGATATGGTTTTACTTTTAAAAATAAATAATTTATATTATTTATTTTACAAATTTTATTGTAGTTCTCCCATATATATATATATAGTTTGTCTGGGAGATTATAAATTATGTAGGTTGTGATTTGATTGGTATTTCACTTTAGAAATTTATCAAATTGTGTCTAGTGGAGTCTCAAATATCCATCTAAAGTAGTTTCATTTCAGCTATAAAGTGTAATGGAGTGAATTTGCACCTCTCGCAAATTCCCCATTTATACCCTTACATTAGAAAAATCAAGCCCAGTGATGTTATCCCATGTCCTCCGTCCACTCTCCATCCATTT
>VDFB02271358.1:818611288-818718276 GCA_007258455.2 Sequoia sempervirens | reverse complement strand
AAAAGGTTTGAGCTTGAGAATAATACATTTATGATAAGATATCTAGATGATGACCTAAGGATTATTACATCAAGACAATATGATTCTCCTAAAAAATAGTATAAGTTTGAAAGATTATTGAATTAGAATATTATGATTCTCATAAGATTTTGTACAAGTTTGATCTCTTTCACTAGATAAATGGAAATACACAAACTTTTGCACTTATAACATAAATGGGTAAAGAAAGTCGACTATGGCATGAGAGATTAGGACACCAAAATTTCAAAAGAATTTAAACAATAAGGAGATGAAATATGATTTGAGACCCTCCATATGTAAAATCTCAAGATGATGTATGTAAAGAACTCACCAAAAGAAATCCTTTGAAACTAGACAAGCAAGGAGAGCTTAACATAAACTATAGATCATTCATAGCAACCAATGTGAAACACGCCAACATTTCTCTAAGTTTGTACTCATTTTCTCACTCTCATTGACGATTTCTCTAGGTATACATGGATCTATCTTCGACAAAATGTGGCTTTGGGAATTCATCAAGTTCTTCAGAATCAATAATTGAGAACAATATGTAAACCATGCTTTCACATATTTTTGTACCAACTATAGAATTCATCATCAAAGTAGAATCCACTATTCTTCATGACATTGTGGTGATGCCAAAAGAAACATAAGATTCTTGTTGAGATGGATCAATGTATGCTTCTTGCAAAGAAAGTTGAGAATAAGTTATGGGATGAAGCAATCTTTTGTGTGAGAATTATTTCTTACTAAAGTTCCTGCCAAAGCCACCAAAATTATTACTTTGTATGAAGAATGGATAACAAGAACACGTTTTTTGGTAACTTTAGAACCTTGGATGTGTAGCATGGGCCCACATTCCACATGAACGATACCAGATGTTAGATCTAAAATATCATAAATCACCTTTAAAACATCGTCTGGGATAATCATCTTCTATAGGATCCTATTAATAAAGCAAAGATAATTAACATATTGTTGCTTTTAATAAAGCAAACTCCTTCAAGGGTCTAAAGGAATTGTCTTTGCATAATATTCTTGCAATTAATCTTGCTACATTGCAAGATTATAATTCTGATAATGAGGAATAATATATACCTAAAATAGTAAATCCAAAAGAGCTCACTCTTGAGGCTCCAAATGAAGAAGAGTCCATTATCCAGCCTACAAATGAAACAATACAAATTCCCCTCCCAAAATTTCTAAATGGGCAAGTGGCACTACTATTGATGCCTAGAATATAAAACGATACTACAAACAAAAGGCACATCCATCTTCAAAAACAAGCTTTCGTGAACAAGATTTGAAATACTTGTTATCCTACTCCATTTCATGAAACTTGAAATAAATATGAAAAGAGAAATACTATGAAAGAAGAGTATTAGACTTTGATGAAAATACCTATTAGATTGTTCCTAAGCTGAAAGGAAAAAACATTACAAAGTGAAAATGAGTCTACAAGGTCAAATTCACCAACTATAGAGAAATATAATGTTGCCAGGGGCTTCTTGGATTTTCCCAAAAAGAGGGTATTGGCAAAAATGAAGCATTTTGTCTTAAGCTAAAAATGCATACTTTCATGATTGTTTTTTTATTGCAAAAGGGTGATCTCACAATTGTGTATCCCATTTTTGGCCTAAGTAGAACACTCAAGATCAACATTTTTTAACATTTTTCAATTTATGTCATTTATGACAAATAAACAATCAAAAAATTAAGGATGATGTAAACTAATGAGTTGTGACATTTTCTTTCTAAATTCAAGTTGTAATTTGTTTGAAATTTTTAAAGAGTTATTTTTTCATTTTTATTTTTATTTTTCAATCAATTTTTGTTTTCTATAATTTTGTATTGACATTTTTCCATATAGCATAACTTTCACTGCAATTAATAACTTTCCATAATTTCTTAGAATTAGATCATTAACTCCAATGTCTAATGCATAGATTTTTTTGGTATTTTTTAATTAAATATTTTATGTATTATTAATTTTTGAATCAATACTAAGAAATATTTCAGATCTATATTATGTTGTAATACATTTTTCTTAGCATATATATCGTTTTTATTTTTCAATTAATTCCATGTGGATGCAATATATTTTTTGCAATTTTTTTAAAATATTTGTTATTTTTCCTAATTTCTTGATAGAGGTCATAATTTTTTTGTAATGGACTTGCATTCATTGTAAAATTAAAAAAATATAATACATATTATGATTTTCAAAAAGTTAACACTAAGGGCTACATAATTCCAAAATGGAATTTCCAAATGACTTCATTTGATCCCCCAAAAAGTGAAGCAAAATTGTTTTCTTGTTTGTATTTCAATAAGTGCAGAGGAGACTTCATCGAAGGTTTGAATTGAGCCTAGGGGTTCTATCCAAAAGGGGTTTGATCTAACCCCTTTCACTCAATCCCCTTTAGATGTAACCTCTTTAGGCTTAAAGCATTGTTTTAACTAAAAAAAACACAATTTCAGGTAAAAACCAGAATGTCCCATGAGTGAGGCACTCTATTGTGGGATCACCTAGGACATTTACGATGACAAGAACATTGATGGATGCCTTCCTTTATAGTGATCTCTAAGAAGAAATCTGCATAGAGCAGTCATATGATTTAGAAGAAAATAAAAATAATGGATATGTATGCATGCTCAAGAAGTCCCTCTGTATCTTCAAGAAAGCTCAAACAGCATGGTAAGATGCACGAGATTTTTATGACTTGTGGATTCAATTAATGCACTTCTAATTTATATAGTCTACTCGGTTCCCCTCATGTAAATAATAAATTATCACCAGGAAAAGTACTGCCACAACAAATGGAAAGAAACCCCAACTCCGCAAGGCCTTTGAGATGACAAATCTAGGACTAGTCATGGTTCAAGCATGCCTTTAATTGTTTCAAAAACTTAACATAGAGAGTCGCAATGCATATTCAATTCTACATCAGTCAGGTGTCGAACTTAAAAAATCAATGCAATTCTCCTAGGCTGGTGTTACCGTTTACATCCAACTCGCTGACTCTCGTATCTATCTTACACATATCAGACCTGTTAGTGTTAAATGATATATCATTTGATATCAGCCTTGTTTCTCTGTTTATGCAGAAGCCCAAAAAGATTTAATGGGAAGTGCCAATGGAAATTCTAACACATCTCAGATACACTTAACATTTAGGTAACTCAGTTGGCAAAAGTTATTCTAGTTCTCAACAGGCTGATGAATATGGCACTCACAAATCCACCTCTAAATTTGAGTATCATTTCTCTGAAGGATCAGTCATATTGCAAGTATAAAAAGCAGCATGCCATCACGTTATCTTCTCCGAAGCAGAGTGTCGGGATGAGGTAAATGTTGATCAATTGTTCAGGACAAAAACACCATCCCGCTCATTATAATTATAAGTGAATTAGTATAAACTCGGAAAATTATTGAGTTTTTCATGGTAGAGACCAGATATATTACATGTTTTACATGTACAGAATGTTGAATATTTACTTAGGTAAATTATCACACCCAATTAGCATGTCTTTACAATGTACAAAAATGTTGAACGTTGAATTAGTTAAACTATCACATCCACTTCTAGGTGCGGCGTACTGAACATAAGAAATCAGGTGCAAGCCCTGGGTAGATTATCTTTAAGAGATACCCACTTGTCCAAACAAGAAAAGGAAAAAAATTATCAAATTCATTCTGAAGAAAAATTGACCTACCTTCTGTAATTTCACCACTCCATTCATCATCATCATCATCATCATTATCATCTTCTTCATCTTCGTCATGAACCAACTCCTCTTCCGCCTCGTCCGACAGGCGGCTTATTTTCTTTGCTGGGCGGCGCGTTGCATATGATCTCGCTGATACGTTTCTTAAGCTCCGTATCGTCGAAAGGCATGTTTGGGTTTCATGTGAAGGGCATGAAAAATGTGCAAAAACATAGGGTAGAAAAAGCAGAATATCCTTATTATTCTTATTGTCATTAATGGCAGTTACTGCTGAATCTACTTCTAATCTCCCGTAAACAGAGAGAGGAATGCATGGTTTTAATGGCGGTGGCTTTGGCCTTGGTAATAAGGCGTAGCTTTTCCTACATATGCGAAGACTTCTCATGCTGCTGCAACAACTACTGAATCCCCACTATTTACACTCAAACCCTGCAGCTAACTCAAATAACCGTCTGTTTTATTAGGCTATGGTCTACTAGTGAGTCTAAGGAATTTTTAAGAATGGGAATGTCTCTTTTTAAATTTGTATTCGGCAATTCTTTCGTACTTTCATTATCATCAGGTTACATAGATATGTCATTTTTCATTTACTTTTGTATTTATTTTGGTAGACTATAATCTATTATTTATTTATAAGAATTTAGGGATGTGGGTTAGTATCGAGGGTGAGGATTTGTTAAAAAAAAGTCAAGGAGTCTCCATTCTTTAAGTGGAAGGTTGTAACATTCATTTTTATTCATTTTATTTGTGAAAGTGGACAATTAATAAACTTGTATTACATATATAACCATCTTTAAAGTCATTATTCCACTTAGTTGGAGAATCTTGTTGATCGCGATGGTGTTTATACCATTGGCACCCATCTAGCGTCATAAAACAACACTTGATTTATTGTGAATTGATTCAATATGGTGAGACAATTGAGAGATTGTATCAATTGACATTCATCCTCATACTCACTCGAAATTCACTATGTGATGGGGGTAGATGGGCACCTCTAGGGAATTGATTATTTCCATTTAGGAAGGGAGAGGGGGAAGGGGGAGCCACTACTTTGAACCATTTGATTACATAGATCGATATTGTGTATAAAATATGTGTATACAAAGCATTGTCTAAACACCAATGCCTTATGCATCAATAATCTCGTCCACGCAATATGTTAAAGATTAGCCCCACAAAATGACCCATCATTACCATTCCTAAAGGGGTGGAGAGGGAAACTTCTTATGCCACCTTGCAACCACCCAAAGGCAGTGACATAAAAGTTTGTTGGCATAATGGAATAGTTGCGTGTGTGGATAGTGAAATAAAAGATGTGAATGCAATAGCATATCAATAAATAACAAATTCTTGTGTCAATCTTGGTTTGTGCCTTGATCCTTATCCATCCTTGTTTCCTCCCACATGTTGAACACTTTTGGTGAGAGTTGGGGTGGCCAAGGGGGCGGGGGGGGAAGAGGGCGAATCAGTCTTATCAAAACATAAACCCTTATGAAACTTAACTCTTTTAGCACAAGACAACCTTCTTTACCAGGTCAATAAACCTTTAAAACATTACACCAATAAAGAATTCAATATAGCAGTTGAATCCTTAGCAACTTCAGCACTTCTTGAACAATAAAAGATATAGCAATTCTACTTCTAACTGGATTACCAGCAATGAGAAATAGAGAACACACACATGCACAAAGAGAACACCAAATTTATGTGGAAAACCCAATGAGGGAAAAATCACGATGAGAGTTAACTCACAATATAAGGTTCACTACCTTAAACCAAGATACTGAGGACTTGTTGAACTGAAGACAACATGACTTTAAGAGAAATATACAAAGATCCGATGAGATTCACTATCTCAAAGCATGATATAATATGATTTAGAGAGAATTATAATTATTACCAACACAACACTTTGTTGACTGAGGCATTATAACACAATTGATCTTTTCTTTCACACACTTTAGCACTATCACTACTAGATATCCAATACAATTCGCACACACACTTCTTCACACTTGTACACTTCTCCTCCTAGTTGCATCCAAAATAAGCTTGCATTTATATCCACCATAACTCTTCAAAACTTCAATTAGGTCAGCCAAGAAAAGGATAAACAATGAAATCAACTGGTCGGCCACCAAAACATCATGTGGTCTTATCCAGAAGATAAAGAGGACCAAAAAAATGCTTAGCACTTTTTTCCAATGTGATCTAAAACCATTTACACATAGGTGCACATCAACCTAAGTTGGCATCAAGGAAACGTGTGGATGAAGTGTTGAAGTACGTAACTAGTCAGCCCATAAACATACTTCTTATTGAATTAACATGATGTGGTCCTAAGTAGGATAAGTCAAGACCTAAATCTATCACAACACATCTTCCATTGTTGGTGCAGCCCCCCAAGCACACGACACAAAAAAGGAACAAGCCCTGTCGGTCAGATATCCACAAATAACCCAGAAAGCCAACTCAAGACATAATGCAGCACTAAAGTGGCCAATAAGCAACATGTGGATCACATGAGGATGTTCCCTGAACATCCAACATCACTTTCATACATTTCTTCCATACTATCATGTAATCAATAGCCACCGCATATCAAACAGGTACAAAATACTTCATTCGAGAAGCACATAATACATAGCCAGATGATGTAGCATTAGTAGAACAACTTGTGGACCACTTTAACACAAAATATTGAAACTAAAACACTACACAGACATTGAGATCAGATTCACCAAGTCATAGGAGCAAAGATATCAATTCAGAGAAATGTAGAGCATTTCCCAAACCTGTTTGTACAACCAACAACTCTGCCAACCTTTAGTAATTCACAAAGATCTCCTTGGCAACACAAGTGACCTGAAAAGATAAGAGTGCAACATCCACAAAACACTAACATTGAGTACCAAACCACAAGACCAAAGCATCAATAGTAAAGGAATGCAAAGCATTCTCCCAAACAGACTTCACTACATCTTTCTGAACCAAAAACACTTTAAGCAACTTGTGGAAGCCATAACTTCTTTTTAGCAACACATACTCATCAAGAACATCAGGAGAGAGCATAAGACATGTTGTAGACCTTCAACAACATCTCTCCACTATCAATCATGTTTCTAATCCTCATTTTAATGCTTCTTATCCTCATCTGAATATATCATTATAAAATCAACTTTGCTAACAATAATAATTCATTATATGAACTTCAACAACTCTTCTTTGATAAGGCGTGAGATTCAATTGTGAACTTTAGTAATTCTTCTTTGATGAGGCATGGCATCCAACCATGAACTTCAACAATTATTCTTTGATAAGGCATGAACTTCATTACCAATGTTAGCTTGGAAATTGAATAAAACAATGGCAACCAATAGAAAGGACTAACACCTTACTTCTCAAGTGTTGGCATCAATGATAACAAATGCCAAAAATCTCGTTAGTGTTGACATCAATGACAACAACTACCAACAATCTCCCTCTTTGGCAATAATGACAACACACACTGCTTAGTCTCCCCCTTTGACATCAAGGATAAAGGGTCATATATGTTTGTATAAAGCAACAACATTTGTTCTAACTTTGAGGACAAAAGGAAAAATGATCTTCTATCGAAGCAGCAACATATACTCCCCCTTTGACCAGCAACATTTTTACAACTACAGCAAACTCCCCCTTACTACTAATTCTTCCTGAGCGGTAACATACATCAATCCAAGAAAAAAGATATGACATGAATTTCTCCCCCTAAACAAATGCACCATTTATGTATCTAGTTAGAACAAGGAAGGGAAATTACCCCTAACTTCTCTCAGAGATACTCACAAGTATCCTTGAAAGTCCCTTAGTGAAAATATATACAATATGGTCCTTGGTAGGCACATACTCCATTCTAACTTCATGTTTTGCAACCTTCTCTCTCAAAAAGTGGTGTTGAATTGAGATGTGTTCAGTTCTTAAGAGCATTACCAGATTCTTGGAAATGTTAATTGCACTTGTATTATCACATAGTATGGGAATAGGTTCATCATAAACCACCTTCACATCCTTCAAAGTCTGCTTCATCCAAAGCACCTGAGTATAACAAGATGTTGCAACAATATATTTTGCTTTTGTTGTGGACAAAGACACTGAATCCCTCTTTTTACTAAACCATGAGATGAATCTGCCTCCCAAAAATAATGCACTTCCACTTGTACTCCTCTGGTCATCAATACAACCTACCCAATCAACATCAATATAAGCACTTAGAGAGAAATTTTGATCCTTTTTGTACCATAGGCCATAATCTAGAGTTCCCTTCAAGTATC
Organism: Sequoia sempervirens; assembly: GCA_007258455.2. Taxonomy (NCBI): domain Eukaryota; kingdom Viridiplantae; phylum Streptophyta; class Pinopsida; order Cupressales; family Cupressaceae; genus Sequoia; species Sequoia sempervirens. Next base: position 818,710,210 of record VDFB02271358.1, on the reverse strand, counting down.
TGAAGATTCTTTTCTTTCTCATGAGATTGCTTAGGATTGGCTTAAAATTTGGCAACCAAACATACCACATTTAGAGCAAACCTAAAAACTACACCAACTCATGTAATTGATCTGATCAAACAATAGTTGGTGCAAGTATCATATGTTTTGAAGAATAGATAGGCATTATAGCACACCATTATTTGAAAATAAAGCTTTGTGGTGCACCAAATCATCTCATACATCAAGATTGCATGCACTAAACATCTCCATATATTTTTATGGAAAATACTTTGCTTTTGAAAGAATATAAAGCATTCCAACAAGCCTTCAACATTTCTTCACTATGCCAGTTCAAAACTTTGTCACTAATATCTTTCACTTCAAAAGGTATAAAGACTTGAAAGCTTGGATATAATACCTTCACACCTTAATTAACTTATGGACTGCAAGACAGAACCCTTTTCTGTGGGGACGAGCGGATCAAAATACCTTGACTTCACAAAAAATAATGCACCATGAATGCCTTATTCTTCTAAGACTTTATCTTTATGCGTGGTACACAAAAGTGGAATGGCATCAATTAGAAAAAGTGTACCGACCTTCACACACCATCTACCTTCATCGAGATCTTCAATGAAGGTCCATTTATGCACACCAAATCTACACACTAATTCATTTGATCCAAATATTCTTTCATGTTGAAATCATCAACACCTTCTTCTTTTCAGGGGGCAAAAAGATTATGTAAGTGAAATATCCCCCTAAGATAATTCTCTATCTCATTTGTCTTAGAATCTTGTGTAGAGTGCACAAATGTAGTGTCATCCTTCTTCTCATGTTCTTTCCAGACCTTTTCATTTCCCTTCTTTTGTTGATTATGGGATTCAACATTTTTCTGAACTGGTGGCTTAGCAGCTTCACTTCAGAAGTGCTTTTCCTTATGTCCTATATTATTGCATTTGTTGCACATAATGTTTTGCTCGAACAAGGATGTTTCTTCACCTTGGATCTACACTCACTGGACCTTATCACCATAGTTTTTGGGTAAACATAGCAATATCCATGAAAGAAGATAATTGTTTATGGCTTTGCTAAGCCACTTCTAAACCGGTGGCTTAGCAAAGCCACTTCAGAAGTAGCTCTTATGTCCCATATTATTGCATTTTTGCACATAATGTTTTGCTCGAACAAGGATGTTTCTCTCTTCACCTTGATCTACTCTCATCAACCTTATCACCATATTAAGGTAATCATAGCAATATCCATGAAAGAAGACAATATTGTTTCTTTTGAGTCATAAATGATCTTCATCCCATGTTATCATTTCTTCTTTGTCTAATTCTACAATCAATAACCTTATGCCAAAATTTATTGCAAGAAAACAAGTAACCTTGAAAGGATTGCTTAAACCTATTAGGAGCATGTTGTCTTGCAAATGGAGGACTTCTAGACCCTTTTTACTTTTGGTCAGAATTGGATACACCTTCTTTTTTGCAATTTTGAATAGTCTTTACATCTCTAGAGCCATTCTTCTTAGGATCTTCAATGCAACCTTTCTCCTCCTTTGTCTCAAGATTTTCATTTTAGTGGAGCTATCAGGATCAAACTTTTCTTCTTTGACAATTTGTTCTTTGGTCTTCTCTAATCCATGTTTCAGAGTGACAACCTCCTCTTCAAGTTTAAGCATTCAAAAACCTTGTTATTGAGCTTGACAATCAAGCAATCTTCAATCCTCTTTCCTTCTTCAAGCCTTATTTTAAAATCAAAGATCATACCTTATGTCTCTTTTAGTTTGATTTCACATTCTTTTCCTTTTTCAACTTGTATTTTCAATTTGATATTTTCTTCCTTTGATTTTGCAAGCAAGCTTTCAGTTTTTTGATTTAGTGCCATTACTTCATTCAAGTCTTCTAGAGAAAATCAGAGGTTTCCTTAAAATTCTATTCCTTGATCATTTGAATTGAAGTCCCATCATTTAGGTTCTATAGATTTCATATTTGGATCAAAGGAAAACATATCTTCATCACTTAAGGAGCCAGACTCCTTGCATTTCTCAATATTACACTTTTTGTCAATAGTATTGAAAACCATAAAGAGTTTCATCATTTGAATCATTTTCCTCATCTTTAGAGGAGCCATTGCTTTCTTTGGAATAGAGACCCTTTTTAACCTTATCTCTTTTATTACTATCACTTGATTCTTTATAAGGACATTTAGATGCAAAATGACCTATTCTTCCATAATTAAAACACTTTAATGGTAACTTACTATTGTACTTGCTAGTTCCTTTCTTCAATCTTCTCACAAAGTTTGCTTCAATCTATCAAGATCATCATTTTGATCAACAACTTCATCTTCAATTTTTTTGTTAGTTGTGAATGTAGCTTCCTTCTTTGGAACATCTCAATCAAGCTCTCTCATCTCAAGGCAGTAAGAGTACTATTTACATTTCATCAACTGAATACTAATCCGAGTCCTTATATTCTTCTAGTAGACACTTTGTGATTATAATATTATGGGAGAGATCTCAAAACCTTCTTTACAATTTCACTTTCTTTCACTTCTCCACCAAGTCCAAAAAAACCAGAGATAACTTCTTGACCTGGAGCATATAACTTGCAATGTCCATCTTCAATCATCTTTAGAGTCTCAAATCCACTTTTAAATATTTGCATCTTAGCTTGCTTCACTTTAGTGTCTCCTTCATAGACTCTACTAAGCTTTTCCCAAACATCTTTGGTAGAAGTTCTACAATTCATCACCTTCAAAAGTTCTAAATCAATCAACCCACACAAGATAGCATTTTTGGCTTTGGCATTGCACCCATATAGTTTTATTTCAACTAGATCTATAAGAGGAGTGGTAGGAGTAGTATAACCACTTTTGACTGATTGCCACACACCAAAACTAAGAGAGTTTAGGTTTCCTTCCATTTTCACTTCCCAAAAAGAGTAATTAGTCCCATCAAACCTAGGACCCTTATAAATCATCATGTTCCATCTTAGATCTTTACCTCAAGTTGTTATGCTTCTACAAAGGAACTTGGCTCTTATACCAATTATTGAACACTCTCAAATATTGAGAGGGGGGGTAGAATTAGTCTTATCAAAACTTAAACCCTTTTGGAACTTAACTCTTTCAACACAAGACAACCTTTTTTACTAGATCAAGAAACCTTTAAAATATAATACTAATAAAGAATAATATAGTAATTACAATCCTTAGCATCTTTAACACTTCTTGAATAATGAAAGATATAGCAATTCTACTTCTAACCAGATCAACAACAATGAGAAAAGGAGAACACACACAAGCACAAGGAGAACACCAGATTTACGTGGAAAACCTAATGAGGGAAAAATCACAGTGAGAGTTAACTCTTAATATAAGGATCACTTCCAAAAATACTTGCAAGAAGGCTCGTTGCCTTAAAGCAAGATATAGAGGACACAAATTTAGGAGCAAGATACAAAAACCTACAGAGATTCATTATCTCAAAGAGGATATAATATGATTTAGAGAGAATTACAATGATTTCCAACATAACACTCTGTTGATTGAGGCATTATAGCATAATTGAACTTTCTTTTCACACACTTTAACACTATCACTATTGGATATTCAATACAATTCACACACACACACTTTTTTGCACTTGTACACCTCTCCTCCTGGTTGCATTTGAAATTATCTTGTATTTATATCCACCGCAACACTTCAAAACTTCAATTAGGTCAGCTAGGAAAAGGATAAATAATGAAATCAACTGGTCAACCACCAAAACATAATGCAGTCCTATCTAGAAGATAGAGAGGACCAAAAACACTCTTAGCTATTTTTTTCCAATGTGATCCAAACCCATTTACATGTAGGCACACATCAATCTAAGTCAACATCAAGGAAACATGTGGATGAAACATTGAAGCACATAACCAATCAACCCATAAACATGTACTTCTTATTGAAATAACATAATGTGGTCCCAAGCAGGATAAGTTATGACCCAAATCTATCACAAAACATCCTCCATTGTTAGTGTAGCCCCCCAAGCACATGGTACAAGAAAAGGAACAAGCCCTATCGACCAAATATTCACAAATAACCCAAAAATCCAACTCAAGACACAATGTGGCATTGAAGTGGCCAATAAGTAACGTGTGGATCACACGAGGATGTTACATGAACATCCAACATAACTTTCATATACTTATATACTATAATGTAATAAACAACCACCATAGATCAAACAAGTACACAATACTTCATTCAGGAAGGACAAAATACATAGCTAGATGATGTAGTATTAGTAGAACTTGCATACCACTTCAACAGGCAAGATTGGAATTGAAACACTGCACACATGTTGAGAGCACACTCACCAAGCCGTAGGAGTAGAGAAATTGATGTGGAGAAATGCAGAGCATTTCTCATACCAGTTTGGACAACCAACAACACTACCAACCTTCAATAGTTCACAGAGATCTCCTCAACAACACAAATGACTTGAAAAGATAGGAGTGAAAAATCCACAAAACATTGGCATTGAGTACCAAACCATAAGACTAAAGCATCAACAATGGAGTAATGTAAAGCATGCTCTCGGATATACTTCATTGCATCTTTCTGAGCCAGAAACACTTAAGTAACATGTGGAGGCCAAAACTTCCTTTCAACAACACATACTTCATTAGGAACATTAGGAGTGAGCATAAGACATACTATAGACCTTCAACAACATCTCGTCACTTCCAGTAATGCATCTAATCCTCATCTTAATGCTTCTAATCCTTAATTGAAAATATCATTATGAAATCTACTCTATTGACAATATTAATGCATTGTATGAACTTCAACAACTCTTCTTTAATAAGACATGACATCCAATCATGAACTTCAACAATTCTTCTTTGATAAGGCATGACATCCAACCATGAACTTCAACAATTATTCTTTGATAAGGCACGAACTTCATTACCAGTGTTAGCCTAAATTGAATATAACAATGACAACCAATAGAAAGGACTAACACCTTACTTCTCAAGTGTCGACATCAACGACAACAAACAATCAGTGTTGACATCAATGAAAACAACTACCAATAATATCCTTAGTGTTGACATCAATGACAACAACTACCAACACCACATTCACTTATTCTTATGGATTTTCCACTTACCCCTCTATATTGCACCTAGATTTGCACCCAATCTCATATTCTTGTCCCTACCTCAAAATTATCACTTACTATCCAAGTTCATTTTCACAAAACTCAAGATCAATCCTATGGTAAGAAAGAATGAACCATAGAGCCAAATATTCAAATTTTAAAATTAGTCTTTTTGCTTCTAGTAGCTATTATGAGTTGATTTAACATACATTTGTGTGAAATGGTTTTGTATTATGGTAATTAAAAACATTTAACGTGACATTAATTCATATTGTGAGGATATTAATGAGAAAATCTTTGCAACACATTTTGATTTATAGAGGGACATAGAATCAAATCCAGACCACCTATATATAATCCCCTAATTTTCCTCATTTGTGCAAACACTCCCCTCTTAATCTTGCCAATGCAGCCCCTCAATATGCTACATACAACATTTTTCTCTTGGCATCAACAAGAATTTCCTCTATATTTTTGCTTGATGTTGCACTCCCTCTCTTATGTGGCGCCACCCTCTCATTTTCCAGTTTGTGTTTAACATAATGTTCCTTTGTTGAAGTTGGAAGGTGAGGCATTGCCTCTTAGCTGACAATCCAATCGACCCATTAACCAATCATGATTCCTTTTACAATCTCTTGGTATTTTGTAAAAAACATTTGATTAAAAATTATAACTTGCAAAGAAATGAGTTTAGGCCTTGTTACACCATAACACCTTTAAATCCATTCGAATTGGTGTGTAAAATTACATTAAATGATAACTCCAAGAAATATTAATGAAATAATCCAATATGTGAATTACACCAAAACTTATGATTTTCCCATTGATGACTAGTGAAGCTAAAAACCAATTTGTGCAATAAATTTTTCCCAAGAACTTACAAACTTACAAAAACTTATAGAGGTGTGTAACTCAACATTTTAAAGCTTCTCGTTAAGTCACTCTACCTCAAAACTTATAGATTTTAAAATTTTAAATCTTCACCAAATTGCTAGCCGAAGTCATGAAATGATTAAATCTCCAAAACTATTAACTGCTTGACTTCAAAAATTTCACCATAAAATCTAGCATAAAGTCTAATTTTTTGCTATAATTTTTTTTTCCATGAAACCTTATCAATCTCTCAAAACAATATTTTTTTGGTTGACTAGGATTATGTGTTCACCCAGATGCTTCTACATTAGACATGTCGGGTAAGAAATTTATGAGCATGGGCTCACAAAGGTGGATCTGAGTGATTGAATCAACCTTCTAGATTATGAACAATCTTTAGTGAACTCCATCGTTGATAGCCTAAACCCCTCCACTAAATACCTTCTCTCCCTCTCTCCATGCCTTCCTTTTAGCATGTCTTCATTGCACTCAACCTTTGCAACCTCTTCATGCTACATCGCTTGTAATTATTCCTTGATCCTCATGAAGATCCCACTTCGTTTGTTGTAATCAGCCACTTCCTCATCACTTTCCTTATGCTTTCTAGCCCTCAATCGCTCAGGACTTCACACACTTGCAATGATACTTTGCTTCCTCAATCCACAGGTTTTGTCATAAGCAATCTCACATTCGACGATCTGCTTATGTACTAAAAATCTCCGCTCACTTCCCTCTCCACTCATAGGTCTCGATGCGAACTGCCTTTTAATAGACACTATCCATACACTCAAAACCTCTGGCTCTAATACCATTTGATGAAGAGAGACCTCCACCCTTTAGGTTTCTCACCCCAATTTTGTAAAACTCATATTACAAAAGACTCAGTAAATGATTAACTCTAAAATTGACAATTGCATGTGTCAATTTAAATTGATCTCCCGATTGCACACATTACATTGAAATTTGGAAAAAAATCCAATATATTTATTTATTCAAATTTCAAAGAAGATACAGTAAATTACTTGGGCAACTACATCCTCTCATTGATGTCCTATTTCCAACCTCCAGGGAACACTTTCTAATAAATTTCAAAATTTTCATGCCATACCATATAGTAACTAAAACTTTTGATTTGCATAAAATTTGCTCTTTTCCATTTACTTAACTCCATTTTGAAGCGTGCATCCACCATGATATTAAAACTCAAAGAAAAAAAATAGGATCTCCTTTACCTTCTTATGTTGTCTTAAATCTTCATTTTACTCTCTTTTCTTTGATGCCACGAGCTCCCTCTCTGATTTGCATTCTTTTTAATTGACTCATGGGCAATTCAATAAACATTCTCTAAATTGGTTAGTGAGCCATCTTCCAAATTGTAAAACCTAGAGATAGTTGCAAGTGAAGTGGTTGAACATAAATAGAAAGTCATTGAATCTAACTTAGAAATCCTACTAAACTATCTCATGAAAGGCAATGATCACCAAATCCAAGAATGGAGAAGGCAAAATAGATAAAGGAAAAAGGAAAAGCAACAAAGAGAACAAATGAAAGCCATAACTTAAATAGAGTCCTATGTTTTTGTAAAACAAGATAATGAAATTCAAATTGATACTTCTACACATGAATTTGAAACAAGGTGTTAATTGTATTTTCCAAGAAATATTAATTAATGTTTCTATCTATTAGGAAACTAAAAATTTGGAAGAGATATAGGAAGCAAAGAACCTTGTGCTCAAAGAGCAACATGAAGAGGAAACCTTATTTGATTCAAACATTATGAATGTTTCCCCTATTTTAGAAGAGTAAAATAAATAAAATGTTCATATAAAAAAACAACAATTATCTAAGGATTCACCATGTTTACCAAAATTTTAAGAAATAATTCATAAGAAAAAAATGACTTGAGGGCTTTGAAGGATAAGGTAAATCAATTAGAAAATTAAATTCAAATTTTACAAGAAGAACTACATGGAGTATATGAAATTAATCAACAATAAATTGAGGAGATAAAAGAATTAAAAAATCAAACAGAAAATTTGATTAAAGAAAAGAAGAAAATTGTAGCACAAGAACTCTACATAATTGGGAAAGAGCACAAGTAAAAAGTAGAGAATTTAAAGGCTTCTTCCAATGTAATGAAGTCATGACTAATGTGTAGAGACTAGCGAATGTATCATCCAAAGAATAACTTGAATCTATAAGTAATCCATTTTGATTGCATGAGTACATGCAATAATTTAAGATGGGAGCAATAATAGGCTAAAAACCTTTTTAGATTTTGATAGTTTAAGTCCTTACATTCCTAAGTCTTACCTATTTGATATTTACCTTAATCCCCCACTTTTGCCACTAATAGTTTATATAAAAAGAAGTTATTCAATATTTTTTGGAGGGATAAAAATGCTTTGGATACTAATATTTAGAAGCACGAGAATGATTGAAACAAATTAAATGAACCTCCTATAGAAAAATCAACTATGTACACTACATTGAGAGGATTGTTGATTTGGAAATCTTTGCTTTTAAGCATATTATCTCTTCTTTTTAAAATCATGTTTGTATTTTTTGTATATTTAGGTCTAAAATCCAAAGACCTTTGGTAGTTTGTTTTTTTGTTGGTACAATATTATGGCTATAGGCTAAGGTTGATTTCCACAGTTATATTTTTGGTTTTATGAGTCAAAGACTAACATAACTCTTTATATTTTTTTATGGTGGAGTTGTAATTTATAGGTTATATAAACTACAACACAAGTGATGTATAGTTTAGTAGATGTATTCAACAATATAAGAAATATAATTCAACTTTTTTTATCAAAATAAGTTTGAAGTGAACCGTTCCATCACCACACAAACTGAAAGGATTGCCCACTTTAGGAACTCATAGTGATATTTTCTTGTTTTGTTGTGTTTAATGTATTTTATTTATATATTATTTTGTTTATATCCTTTAAAAAATTTCCATAATATTATATGGTTGTTGTTCTATAATTATTATTTGTAGAAAATAGAGGTGTGATTGTAGAATTGCAAATTTATTTTAGAATATAACATTATAATAGGTCATGATTTATGAAGATAGTCATTACATCAATAATATTTGATAGTGTACTTAAATAAATTTGTATATGTGTGGTTTCAATAATTTGTAAATATATATTCTATTGTAAAGTACTTTTTATTCTTGTAGCAAATTGTTCTTATTTGTGTAGTAGATAGTTTATGTAGCAAAAACACTTCCTATAAGAAATTTAAGATAAATCATCAAATATGCTTCTAGTTTCCAAAAAATATTTTCTAGGTTAATATGCATTTCATTCTACTTAAATTACTACCTCTAGCCCTCGAGAAAACAACCATTATGCCTTTCACAAGTTTACGCCTTAGATTGACATAAGATTAAACTAAATTGTAAACTTGAGTACCAACCATTATTTAAACAGAAAATTAAAATTATTAGTTTTGTCCCAACAATAGACTTGAAACCTACCCCTACGTTATTGTATAGTCTATAAATTTACTTGTTCCTAGCACTCGCTTCAAATTTTATGCTTTCTTTCTTACTTTTTGGGCCTAAACCTTTGGGTTTTTGCCTAATCATGTGCTACACAAGTGCTAATTTTGATTCTCCAAGCATGATTTTTCACCATTTCCTCCTTTCTTTCTTCACATTTCTTTAGCATTTAGGAATGCACTTTCTTTATCCCCAATTGCTTTCCTTTTAAGTATATGTTTATAGAATTTCACATCTCCTCTTCCCTAAATCTTACTTTACATTCGATTTCCCCATTTCTTGATTCCCACCCCTTTTAAATCTTAAACAAATTCTCTACTAGTTTCCCTTGAAGTTATATAATACTATGTATCCCTAATCCTTGATATCACTTTTCCTTTAAGTTGCCAGTTTTAGGCTTTTAAGATATTCCATACTTTCCTTTCTAGCATCCTTTTCCCCCACTTCCTTGCATTTCCATATTTTATCCCACTTACCATTCACCTTAGTTAGCATGGACCTATAGACTCCTCCTTATCATTATACCTAAGAGGTATTGGTGTTTGGAATTTTCAATCTTTGATCCTTGCCATTTCACTTGCACACTCTTCTTAGACCCTCAAATTTTCCCATCCCCCTTTGAACTTATTCTTATGGTAGTGAGTATCCTCTCTTCCAAATCCCCAATCATCAATGATATTTTTATGTGTAAAACCCCAGAGTTTCCCCTACTACCATCCCTCTTGGCCAAGTGGTATCAAGCATGTAAATTTTGCAATCCTCACTTTTCTCCATTCTTTTCTCTTTCAAATCTTTAGATTCATAATATTTGCATACCAACAAGAAAATTATATTGTGATGTCCAATAATCCTAGTCTCCAAATCCCTCTACTCCTTCATTCCATTTTCTCAAGTATGAAAATTTCCTCTTCCCTATTCACCTACCACGAAATCTCTTTGACCCACTACTCTCATTTCACCTTGCCACCCCCATATGTGATTTCTTAGGCTCTAGAGTCTTTTACCATCCAAACACTATTTGAGTGGAACTTTACTTCTCATACAAGAAACCCTACCTACCTACCTCTATGAACCTAAGTACCATTAACAACCTTAAATAGATATGATATTATAAGTGAGAGATTTCAAACCCTCATTAGTACTTATGGGCCCCTCTAGGGCAATGCTTCTAGTATAAATGGACATGATTGCATGTACACAACTATGTGAAGATGATACATGCAAACATAAGCACTTGAAAATTTAATGATTAATATAGTGATGCAATTAAACTTGCTCATTGAGGTTCCTTGAAAGATAGATAGGATGTTGTTGATTAGACAATAAGCTTTTGAAATTGCCCTATTGTTGAAGTTTCCTCTACCATTAATCAATCATATTTTATAGTATCAACTAAAGGTTCAAGTTCAAATTATCATGAAAAGTGGATGATGTGTAGTAAGTAAAGGTTCCAAGTTGATGAAGATTCATAGTATAGGTTATAGCATGGGATTTAAATTATTATTTTAATATTTGTTAGTTTTATCCTATGTAAAAAGTTAAAAAGTAAAAGTTAGTTTCCTAGTTGTTAGGAGGTTAGTCATATTTAGCTAATGGTTATTTAGTTTTGCATAAATGTTCATAGAAAATTGTATTATCTCCACTTCATGTGAAGATTTGGATGATATTTCCAAAAATTTGATATAGGCATATTCATGCCTATATAATATTGTATTTTCTTTTCACGTGGGCAGATTGGAAATACAAGCTTGCAGTTTTCATTTGTAGAGAATAATGTCATTGTTTGAATATGTTCTTTGACCGCAAAGATTATTGTCTCATTTGTAGAATTGAATCTTTGTTTGTTGCTCATTATTTTGCTTGTTTCCATATTAGTCGATATAAAAGCACTCTCTATCCCTGGGATAATCTTTCCAATCCATTTTATTTAATTTTTGTTTTGTAGATCACTGATTTTTAAAGATTTGTATAGAAATTTTCATAAAAATACAAGTTGAAGTGTTTTCTTGCAAAACCTTCATTCATTTTTATGAACTTTTTTGTCAATTATTTTTAAAAATATGTTTATTGTTTGACATGCAACTTTTTACACAAAAACTATTTTGTAAAATGATTTATGGGTTTTGAAGATTACACTCTCACCTTTCCAAAACATTTTACAGCTTTGGTTTAGATTTGTGAAAGTTATCACAATTTTAATACTGCTATTGTAGCTATTGAATACAAAAAGAAAACATGCAATTTTTATTAGTGGGTTTGAGTGTAAAAACATGGCTTTGTATGTAAAAACGTGGTTTTCTTCTTTTTGATATGGTTTTACTTTTAAAAATAAATAATTTATATTATTTATTTTACAAATTTTATTGTAGTTCTCCCATATATATATATATAGTTTGTCTGGGAGATTATAAATTATGTAGGTTGTGATTTGATTGGTATTTCACTTTAGAAATTTATCAAATTGTGTCTAGTGGAGTCTCAAATATCCATCTAAAGTAGTTTCATTTCAGCTATAAAGTGTAATGGAGTGAATTTGCACCTCTCGCAAATTCCCCATTTATACCCTTACATTAGAAAAATCAAGCCCAGTGATGTTATCCCATGTCCTCCGTCCACTCTCCATCCATTTGGCAACTGTCTATAGTGTTGATGTGGAATTTCTGTTGGGAATGCTAGCGTGGTGCAGACGTTTGCATGGTGCATTGTCATCCTAACAAGATTCTCGCCTTTGGAATCTACATAGGTGTTACAATTCTCCATTAGCGACGAAGCATAATGCCTCTGCCCCTTCGACCGACCTTAAACAACTCTTTTGGCTTTCATTTTGTCTTCAAATGACCATATCATTCATTCAATCCATCTTCTTCACAGTTCTACACACTTCTTGAGAATTCTACACTTCATTCACAACACTTTCACCATTTTTGAAGCTCCAAGTCAAGATTCTTTTGGTTTTACTCCTCTTGTTGCAGCAAAGTTGGCACCCTCAAACTTGCAAGCTCACATCTCCCTTCACATGCATTAAAAGCATCTTGTTGAGGAGGTGATATCCATTCATTTACAATTATTTTATTGATTTAGTAGCATATTATTATTAGCATTACTTGGTATTCTTCCTTTCAATGATTTCTTCATCATACTTTCTCTATCATGGCTATTTTGAATGTCCATGGAGGTGGGAACACCAAAAGGGGGTTTGACTACGTCAAGCCCCGAAACAGCTCCAACATTTTTCCTCGTTTTGCTATGTATAGGTGTTTTGTTCATATGGAGCTTGCGGGAGGCTAGACCAATCATAAGTTGTATTTCTACCACCTTTGTCTTCATCAAATTCTATCTTTTGAGTTAAAGTATTCTTCTTGTTCTTTTAGTCTCTTAGTTGCATTTTTACTTTATGTCATTGTATAAGACCACACTTATCAAGTCAATCAGTAAGTTATTTGTTAGTTTCTGTAGACACCCAAATTTGATCACTCCCATATGATCAAATTTACCTCTTTATTCATCAATTATGTAAATATTAATTTATTTAATTAATATTACACTTCCCACATAAGACTCTTAAAGTATTTAATTTAATAATTAAACACTTTATCTGGTACCTTTATCCTCTCTAAATTAAATAAATACACCAATTTATTTAATTTAGTCATTCTAATCTTTTGAATTAAAATCAATTTAAAATTCTTCTTTTCTCCCTCCTCGTCACATCCTCCATAATCCATCACTAATTTGAATTAATTTAATTAATTCATATTTAGGGTGTGCATCCTCTTAATCAAGGATTAATGTCACATCCTCCTACATTTTCCACTTGTCTCTAATCTCCCATTAGTTATCATAATCAAGTATTTGCACAACTTTAATCAAAGTCATTAACCATTTTTAGCACCACTTTTTAGTCAATCTTTCCATTTTTCCTTTTTGGACATTGACCCTCTTTCCCATGAGAATTTTTAATTCTCATTTATTCATCCTATGTCTCTCTCCTCCCCATGTGAATTTTTAATTCACATTTTGTCTTTCCAAGGCTTCTAGAATGTTTGACATGTCACCTCATGCACATGTGACCAATTCCCACCTTTTTGGAGACCCTCTCTTATCCATTAGATTCTCCTATGAATGTGAATTTTTAATGCACATTTATTTCTCCAACCTCTTTCTCTTTTCCCATGGAGATTTTTGAGAAATTCCAAAATTCTTCAAGTGTCATTTTCACTCCCACTTGAGAATAAGAAGTTCCTTTTTAAAGAAATCTTCTCACTCCCCAAGGTACTTGGAAGGTACTTGTCCTTCCTCCACATCATGTAGCTCCCTTCCACATCACCTACACATCATCCTACCTTTATCCACTTCACAATCCACATGTCAAGATGTGAGGGCTTGTGAGTCCTCAACTCACCTTAGCCCTTCATCTTGGCCTTGTTGGATAAATCTCAACCATTGAATTCTCTAGAGAATTCAAGTTTCTCTATAAATACCCCTTCCTCTAAGGCATTTCAAACACTTAGCCATTTTGCAACTAAATGTTGCCATTTTGTGCACTCATCTAACCATCAATCTCATCCATTTCCATTTGCATCCAAGCACATAGTCAAATCCTTCATTTAGCCACATCAAGAACCATCAAGGAGCATACAAATCAATCCAAATCAAGGGCCAACCAAGGAGTTTCAGCTGCAAAAGGGAGGTATAACCATTTATCTTCATTTAACACTTTCCTCTTTGCATTTACAAATTCCTTAGGCTAATCATGAGGTGTTTCATTGTGTTTTCCATTGTATTTTAATTGCTTAGAATAGGTTAAACATTTGGATATCACAATTTCAACTATACTTTATACTCTATGTCTGTACAGATGCTAGCACCCGACTAAGATGCCAATGCACCGCACTATTGTTTGTCTTTTACACTGGATTCCTTTAGTAGAGAGTTGCCTAGATTATAGTCCTAACTCAGGAATTCGCTCACCTAACTTCTTAAACTCTCGGGTTGACAAAAGGAAAGTGATAGATCAATTGTCCTTCCTTTTCACCCTCTTAAGACATCAAATTCATCCTAGACAATCCCTTAGCGTGAGGTAGATCAGGGAAGTTGATTGTTCTAGACCCTATCGTGACCTGGGGTCTTGAGCAGTCAATCCCCCTCTACATTTTAGTGAGCATGACATGAAGCTTGTAATATCTATTTATTTGTGTTGAGGTTCTTTCTCTCATGTCTACATAGGGTGTGGGATTTCATTATGTGACACTTTATGAGATTCATAACTTAGTCTACAACCTTCAGGTACATAGTTAGAAGGAGCACATGGCAATGACACTTAGAGATGGACTTTACAAGGGTCACTACGACTCTTACCTCCTAGGAGATGGTATCAGCAATAGAGATGAGTTTCTTCAATGAAACTACTCATGCCCTCACTCCTACCTGTCTCCCCTTCACCTCCACCTCTGGACGAAAATGAAGCCATCCCTATTCCTGCAAAGCACCTCATGGCTCTAGATAGGAGGCTATTGGATCTTACAAATCACTTAGGAAAAGATCAAAGCATGGCTAGGCCCACTAGGGTTGTTATGAGATTAGATATATGATAGACAGGGATCAGACATTCATAGAGTTTCTCTGTGGCCTTACAAATTTAATGGAAGCTTACATCCCTTCTTACAACCCTAGGTCAAGTATTACTCAAGGTCATGTGCTTGACACTTATGAAAGAAAAATTGGTGTCTTGGTGCGTACAACATCGACATGCTTGGATGAAACAGGCCTTTCCATCAACATCTTCGTTCCTGATCTGCCTCCTACTATCAAAGAGAATAGAATACCCCTAGGATTCAATGTTCTTCCTCCTAGGGGTAGCTTTGTCCTTGGTAGTGGGATTTACCATGGAATGGGGGCTGGTGGTCCTGGTATGTCTGATGGCTCTAGCGGTGGCTCTGGTGATGCCTCCAACAATGGTCTTGGTGGTGGTTTTGGTGGCGGCTCCATTGGTCTTATGTCTTCATCTGACCTTATTTTGAATGCCCTGCTACAAAATATGGGTCAAATGTAGAACCAGTTGGTGAGTTCATCCCCAGTCTCTTCTCAACCTATCTTTCAATATTTCTTCTGACATAGTCCCTTGGCGGTAACAATTTTAAACACTCCCATCCCTCAAGGGATGGAAATTCCTAAGTTTGAGAAATATGATGATAAAGGAGACCCTCAAACACACATGTCAACCTTCAACGTGGTGTGTACAAACTTCTTTCATCATGATGCTTTGATGTAAAAATTATTTCCTTAATCTCTCAAAGACACATCACTAGAATGGTACTATTCTTTTCTTGAAAACTCTATATTCTCATTCCATCAACTTGTTAATCAGTTTCTCTAGTTGTTCTAGGCTAACATTAGGCCAAAGATGATTTTTTTAGATCTCGTCCAATGTAAGCAAGGAGAGCATGAGAAGATTACTAATTTCATTACTCGATACCGAGCACTCTTTTCACAAATCTCATACCTGCTACTCAACTCAGATGTACAAGAAGTGTTCACTAGCAACCTGCAACAACCTTGGCAAGAGAATTTTGCCTCAATGAAGTATCCTTCTTTCACACATCTGTGTGCAGCGTTACAGGAGTATCAATAGATGGTTGTTAAGTTTGGGGGATCTTCCTCATGCTCTCATCCCAAAGAAAGATCTATAGTATCAATTTCAAGAAAAGGAAAATTTGTTGTGGATGTAGTTGTCATTTCTAATGAAAAAGGCCTCAAGTGAAACAAAAAATTTACAAAATTATCTTAATCTTATTTTTCTATTATGCAAAAACTATTAAAAGATAAAATTATAACCTTGGAGGATCCTCAACCTCTTAGAGAGCCTTATCCTGACTGGTATGATGGGAATGCATTTTGCTAATACCATTGTGTCCACGAGCATGATATTGAACATTGTATGCACTTGCATCATGAGATATAGGATCACATCGATGACACTACCACAGGCCTTGATGGTAAAAAGCAGAATGCAAACAAGTCTGTCACTAAGGTGAATAGCAAATTGTAGATTTATATGGAATCATTTTTGTCTCCCTACAAACTTAATTATTGATCCTTCTAGTGCTTCTCCCAAGGCCTTAGTGTATGTAAATGTGGTTTCATTTACTCACACTCCTCCCCCTCAACCTACGACTAATCCATCAGATATAACTTTTACATCGCAGGATCTACTAATGAATAACAAAGTTTCTCCTTTTATATATTCCTGCTCACGTCAATGGAAACATTATGATAGGAGTCCTTGTGGACCCCACGAGTTGCGTGAGCGTTATTACAAAGGAGAATCTTTTGCTAAATTCTTTACAAAGAGAGGAGTATGAGAAGACAAAGACTATTGTATGTACCCATGATGATCTCTCTCTTGCTTCATATGGCTCTATAACTATTTCCATCCTAGTGGGACCTAGGGTTATGGATACTACCTTTGATGTTATTCCAGAATTTGACTTGTTTAGAGTGAAGCTAGGCATCCCATAGCTACCTTTCATGAATGGAGTCACTTCCATTATCCATAAATGACTAAAATTCTCTCATGAAGATGGAGTGTATGTCATGCATGACATTGGGTATCATCCATTGGTATCATGTGTGGGGTATTCACTAGATCCTTTTTGGCCCTCCTCAGATGGTCTGCTTCCTCCAAGAACAAACTTGCTTTACTAAAATTACTTTGTATAAGACTAGGGGTAGGGTACAACCGAAAATGACTTACCCTGTAGCACAACAAAAGGCTACATCTTCCTCCCAAAAAGGGAAGGGGAAGCCTGCTCATGCTCAAGGGCCTTCTTCTTCTTCCTCCTTTATAGTTTCACCTAGCCCTTCTTCCTTCCCTATTATAGCACCTCTAACTTCCACCCATATGCTTCTCTTGGGAGTTTAATGGTGTCCATTTGGTAGAAGGCCAAGCGTCAAATGTTTGACCTTCCTGTCTTTCCCACGGTGCCTCAATCCATTGTGTATGGTAAGGGGAAGGGTCCTTGTGGAGTCACCTTTATGTCTTGGCCTTCATGGCCTCCTACTGTTCTTACCCCTAGGGTAGCAAATGGGAAGAGGCTCACCACTAAGGCACTCAAGTCTGCTTCTCCACCTATTATTGCATTTGCTCCTGCATCTCTTCCTCCTATTTTTGTTTAGGATTCACTCCCTCCACTAGAAACGACTGTGATGGGAACTTTGATGGATGAAGAGGACTCTCTTTCTCCTCAATCTACAACCTCTAGCTCTCAGAGCCAAAGAAACCACCTTGTGTGTGAGCATATGTTTCGTAGGAAGGCTCTAGCCATTGAGCAGGCCACTTTGTGAAAGGAAGAAGTGGAGTCAACAACTCCTACTTCAGTGTCTTATGTTGTGTCCTCCTCTTCTGCCCCTTTTGCTTTAGTTCCCTCTATCTTGTTTCCAACTCCCCCTGCGAGTGTGGATGATCCTCATCCTAAAAGGGTGCAAGTGTTCATTGCTCCTTTGGTTGAGCCTCTTCTTTTGATGTACCTTCTGAACATCACACCTTTTCCAAAACCCATGGATATGTCAAATACCTTAGTGGTGTCTATTTCAGTTTTCTCCTCTTCCTCCTCTCCTGCTTCATCTATGGGGATATTGCATTCTCTAATGAAGCACAAGTTGGAGGATGACCCTAATTCTAATGGGGGTCAGAAAGAAGGGATCACCTTCTTTGGAGGTTGATTATGTGTTGTCTTGTGCCATCTTAGTGATAGATGCAACCCCAACATCCTCAGAGTTTTTCATTGCCCTCGAGTCTCTCGATGATGTCAGCAGTGGATCTCGGGCACCTCCTTCATCACCCACTTAGTTGACACATGACACTCCCATTAAGTGCATGTTTAACTTGATAGACCATGTCCTAGATTTGTCATCATTTTTTGCAAAATTGCTGATGTTTACCTCACAAGAGTTGAGTGAAGAAGACCTTGAGGGGCCCTCTTCCTTGGATCTTGTTGCAGGAGAGTCAAAGGGTGCTCCCCTTGCTATCATGACCTTGCAGGTTCATTTGCCCTCCCCTTATAATGATCTATATTGGGATAACAATGACCTCTTGGTTGATGAAGAATAGGAGGGAAACTCTTCTTTACTTGTAGATTAGATTTGTGTGTGTGTTTTGTTTCCCTTGTGCTTGTTTTATGTGTTCATGGAGGACCCTTGTCACCCTCGTAGGTGCTCAAATACAAGATCATTTTGTGTCATAAACTTCTTCTATGTGTTACATTATTCTTCTCTTTGTTATGCCTTGATTTTTAACAATTGGGGACAATGCAAAGTGTTTGGGGCATTTAGGCATCCCTTCCATGTTCACCCAATTTTTTATTTTTCATTTTGTTTTCACGTAACTTTCTTCACATGGTCTAATATAGAATGGGAATGATGGTAATTCATATATATCATTATACTATATCTATCTATATCTATGAGCAGCTCTAACCTTGAAATATCATATCCCCTTATCTCTTGGTGTATCTATTTTTGTTTATGTTTTATTTTTATCTTTCTCTCTTTTTTGCTTGCTTTGTGATGTTTTGGTGCTTATGTTGTTGTCCCTCGCATGTGCGACAACATTAACATGATTACATCTCACCATGTTCTACAAGCCACAACATCACTTCCATTCTTGCTTTTCTCTCCTTAGGATGTCACGTTCCTTTGAGTTTAACATGCACCATCCTTATGGGGGGGCTACCATATTGCTTTTATCTTCAAAAGGTATATTCGGTGGCCAACGAATCCCTCCTTGAAAATCCCTAATTTTTCAAAAATGGCATTCTTCAACATGGACCCTTAATGGAATTTTTCTTTCATAACAAATTTGTAAGATAGAATTTGAAAACTTTCCTTTGCGAAAGGGAGTAATTTTTTTATGGAGTTTGAAAACTTTCCCTTGTGAGTGATCTGTATAGGATCTAGACTAATTGTGAATTTGAATTCTTAATTATAAAAACTTAATGGAAATATAATTCATGCATACATTATAGAAATTATGCATTAAAAACTAAAGGTGAAAATCAGAACGTGAGAGAGAAGGAGAGAAAAAGTGCAAACAATCTGATAACGGAGTTCGCCACGATCATGACTACGTCTCCGGGTCCGCTCCAATAGAGTGAGACCAATCCAATTAATCTCCAAAAAAATATTACAAATGCACCAAGACCATTCCTTCTAGCACTTCGACAGCATAACAATACTCCGTCGTACGAAAATGGCTCAAAAAAAACTCCTTAGAAAATCTCCCTGTTTCTCCAATCACCTAGCCTTGAAAAATCTCAATGAATAAAACTCTCACACCTAAACCCCCTTTTATACATAAATTTTGCATATGGGGTTAAAAACCACCATAATAAATAAAATAACAATTTAACCCCCCTCCTTTGGCTTTTATAATTATAAGCTTTACAAAAAACAGTACCCGTTTATATACAACCAATAACTTCCCCGTTAAAAATAAAAACATTAAACAACCCCTTAAATAAACATTTGAAATTTGTTTTTAAGCCCTTGTCTTATTATATTCACGGGCTATTTGAGTTTAGGGAGTTTAGTTTAAAATTAAAACAACAATTTAGTGTTATTTTAGGAGGTTTTTATTTTATTTTATTTTATGAGATTTTGTTTTAATCCCACCAAATCCACTAATCCCACTAAATCCTCTTAGGATCCCACAAAATCCGATGGATTTTTTGTGAGATAAAATAAGCCTCCACACTTTATTTTCAAAAATAAAGCATGGTACGTGAATTTTTTTTGTGAGATTTTTGCCACATCACCTGAAATTCCATGTCACCATCTAGTCAACTACCATGTCACATGCTGACATCACTAGTTGTACCACCAAGTCAATTAAACTTTGACTACCAATATCTCGAGCATACGATGTTGGATTTTGATGAAACGAACGTTGTCAGAATCGTCTCGACGAGCTCTTCAACTTGATGCCACTTCCATCAATTTCTGAGACAATCATTTTTTCTACCTTTTTGGACGCCTCCTGATGGCACTTTGACCCAAGGTTTGACTAGCCGTAACTTGAGCAAACGAACTCCTTTTTGCTTCGTTCAAGTTGCATTGGAATTAGGACATCGAGCTCTTTCTAATGGTGTTGTAATTTGTAGTATCAGAGAAACTTTAATTTTCACTAAAAAATATCCCCCGGATCAGTGAGGGAGTATTCTTTCTTTCAAATTTCTTGATGAAATAAATATTTCAAAAGGATTCCTTGATGCTAGAATCGTCAATGAAATTTTTTATTGCTTTTCAAACAGAGCATCCCTTGAGTGGACCCCTTTTCTTTTGAAGGGTTCCTAAGGGACCCATTTGAAAGCTTCTCCTTCAATAGTCAATTGTTTGTTTGTTTTACTACATGGATTTTTGATATCTAACATGTTTTATCTGCAGATTAACATGTTTCTTTATAGGTCACTTGTGAAGCTACTTTTCAATCAACCTTGTAGGACCGAGCACCTATAAGGGTCCATCAGTCTCTGTGGAGCCCCTCACATTTGGCTTCCCTCAGGATTGAATACTTGGGGCGCCTCCTTTGCAAGTTCGAGGACTTGTAAAGTTCTTTCATCTTGTGGGATCTCTTTGTTCAACTCTGTAGGACCGAGCACCTATAGAGCCTTTTTGTTCACCTTCCATAGGTTTACGGATCTACGACGCATCTTTATTCAACTCTCCTTTGGACCAAGTACTTGTGGATCCATATCCTCTTCCTATACTTTTGGGTGGGTCAAATTGTGGTTTGCTTCCTTCATGGTTCAGATATACTTTCTTTAAACTCTTTCAATCTACTTTACCTCGCATTTGGTAGCACATATGCTCGCTAAAGTGGGGTCAAAATGTAATGGCGTGAATTTTAACCCTTCACAAATTTCCCACTTACACCCCTTACCTTAGAAAAATTAAACCCAACAATGCTATTCCATGTCCTCCATCCACTCTCCATCCATTTGGTGATTATTTGTAGTGTCTATGGGGGAATTTATGTCGAAGATGCTAACACAATGCACAAACATCTTGACAAGATTCCTACCTCTAGAATTTGCAAAGGCAAGAATTCTATTGGGGACACTAATGTGGAACATGAACATCCACGTGACACACTACTGTCCTGACATGATTCTTGCCTTTGGAATCTATGGAGGTGTTACACTTCTCCATTGGTGACAAAACATAACGCCTTTTCCCCTTCAACTGACCTTGAACAACTCTTTTGGCTTCCATTTTATCTTCAAATGATCATCTCATTCATTTAATCCATGTTAGATTCACAATTCTACACACTTCTTGAGCGTTCTACACTTCATTCACAACACTTTTACCATTTTTGAAGCTCCAAGTTGATATTTTGTTGGCTTTACTCCTCTCGTTGCTATGGAAATGTTAGAGTCCTCAAGCTTGCGAGCTCACTTCTACCTTCACGTGCCTTAAGAGCATCTTGTTGGGAAGGTGATATCCATTCCTTTGGCATTATTGTAATTATTTAGTAACATATTGTTGTTAGCATTGCTTAGTATTCTTCTTTTTAGTGTTTTATTTGTTGTACTTTCTCTATCATGGCTATTTTGACTATCCATGGAGGTGGGAACATCAAAACAAGGTTTTAACTACGGCAAGCCCCGAAATAGCCCTGACATTTTTCCTCATTCTATTATGTGTGGGTGTTTTGTTCATGTGGATCTTGCGGGAGGCTAGACCAACCGTAAGTTGTATTTCTACCACCTTTGTCTTCATCAAATTCTATCTTTTAAGTTAAAGTATTCTTCTTGTTGTTTTAGTCTCTTAGTTCTATTTTACTTTTTGTCATTGTATAAGACCACACTTATCAAGTTGATTAGTAAGTTCTCTATTAGTTTCAATTGTACTTTGTACTCTTTATTCGTACGAATGGTAATGCCCGACCAAGATGCCAGTGTGCCACACTATCGCTCATCTTCTACATTGGTGTCCTTTGGTAGAGAGTTGCCTAAGTTACACTCTATACTTAGGAATTCACTCACCTAACTTAAACTCTCAAGTTGACAAAAGTAAAGTGATAGATCATTTGTACTTCCTTTTCACCCTCTTAAGAAATAAAATTCATCCTAGACAATCCCTTATCATGAGGTAGATCATGGCAGCTAATTATTCTAGACTCTCTTGTGACCTGGGGTCTTGAGCATTCGGTCCCCCTCCTCTACATAAAGAATCTATTGATTTAATTATTTTCATCAAACCTAAGTCTAGTAGAGTGTTGAAACTCATTGTTTGTCCATTTTTATTGTTGGGAGGCATAAAGCATTTCACTAGCTTTAATTTGCAATAACATGGCTGCTAATTTAGTTGAGTGAGTTGTTGAACTCACAAGTGTGATAACCACATTGATTGATAAAGTCAATGATGATGTTGTTCAACAACTCCTTGGTCCCGATGACCACCAAACTCCAACCAAATGCGAGGTCAAGATCTATGATGGATCCTAAGATCCTAATGTACTCTACACTTGGATTCTTAACATGGAGACATGGTTTTCCTACAATGATATCCTTGATGATGACAAGGTTCCTTTTGCAAAGTTGAAGCTCTTTGGTTTTGCTAAGGTATTACTCATTGAACGATAAAATGCTCAGAATCCTATCAAAACATGGGATCAACTTGTTACAATTTTGAAGGGTACATTTTATCCTTCGAACTATGATCAAGATTTACATATCAAGTGGCTTCGCATCCAATAGGGACGACAAATTTATATGAAAGATTACATCTACCAATTCAATCGACTAAGGATACTACTCCAAGTGCAAGATCCAACTGATGCTCTCATCCTAAAGTTCGAGAGTGGATTGCAAGAGAACTTGTTCAGGGAGCTGAAATACATTATCTTGGCAACACTTGATGCTGCATTCAACCAAACACGATTGGAAAAAGAAAAACTTGTTGCCCAATCTCGAGCATCTCAGTCTTCATTTTTTTTTATATGCTCCAAAAGCTTAAAGTTCTCAGCCACAACAAAATATTTCTAACTCTTCTCTTTCCTCTTCTCATTCTACTCATACTCCTTCCGATACTAAGAAATTTGGTAAATTTTGTAACTATTGTAAAAATAAGGGTCATGAAAAGTCTGAATGTTTTAAATTGAAGAAGGGTCTAATTGTATAGTCTCATGATGAGGACAAGAATAATATTCCCATCAAGACTTTTGGCAATGATAGGTCATATGATGAGTTAAAAGGTAGACTCAATAAGGTCACCTTGATGAACCATTGTTCTATTTCAGGGGTATGTGACAATTTGTTTGTCACTTGTGCTCACCTAACACATGATTTCTCTATGGATTGTATCATTGATAATGGCTCATAGAAAAACTTGAATGTGAAGTTGACAAACTTTATTTGTTGATGAATCCACATCCTCATCCATACTCACTTAGATGGAAGGATAGTGGTTCATCCTCACAAATCATACACACATGCATTGTCTCTTTTGTATTTGGTCCCAAATTCATTGATAAGGTCACTTGTGATGTTCAACCACTATGGATTGTTGTGGTTTGCTTCTAGGAAAACCCTATCAAAATGATAATAAAGCTCATTATGATGCCTTTAATAATACCTACGCACTACAACAAGATAATAAGACTTATTTAATCAAATGCACTAAGAGCACCACATTGCACAAATCTAGTACTTAGTTACAGATAGGCACACAAAGCAATCAATCAAGCACAAGAGCTTGCATTAATTTTCATAAGGCCACAGTTTAATGATTCTAAAGCAAAATTCACTATATCCAAACCACATGCTACTCTTGAAAAATTTTCGTAGTCTTATTCACACGTGTTTTAGGAGCCTGAGACACTTCTCCCAAAATGTGCAACCAATCCCCCTATTGACACTATTTTGGTTGCTTCTCTTCTTAATGTCGCATTGTATCAATAATCCATTCTTCAAACTAATGAAATCAAAAGGAAAATTCAAAATTTATTGTCCAAAGGTTTCATTAAATTGAGTACATTGCCTCATGCTTCACCAATTTTGATTGTTTTGAAGAAGGATGAAACTTGGCATCTTTGTATTGATTTTCGAGCATTAAATAAGATCACCATAAAAATTGATATCTACTTCCATGCATTGATGACCTTTTGGATCAACTTCAAGGTGCAAAATTTTTCTCCAAGATTGATCTAAAAAGTGGATATCATTAGGTCAGATTTCAGGTCGAGGACACATGGAAGACAACTTTCAAGACTAAAATGGGTCATTTTGAGTGGCTTTTGATGCCATTTGGTCTCACTAATGCTTCTGCCATTTTCATGAGATTGATGCATGAAATATTTTGTGATTGTTTTGACAAATTTGTTATCATCTATTTATATTATATTCTTATCTTTTCTCACGTTTGGAAAGTCCATCTTCAACATTTGGAACATGTTTTTCATACACTTCAACAAAACAATTTCTATGCCAACTTTGTTAAGTGTTATGTTGGTTAGACATCCATATCCTATCTTGGATTTATCATTGATGCACGTGGAATTCGTGTTGATCCTGCAAAAGTGGAAGTTATCCTAAAGTGGCCTACTCCTTCAAATCTCAATGAATTGAGGGGTTTTCTTGGTCTTGGCCACTTCTGGGGGCTAACCTAGTGGATAACGAATTTTCACTAGAATGTATGAGCACACATTGTTATTTGCATAGTGGACAACAGGTTTCACTTATAAACATTTTTTGGACAAATAGATAAGCTTGATCCACATCGAGTTGAAAAAATAGTCAAGGCTTCATCCACCCCTGTTAATTTTTCTTTTTCCTTTCTTTTAGTCTTTAACATTGTATGATTGAGTATCTTGTCATTGGTGTTGCATATTTAACAAAGGTATGTGTCTCTTTGTGCCTTTGTTGGTTTGTCGTGAGATCTTAGATCTTGGGGACCTGATCATCCTCCTTGACCTTTTTTGTCTTACCTTTCCAATGATTGTACAACAAGACCTCTCTTGATTATCTAATTTAGTGTGAGTTTGACGCAATGTCACCCTCTCACTAAAGTGGGGGCTAAATGTAGTGTAGAAAAATGTAGTACTATACATTTTCATACTTTATTTGGGCCCTATTAATTAAATTAGACTTAATTATGCCTTAATAAGTCCTATTTTACATCTACAAGCCTAATAAATTACATTTTTTGAAGGGGAAACCTGACAATAATTAATGCCAACACATACCACTTTACCTTGAGCAATGTGCGTTCCAGGAATAGGGACTTTAGAATGGGTCCATCCTAGGTCTTTGAGTCTAAATTTAAATTATGTTTTTGGTAGTATTTTAATGTCTTTAAATTCAAATTTTAATGTCGAGTTGTAATGTTTAATTTTTGGGAAATTAAGGATACATACCTATAAATACATGGTTATTTTTTCAATTCAAAACATATAGCAATGTGAACTTTCATATGAGCAAATACTATTATCAAGGGCATTGAAGAGTAGATTTATCAGTGATTTATTATAGCAATCAAGATCTCAAGCATCATGTCAAAGTCCTCTTGCATCATGCATGTTTTTGGAGCTAACATTGTGATGTAGGTTTTAAAGATCAATTAAAAGCATTCAAGAACCAAGATCCACATCCATTGAAGCCATTTCATGCAAGATAAAGATCAACATTGTAGACTTCCAAAGGTTTATTCATGGGTTTGGTGTTGCAACATTACATTGTTAATTTATCATTCCTTTCATGTTTCATTATTTCAATTCAAGTTTTAATTACCCAAATGATATTTGAGCAAGGCAAACGCCCATTCACCAAAAGAAAACATTTTTTCCCTCTTATGTTTGTGTTATAGATCTTAGGTTGAAGAAGGATTGAAGATCTCTTGAAGAGCAATATTGGAAGAGTTATCAAAGTTGCAAAAGTTGTCAAGGCTGTCAAATCATAGAAACTCACCTATAGATTTGATTTCCAACTTTTTGACATTGAAAACTAGATCAAACAGAAGCTACAAATTGACATCAAAGGCTCTCAAAAGCTAGTTGAAATCCCTGAGCAAAGACCCATTCACCCATGGGAAAATGAGTCCCTATTGGTACATTGTGTTATGCTCTTCTTAGATTTGCAAAAAGTTTGTTGTTTCTATTAGTATTGTAGAGAAGGGGAATTCATTGCTCATGAGTTCTCTTCATTCAAAGAGCCTCATAGGGCGAACTACCCTAAACTACCTCAAGGAACAACAACAAGAGTTTTAGAATCAGAAAGAGCAGGTCACAAAGATTCTCTGGACAAATTGACAAGCTCTCGACCAAAGGACAATAGCACAAAATATGGATGACAGTGAAGCGCATGGCCTCCCAGAGGAGCGTTGGCGTCTCATACTGACCAAAAAATGATAATGTCACAAAAATACCTAAATGACTACTTCTACTCTGATTTCCAGGAGTTTACAAAATGCGACAAAGAAACAAAATGCAACAGGACTAGAATAAAGTGAAATAGAAAAGATAAAGATAAGGAGAATAAGGGAAAGAAGATACTCACAAAAATACAAGTAATGAAGCCTCCAGGTAGTAGATATCTTCAATACTTGCATTTGTAAGATCTGGAGAAAGTGTTGGGGCTGTATAGGGGTTTGCCTTAGTCAAACCCTCGTTTTGGTGTTTCCACCTCCACAGACAACTAGAAAGATAGAGTGTAATTTGAATGGAAAAAAATGTGTGGTGAAAGCAAAACCCACTCAGGATTAGAACTCGCACCACCAAGTATGGGTGATAAAAGTAATCCTCGCTTGACGAGGAGAGCTCGTATCACAAAAGAGGTGATTAAAAGCAATCCTCGCTCAAGGAGGAGAACCTGTATGACAAAGTAAAAATGAAATAGAAGGAAGATATGGAACCATAAGATGCTCACAAGCATGAGATAGGGGAGATGGAGCTGCAAGAGCCAAGAGTGTTGCAAAAGGAGTTGTGAAAGCTTTGGAGAATGTTGTTGTAGCAAGCAATGGAGCTGTGCAAGCAAGAGCAAGATGGTAGAATGATTGAAAGAGAAGCTAAGGAGAGGAAGAAGTTAGTAACAAAAGAGAAGAGCTATAGAAGTGCTAGAGAGAACTTAGAATAACTTAGAAGAATGGAGCTAGAAGAAGTTAGAAGATGCAAATGGAGTGAAAAGACTACTTTTAAGGAGGGAAAAGAAGCTTCTCGAGCCATTTTAGGGCATCTCGAGCCGTTACCACTGCCCAAAGGAGGTGACAAGTGGCAAGCATGCATGAAAATGGTCATTTGAATGTTGAAACATTGTAGGATGCTAGCGCGGCGTGTAGACGTCCACATGAGGCATTAGTGTTCAGACACGTCGTGCTACAAAACGACGAAAATGAAAGAAGCACAAAGTTTGATGCAAGCTAACATGCAAGGGTGGCTATTGAAAAGGAGTGTTGGAGCATCTTGAGAAGGGAAAAAGGCTAATGTGGGGGCTAAAATGAGCCTACTCAAGATGCTAAGGGAGTGTACACTAAAGTGGATGCAAGTATGTATGTGAAATTGCAAGGGGTGCAATTTTACAACTATACATTTTGCCCCCACTTTAGCGGGCATATGAATCTACATTAATATGCACACTAAAGGAAATCTACTAAACATAAATAACATCATATGCCAAAAGGATATTTTAGAGGAAGTAGATAACTCTTCAATCCATAGAAGCATGTCCCCAAATTGAAGAGCTACAAAACATATGCATTAGACGAGAAAAGTCTTGCACCAGATAACAATGTTAGCACATAAAAAAACTAAAGTATTTGAGTGAACAAAGTAAATAGACCTCAATGTAGAAGGTTGTCTTAGTACTACATGTCGTCCCCAAATAATAACACATCGAAGAAATCTAAAATGAAGTGAGGAAGGGTATATACTCAGGATGAAGAAGATACATATCTTTGATTCGATATACACAAGTTGAGAAGGAAGAGAATTTTAAGAATGTAAGTGCCTCACAAGCCCACTAACCTGCAGGGAAGGTGTCCTCCAAGATCTCTCACATGAAGGAAATCGAGAAAAGCGCCTTACAGACCTGCAGACCTGTAAGGAGGCGTCCCCTAAGATCTCTCACAAGAAGGAAGCCGTAAAAGTGCCTTATAGACCCACAAAGTTGTAAGGAAGCATCCCCCAATATCTCTCACATGGAGGAAGCCAAGAAAGCACCCTATAAACCCACAAACCTATAGGGAAGGTGTCCTTCAAGATCTCTCGCATGAAGGAAACCTAATAAAGTGCCCTACAGACCTGCAAACCTCCAGGGAGGTATCCCCCAAGATGTCTCACATGAAGGAAACCAAGAAAAGTGCCTTATAGACCTATAGATATGCAAGGAAGCATCCCCCAAGATCTCTCACATGGAGGAAGTCAGGAAAGTGCCCTGCAGACCCGTAGACCTGTAGGGAAGGTGTCCTTCAAGATGTCTCACATGAAGGAAACCCAAGCAAGCACCCTATAGACCCGTAGACCTGCAGGGGAGCCACCCCGAAGATCTCTCACATGGAGGAAGCTCAAAGGAATTCCCTATAGGTCCGCAAACCTACAGGGAGGTATCCTCCAAGATCTCTCACATGGAGGAAACCCACAAAAGCAGACTCTGCAGAGTCAAAAAATGTCTTCACAGGTGCACCTGCAAAGTGACATGTTTACCCATAGATAGAACATGTCAGAAAGCGACCACATAGGCAATTAAGTGGACAGTCACACAAACCATCAACAAATTGGAAGGCTTTCAAAGGGGTCCCTTGGGAACCCTTCAAAAGAAGAGGGGTTTACTCAAGGGATGTGATTTTTGAAAAGTGAGCTCTAGTCAGGCTGCCCCCAAGCTAGACATGAATTAATTAATTGGAAGGAGAAAATCTTTCAAAGAGGTCCCTTGGGAACCCTTCAAAAGAAAAAAGGGGTCCACTTGAGGGACGTTTCATATGAGAGATAGAGAAAAGAGAGGAGGTCCGTAGAAGGATGCACATCTCCAGGACAAGTTATCATTGCCCCCAACATACAGGGGAGGAGATCCATGCAAGATACTTAGAAAATACAGGATAGAGGTAAACCTCGATATCACTTGTTATTTGAAGAAAAGGCAGGTGCATCAACAAATAAATGAGTGATGGCACCTGAATCATGAAGATGTTGTATTTTATCCTTCAAGGCCTTACATTCACTAGTGGAATGGCTAGACACTCAATGGTACACACAAAAGAATGCTTTTCTTTATCATGTTTATGAAATTTCTTACGTGTAGGAGAAGGAAGAGTGATTAAGTGGGATTTTAGAAGCCACAACAAAATACGCTCTTTCTCAGATAGAGTATAAGGAGCAAGAAGCAAACCTTTCTCTTGTGGAGAAAAGTTTGACCGCTCACTAGAATAAGATACAAAGATGGAAGACAATGGAGGATCCTCATGGAGAGTATTATTCTAGCTAGGGGGATCATACTCTTCTACAAGATTTCCATCAACCTTCTTGATAAGACTACCATCATTAACCTCTTCAATAGAAGTGCGATCGTCTTCCTCAAAAGGAGAATCAACACTAAGAACATTGCAATTTGCATCCACATTATCTTGCAATGCAGAAGGATGACCATCTTCGAAAGCAAGTGTGGATGATGTTATCGAAAGGTCTAAGTGGATCGGGTCAACTTTATGTTCCCTAATGAAGGAATCTGTAAAGTCTAAGGAACCCCAATCATCACCAAGATGTGCATTCTCTTGAGAAGTAGGAGAAATAGTAGACTTAAGATTTCTCACTTCAAAAGGATCTTCTTTAGAGACATTTATCTCAAGAGTACCCTTTGTAGTAGGTACTGTTGGGGTAAACATCAACACACTGGAAGATACTGAAGGGATACATGAAATGAAATATCATTAAAATTTTGAACAAAATTAGATACCAAGCTAATAAAATAAGATATTAAATTCATTATGATTTTTTTGGTATTTTCTATGTTCTAATAATTCGCGTTTTCAGAGAAAAAATTGAGGTTGTAACTTGCATTGGTCCCTAAAATTTGATTTCCAAAGGCACTAATACTTTAGGGACTAAACTAGTTCTTTAGGAGACCTTTCCAATAGTGCAAACGATTTTGAACTTCGAGCACTGAATCAAAAGTTATGACCTCGCCAAGTAGGGGTAAATAAATTCCTAGCTTTTTGAAAAATACCCTTTTTCACGTCAGGTTCACCAAAATGTAGAGAAGGGGGATTCGCTACTCACGAGTTCTCTTCATTCTGAAATCCTCACGAGGCGAACTACCCTAAACTACCTAAAGGAACAGTGATGAGAGTTTTAGAATCAGAAAGAGCAGGTCACAAAGATTCTCTAGATGAACTGACAAGCTCTTGGCCAGAGGACAACAATGCAAAGTATGGACGACATCACAATGTGCTAGCATCCTAGAGGCGCGTTAGTGTCTTGTATAGATCAAAAAGTGGAATGTCACAAAAAATAGCTAAATGACTACTTCTACTTTAATTTCTAGGAGTTTACAAAATGCGATAAAGAAACAAAATGCAATAGGACTAGAATAAAGTGAAATAGAAATGAGAGAGATAAGGAGAAGAAAGGAAAGAATATGCTCACAAAAATCCAAGTAATGAAGCCTTCAGCTAGTATATATCTTCAATACCCGTGTTTGTAAGATCTAGAGAAAGTGTTAGGGCTGTATAGGGGTTTGCCTCAGTCAAACCCTCGTTTTGGTGTTCCCACCTCCATGGATAGCTAGAAAGATAGAGAGAAAGAGTGTAACCGGAATGGAATAAAATGTGTGGTGAAAGCAAAACCCACTCAGGAGTAGAACCCACACCACCAAATATGGTTGATAAAAGTAATCCCCGCTTGAGGAGGAGAACCCATATCACAAAAGAGGCAATAAAAGTAATCCCTACTCAAGGAGGAGAACTCGTATCACAAAGTAAAAATACAATAGAAGGGAGATATGGAACCCCAAGATTCCCACAAGCATGAGATAGGGGAGATGGAGTTGCAAGAGCCAAGAGTGTTGCAAAAGGAGTTGTGAAAGCTTTGGAGAATGTTATTGTAGCAAGCCATGGAGCTGTGCAAGCAAGAGCAAGATTGTAGAATGCTTGAAAGAGAAGCTAAGACGAAGAGGAAGAAGTTAGAAGCAAAAGAGAAGAGTTAGAGAAGTGCTAGAGAGAACTTAGAAGAATGAAGCTAGAAGAAGTTAGAAGATGCAAATGGAGTGAAAAAAGACTATTTTTAAGAAGGGAAAGAAGATTCCCGAGCCATTTTAGGGCATCTCGAGCCATTACCACCAGCCAAAGGAGGTGACAAGTGGCAAGCATGCACTAAAAATGGTTGTTCAAATGTTGAAACATCATAGAATGCTAGCGCGATGCATAGACCTCCACGCAATGCACTATTGTCTGAACATGTCACGCTACAAAACGATGAAAAAGAAAGAAGCATAAAGTTTGATGCAAGGTAACAGGAGAGCATGGCCACTAAAAAGGGGTGCTAGAGCATCTTGAGAGGGAAAAAGGTTGATGTAGGGGTTTAAATGAGCCTACTCAAGATGCCAAGGGAGTGGAAACTAAAGCAGATACAAGAATGCATGTGAAATTTCAAGGGGTGGAATTTTATGAGTATACAAGTATTAAAATTTAAATTGTTGTTTCAAGTTTGAATGAGCACAATTGAGTAGATTTGTTATTTTTTAATTTTTCTCCCAAACATGTCGTTTAGGCTGATACCCCATCCTCAAGCATAAGGAAATCAATAGATTCCCTCATTGAGTTGACTCACCTAAGGGTTGTAAGTCAGTTCTTTGTGTGGATATCATTTCCTAATGAAATAGTGAGAAACAGGTCCATCATACCCCCATTTTCACCATTTCAAATTGATTAAACCTATTTTCATTATTTCACTTGCCTTATAAGGCAACCCCTTTTTATGTGAGGGCATTGTATTACTCTAGTAGATTTTATTGTATTAGACAGAGATTATGAGAGAGTGAAGAAGAAGTTACAATAGATGTGTTGTAGTTAGTATCCCTTTATATTGCTAGACGAAATAAAGGAAGGACTGGTTGTATCCCTTTATAGTTTAGTTTTCTCAACTACTATAGTATAGTTTAGTTTTCCTCTATAATTGGTTGAATAAATCTCTATTTATCTAATTAATTATCCATTTTTTATTCCTATATTAATTAAATAATAATTATTGTTTAATTAATAAAGTTACTATTCATTTACTATTTATCATTATGCACTCGATCTTGTTTCTAGCCTAAAATAATTTAATCATCATTCTTCTATAATCCATCTTAGGTAATTTTTTTAAAAATATTTACTTACCTAAGTTCTTCACCCCATTTCTAAAAATTAAATAAATATACCTGCTTATTTAATTCCCCTTTTCCAACCACTTTTCATTAGTGAGCTAAAATTTATTTATTTTAGCTTAGTAACCCCCCACTTGCACACCAATCTTGGTCAACCTCCCTTAGGTCATGCACAATCCCCAAATATATGCAAACATCCATACAAGTGACACCAAATCCTCACTCTTTCCTTTTTGTAAATCAAGAAATGTTATTTGATGAGAATCACAATCCAGTACCATTAAATAATGGTGGAACTCCACAAACCCTACAATATTTTAAAACTTGATTCTAGAATTTGTAAGTAAATAAATATATGCTAAAATATTATGCTACTTGTGATTCATATGATAGGGGAGAGGGGCATATAGTGGAGCACCCTAACTTCATTTTTCTCAAAATCCTACGAGGAAATTTCAAATCACTCCCAATTCTGTACAACAGTTTATTTGGCAACTCATGTGCTTCTATATTTCGTTTTAGGGCCACATCATCAAATATGATGCCACATCAACATGCTTTTTGTTGAGGTATCCAAAAAGGCCCAAAAAAAGGTGAGACTGATAGTGGTGCACTAAGTCATGTTTTATTGGTGCGCTGATGTGGCATCACATGATTTTTCAATTTGTGTACTTTATGGATAAAAAGCATTTTGCAATTGGATATTAAAGTGTTCTACTATGGGGCCCATTGAGGACTACTTCTATCCCCACTATTGGACCCTTCTCCATTATGGGCCCCTCTCCACTAGTTGTTAGACAGGAAACTTTAAGAAATTAGGAAATATATATTATAAATAAATTGAATCACACAAAGACTTGATAATTTCATCCTAGAAACTCATCGAAGAGACACAACTAGACAATACGATGGTGACAAAATGCTAGACTAACTTCATAAAGAATATCACTTTTACTAGAGTATAATAGGATGCTTGGATGCAAGTTACCCCTTGCATTTTTACTCATAACTCTATTGCCTCAACCTATCTAAACAAATATGTATAGTTGAAACTTCCCTTACTTGCTCAATATAATGTTATTTATTCCTCCCATGGTTTCTAAACAATTACAAGCCACTATTTATAGATTTCTCATGAGAATATGGCTCTCTTAGGCCCAAGAGGAATTCCTACAATCACTAGAAGCTAAAGAAATACTTGCTTGGTTTGGATTTTGAATTGTAGCATGCATATTATCAATGGACATAACAACAAATGTGGTAAGCTCCACAACACTACAACAATTATGGTATGATCTTTATGTCTTTTTGTTTTGTAACCTCATTCAATAACTATTCTTGCATTTATTTTTAATCTATTTTATTGTTCATAAAATCCATATTTGTGTATGTGTTATTATAAATTTATTATCCACATGCATTAAAAATTGATTAGAATATTGCATTAGAATTAGCATCTAGATCACTTGCATGCTATTTGCTAATCTTTATCATTATAGTAAAATTGATTTAATTAAGGGGTCAACCTAAAAGAACTCGGCCCTTGCGATTGAGCAACTTTCTGAAGGTGTTTTAAAATAATTTGTGAATCCTACATAGTTAATGGAGAACAAAAATATAACACATTGGATAGCAAAATTTTGTACTATATCAATTCAGGACTATGCATTAGGGATAAGATCTATGTGATGTGTAATTGAGCCACACAATCAATCCATTGTTAGTTATATTTTTACATAAGAAGCCTAAAGAATGAGCATACCTAAATTACATATTTTATATAATTAGACAAATGAAATGTTGTATCAAATTTTATCTTCATCTTAGTTCCAAGAGTTAAATACTTAATTGCTTTGCACTTTAGTTTTTTTAAAACAACATTGATTTACACACTTTATCTACTAGTTGATTATCTATGATTTGTTTGTATTTATTTCATCAGCCTACATTAAAATCAAGGATTGCTTATTTCCTCTATAATGTTACAAGGAGGTTAATGTGCTATTATGGATGAAATATCCATTTCAATTAATGCTCATTACAAGGGGTTGAGCAGATATTTTCTTTGAGTGTAGCGATGGATGGAGTATTGTCATTTCTATCAATGCTCATTATAAGGTGTGGATTTTTTGAGAAGGATTTTTTTAAGTGCGCTAAGAACTTCAAGATAACGACACATTCCTAATTTTAGATTTTTTTTTTGGTCATTCTTTTGCCACTATAAGATTGGAGGTTTAGATTAATCTTACTTTTTCTTTCTATTTTTAAAAGAATTTTATAAGTGAATATCTATAAAAGATTTGATACATAATACATGGAGTAATTAAAAAACATATCATCATCTTGACTAATTATATTCAACTAATTAAATTATTTAAAAGAATTTTATAAGTGAATATCTATAAAAGATTTGATACATAATACATGGAGTAATTAAAAAACATATCATCATCTTGACTAATTATATTCAACTAATTAAATTATTTAAAAGAATTTTATAAGTGAATATCTATAAAAGATTTGATACATAATACATGGAGTAATTAAAAAACATATCATCATCTTGACTAATTATATTCAACTAATTAAATTACAATCCTTTTATAACATTGACTTTATTAACTATTATCTATTATTATGAATCTAATCAGATGATAAAATAACTGACAAATATAAATTGACAAAATACACAATAAACTAACAAAATATTTTTAATGATGACTTCTTATTATCAATTAAACCTTCTCCTCAACTTTTAAATGCTCAAGTTTTAAATAAGGGTTTGTAGTTCCCCACTATTACACATTCCCCTAAAAGTTCCCCACTCTTAAAAACTTTATCGGAGTTCCCCGTTACTGTTACGCACTTCCATTATTATATGGATGCAATTTTCAAATCTAGGAGTTCTCCCAGGCTCAAACATTTTCCTCAACTTTCCCCCGCCTGAAATTGAAAATACTTCAAAAAAAAAAATATAAAGCTCGTTCAACCTCAAAGCTCTCGACAGCAGCACAGTGTCCATGGCTAAAGTAATACATACAATCTCAGACTCTTCCTCCCAGAGTGCTTCAGGTTTCAGCGAAGAAGCTGTCAATGAAAACGAAGAACGAAATTTCACTATGAATGGCCCGAATATAGCGAAGAAGGATGAAGAGGAGGAAGAAATAGAACAAACTCCAAACCGTCCCTCTAAAACTTCGCCCAACAAGATTGCGAAGGTGGAGAGCCCTGCGAGCATGGTGTTCCCCATGGCGAGAGTGAAGCGGCTCATCAAGAGCGAGGAGGACATTCGAACGACTGTCGAAGCGGCCTTCCTCGTTAACAAAGCTACGGTATTTTTTGTGGCCCTAATTTATAGTTAGGGTTTGATGATTAATTTGCTTTACTACGCTAAAAAAGAAACAACCGAGAGGGAGTTGTGCAAATGATTGCTCAATTATAACCTTGCATTGAATTTGAATGATTTTTTTTTCTTCCTTTTGGTGGGAAGGGATTATTGGTAACTTCTCTGTAGGGGTGTTTGACTTATTTGCTAAGGGTGAGGGGTATCTATTTAGTCAAATGTGCCCAGAACTTGAACTTGGCCTAGTCTGTAGAGGGTGTGGCTTCTTCCAAGCTACGCCTAAAATTGGATTAATACTATATTTGAGGACTTTCTCTTCCAACAAATTCACGCAAGACTTGTACGAGGGGTCTACCGTGGCAAGCCACATGTAAAATTGGATGCGGTAGATTACCAGATTAAATGTGACGTGGGAGTTTGCCAGATTGAATATGATGAAGTAGTTTACATGAGTAGATGTCATGCGGTAGTTTACATGAGGAGTATCTCCTTCATCAAGCTCACGCAACACTTACACTTTGCCATGCATATTGGGACTATGCCACACCTGAGTTGCATGCGGCCTTACTCGTTTGGGACATGTCACATCTAGTATTTGATATAGTTACCAAATCCAGGAGTATCTAGATTTTTTGGATCACTTGGATTTATCCAATTTGGTATAGAATTTTCAATTCATATAGAAATTTTATGGATATATATTTTTTGGAAATCCCCATTTATTGATTTTTTTTACCTTCTGAATGAATCCAATATTTTGAACTTGGTAACTTTGGTATTGGATGTGTTAGATTACAAGATTAAACTCTCAATAACTCAACATCTAAGAATGTTACATATCTAGGAATTTAAACATAGGATTCTGGTATGAAAGCCTTAATAATTCACCATTTTACGTCATCCCTTTCATCCATAGCTTGAAAACATGATGTGAACTCAATGTGACTCACAAGTTTGCTTGTCAGCTGTGGCAATCCACCAACACTCACACTGAGTATGGTTTGTGGAATCACCCAAGTCCATCAAAAAGTGCAGCTGAGTCATGCCATTAGACTCACAAGTTCCAGTGTTAGATTCTCTTATGTGAAAAACATAAAACAAATTATGATTCTCATTTCATTCATTTTTTCGCTTATTTTGTATTCCATAGGTGTAGAGGAGTGATTGCAATATTGAGAGAAGGGTTTGGAAGGCATATTTTGAAGATTTAATGGAGTTGGAGTGGAGTTGACAAAGATATGTATCTCATTTTTTCCCTCTACTTTTTTTGAATTTCAAATGAAAAATCTAAAAACCTAGGTGTTACGCTTCCCATTTTGTTTCTTTTTCTTGTTTCCCAATCCTCCTTGCTAATGTTTTGTTTTATTTTATCTTTTAAATGTTTACCGTTTCATTTTTTCCCCAAAACTCTATTAATCTTTTTTTCTATTTCAAATCATTAATACAAATTCAATGCAAGGTAATGGTGATGGCAAGGATAGGGTTAGGGATTATTTTTGTGGGAATCTTATGGTAGGAGGAATTGATAGGTTGAAATATCACCTTGATCAGATACTTGGACATGATTTGAAGGTGTGTCCTTATGTGCTTGATGAAGTGAAGAAAGAAATGGATGCCCAACTAAAGTTTTGATATGAATAAAATGGAAAGGAAGAGAAGGGAAGTGGTGGCAACAGTGATGAGTTCCAATATGGATTCATTTAATAGATTCTTTAAATAGCCCATTTATTTGACATACATTTTCCTCCACTATTGAAACTTATGAGAGTTCTAGGTTTCTTCCATCTTCACCAAATTTCTATATTCCTCGCATTGTTTTCGAGGCACAACCATTGCTTTATGATACCGCTTGGAACAAAGAGAAACACAATGAGGCTAGGGTGGCAGTGACAAATTTGTTGTACAACATTAATATATCCTTAAGTGTGGTGAGCAACCCATAGTGGGAAGGGTTGGTAAGTACAATGAAAGTTGTTAGTAAGGGGTTCAAGACTCCAACAACTAAGAATGTGAGTGGGCCATTGCTAGACAAATGTGTATAAAATACATGGCTTGTAGTCAATGATCATAAGAAAGTATGGTTGACAAAGGGCTGCAACATTTTATCAAATGGATGGATAGATGGCAAGATGCTTCATGTAAAGTAAAAAATGCCAAGACTTTGTGCAAGTTGTTGGAGAGGTGGTCTAAGAGGTTAGGTTGAGATGTTGCATGATTAAATGTTTAAATGGTTTAAAAGAATATATTGATTCACCCCCCTACCCCATCTCAATATTCCTGGTGTTCAACAATTGGTATCAGAGCTTGGGTCATGGGTTCAAACCCCTTGCTTGCGTGGGGGGGGGATTGTTGCAAGGTGTGCACCCTTGGTCTCCTTGTGTTGTGCAGCACAGAGCTCGGGTTTGTGACATGACTTAACTGTCTCCTGTGGATTCATTAACTTTGGCGGTTGTATTGAGCATTGACAGGTCGATCTTTTGGTACAACGACAACTATCTGTGCAATATGAGAATGTTGTCCAAATTGTCATAGACAACACTAGAACATATGTAACCATCTCACTATTTTTTGGATTTCTTGTGCTGCACTTTAATTGGATTTGATGCTTGATGACATTGAGAATATTGGATGGGTCAAAAGTGTGGTTGAAGATGCTAGCAAATTACCAAATATATCTACAACCATACTTGGGTCCTTTCTTTGATGAGAAAGCACATGAATGGCAAGGAGCTTGTACGATTGGGGGTGATATGATTTGCAACCAACTTTCTCATTTTGTAAGACATTTTGGTGCATTTGGGTGTGAACATAATTTGAGTCTAGTTTAGAGCATTCACATTGAGAAGAGACACATGTTGATGTAAGAGTGTGTCAATGATCTTGTCTTTGTCTAGTACAACCTTTACTTTTGAACCAAAAAAATGGATGTTCCTCATGATGTCATCAACTTGGATGACATTGATCCATTTGTTGTTTGGTCATTGGATTGCTGAAGAATGACTTAATGATATCATTTTCATTGATGAAAATCTTGTTGAATTGAAGAGATCAACAACAACTCAAGCAGAGGTGGATGGGTTGGAGGAAGATGAAGACATTTTTGAGAAAACAGTCCTCACGTTAATATTGACTTACCTTCTAATTTGAGGCATGAAAGTTTAGGTTACAATAGGAGGGGGAAGAGGAGGATGTAGTTTGTATTAGGCTGTTTTTTGATGTATGTAAGCAGT
The DNA here is from genome assembly GCA_007258455.2 of Sequoia sempervirens. Lineage (NCBI taxonomy): Eukaryota > Viridiplantae > Streptophyta > Pinopsida > Cupressales > Cupressaceae > Sequoia > Sequoia sempervirens. The sequence goes on along the minus strand of VDFB02271358.1, from coordinate 818,670,753 downwards.
CATAGTATTCTTAAACAATCATTATTTATAATTTTGTTGTAAAACAATGTATTGTTTGACTTTGAAACTTAGAAATTTCAAATTTTGAGTGTTTGAGGGTCATATGATGGGTAATATTTGAATTATGAGAAATTTTCAATCAAAATAGACAAACATGTTCTCTAAATGCATTAATTTCTATTTTTTTGAATCATGTTATTTATTTTAACTCAGTAACTTCCAACATTTGCTCCATATCTTGCATTGGAGTGCATGTGATTTTGCTATTAACATGGATACCTCTGCCAATATTTATCTCTTATTACCAAAGCAGCAATGGTCTTCTTGGGCTGCCTTTTGGTTGAATTCTGGATGCAACTTCCAACATTTGCTCCATATTGTGACCATTTATATCACAATGACAAATTGGTCTTAGCATCCTTATTTTTGCAAACAGTAATGGTGTTTTGCTTACCTTTCTCCTTATCAATTTTTTTGATTTGGAGTGGAGGAAGTGTATCACCAAAAATTGTCATGTATAAATGTGTGTGCTTCTTACATAGATGAACCACCTGGCATGTCAATTCTTTCAGTGCAATCTTGATTGGAGTAGAGAGGAGGCCCACAAATAGACAATCACATGTCTAACACCTAAATCTGCACAAGATGTAATGACATAGAACAATAAACCTTTGTTGAGCTTCAACTTGGAAAGTTTCATCACAAATATCCATCCATGATGTAATCACATATGAAAATGGATCTTGGTGATGGCTCACGTGGAAATCACATGGAAAGAGATCAACTATACAAAATGTAATCTCATATATCCTAATTATTTGCATGAATAATAAAACTATGCAAGGGAAAATATAATAAACAAGATAATGAATTGTTTTGCAAAGTATTTGGTAAGAACAGGGATGGGCCCACTGCTTGAACCATCCCCCAAAAAAGTTAAGTCATTGCCAGAACAGCTATCTGCTAACTAGTAATAGAATGCCAACCTCAAACTGATTTTGAATTTACCTTAACAAACTTGCTTTCAGAAAAATTACGACTTGTCACATTACTTCAAGGTACCCAGGTCTCTTGATTTTCACAGATTTAGGCGGAATGTAATTATGACTCAACTTCATCCTAAAAATGGGTTTCCAGCTGCCTTTAAATAACTCCTACAAGAAAAGTGGGCTAAACAGTCAAAATTTTAATCTTAATTTTTTTAATATCCCCCATGCTTTATTAGCACACTGATCCGGCAATGATCTCTAACAAGTGAAGAAGTTATTATTGTTGGAAATATTGTCATTGATGTCAAAGGTACAAAGATGAAGTTTGCTATCATTAGTGTCAAAGGAAGAATGAGGAGATTGTTGGATATTGTCATCGTTGAGTCAAGGTAAAGTGAGAAGATTAGCATAACTGAAGATGACATATTTGAAAGAAAGAACATCTAGAATTTATGATAGACAGCATTGGATAAAATGACAAGAAGCTTACAAGATACTGATGATATACAGACTCTTTGGATACCAAGTTCTTGATATCGTGGTCACAGAAAGTTGAAGCCAAAGTTGTTAGCTGACATCATAGTAAGAAGCAAATCCTATTATGAATCAAATCCTCGATATCCATCAATGAAGACACAAAATGGTAGTGAAGGTCCAAGTGTTCACAATCTTAGTCCGAGATCTATTCATACTGCCCAAACCCGTGTTGATGCTAGTGGTCAAAATGTTATCACAGAGAAAGGTGATTAAACTGAAGTGTTATTAAGAAATAATAATAAGTAAAGGCTGCGATTAAAACAACGGCTCACACAGCAGCGGTCCTGTTTTATGAAGCACAGCGATTTCATTTAAAAAGGGGGAAGAATATCATTTGATCAAATCATTGATTGGATTAGACAAGGCAGTGTGATAATGAAGTCACAAATTCAATAAGACATAAACGTGATCATAAGACATTTACGTTGGTTTTCTGGAAAGAGAAGGACGTGGTATTAACATCAATGAGTCTCTTTAACTCTGATGGTGAAGATTCAAATGAACAGATTTAGAATGCAAATCTGAAGGTGAAGATTCAGAAGTGAACAGATTTAGAATGCAAATATGAAGAAAGGACGTGACCACCTGATGAACTTTGTAGAAATCTGAATACAAAGAATAAATTAAACCAAACGAATATTATCATTGATCTTTTTGTTAGTCAAAGTCTAATTGCTGTTTTACTATAAGCTATTCATTAAAAAAATGCTAACAAAGATTATTGCACTCATTAAAAAGTGCGATTCTTTAAATAATAAAAAGTCAATTTAAGTGGAATGATGTGATTCTTGAAGAAGTGTGATTCATCTAGGAAGAGAAACAATTTCATTAATGAAGTGAAGTGCTCCATTTAAATGAAGAGGTATGATTTATGATTCAAATTCAGATTTGTCAAAGCAAATTAATGAAGAGGTGCGATTTATGATACAACTTAGTGAAGTGATGTGATCCATTTTTAAGGGATGCAACTCCAGATTTCTTGAAAGAAATTAACCAAAACTTGAAGTGATGCGATTCATCTTTGTGAAAAGATGCGATCCTTTGCAAGAGCAGATTCTAAGTGATGTGATCTTTTACAAAAGGTTGCAATCTATGACCAGCATATATAAACGCGATTCATTTCAGATTTGCAAGGTAGTGTGACGGAAAATGAGGATGTGAATAGAAGAGCTGAAGTATATCTTTTGTGTGAGCTTTAAAGAGGCAACATATATCACAAAGAAGGAAACAAATTGAAGTAAAAAAGCAGATCTGTTGTGAAGATCTCATTCTGATTTCAGAATTTCAGTTTTCCAAGGTTGGTGCCTTGTAAAAGGGAGTTGGTGCCTACAAAATAAGTTATAGTTTGGTGCCTCAAGTTATCCAAGGTTGGTGCCTTGCAAGAGGGAGTTGGTGCTTCCTATAGGTTGGTGCCTACAAAAATCAGAAAGGAGTTGGTGCTTCTTGTAGGTTGGTGCCTACAAAATCAATTGGGGGTTGGTGCCTACAATCATTGTAATTGATATAAATATATAAAGTGCATTATTTTGTGCTGTGGTTTTCTCCCATAAGGGTTTCCACGTAAATCTTGGTGTTATCTTGTTCTTAATTGTCAAATTCTTGCATGGTTTTTATCCACGTAAATCTTGAAAAAGTTATATTATACTGATTCATGCCCCCCCCCCTCAGTATAATTGTGTGCTCATCAATTATAATAAACAGTAATAATATTCCTGTGATCTTTAACAAGTGAAGAAATGATCCTATTAAGAAATCATTATAATATGTTTCTGTGGTGTGGATGTAGTTATGAGTCAACCTCCTTCTAGAGATAGCTTCACAGCTGCCTTTACATAACTCCTATGAGAATAGTGGGCTAAACAGTCAAAATTATAACCTTAAATTTTTTAATACCCACCAAGCTCTATTATCACAATGATCTAGCAATGATTTCTTACAACTGAACTTATAACTTTGCATGTGGACTCACTCATAATGACCATTTATACCACCTATGTGAAATATATAGTGATAATAATTAAAGGTGCACTCATACAATCAAATTTAGAACCTTAAGGTATCAATAAAGTTTTCCTTACAACACGTGCTTCCTGTGAAGGAATGATTATAATATGTTTCTATGACTTGGAATGATTTTCATAATTTTTAGTTAACCTAAATCGAGAGTGGCCAAGTTAGGGGTTAGCAAGACTATCTTTATAGTGAGCTTTTGTGGCTTGTATGGTATTGTTATCCATTTCAACATAGTGAACTTGAGGAAATGCCTTATTGATAGTCTCAACTTGCAAAGCATGACTTTGCTTCTCATGTAACTATGGAATTATTAAACTTACTTCATCACCATGCTTGAGTATTGGGTGTGCAAGTTGAATTGGATTGTTGGACTACTAAATTCAATAGTGCTTTCTTGCAAGGAACTGCATAATCTTCTTGCACATTTGTCTTCCCATTGTCTATAGTATTGTAATTTAACCCCGTGCCCTTTTTGCAAACAAATATGATAAAACTGAGATTTGATTGGTTTTTTGTCTTCCCATTTACTTACCAGTGGCAATTTCTTCAAAACCAAGAAATGGGCATTGCAAAGGGAATGCATGTAATGTCCCCATTTTAGCCATACGCTCTTCTGTGTTTGATAGCCTATTTCTGAAAGCCTGTACGCCAGTTAGAAGCTGATATTAGGGTTTCCACTTTTAGAGGAGGTTTTGAAGGCTGGCATGTGAGATTTTTTGATGCATGTTTGGTGGAGCTTTCTAGGTTTTTGGAGAGCTTCGAGATGTGGTAACATGCATGACGAGATAATGACTTGCATTTTTGGCGGTTTCCTTGACAATTTTGGTGGCTTGCATGTTGGAGTTTTACAGTTTTGATTCTGGATTCCTTTTAGGTTTTCAGTGAGCTTCGCGATGGTGCAACATGCAATTGAATCAGAGAACTTTTTCAGACTTACTATTTTAAGTAAGTCACGATGATTGTTTGGTTTGTGCTCAAAATGAGTTTGGAACAACTTGCTATTTTTAGTAAGTACTATTTTTGGTAGTGCTATTTTTAGCAGCAGTTCAACAGATCAGTGCAGTGGCTATTTCTGGTAGGTCAACTTGAGCAGTTGGTCATTCCAACATTCTTGGAGTTATTTTTAGCAGGTTTGGTATTTGGTGAAAAATAACCAAATATTTGGCTAAGGCATGGAGGTCGACTTTGTAGAATATAATTGCATTTTTGTAATATTTTTATAAGTGAAATGTTGCTGAGGTGGTGGACACCTAGATGAAGAAAAAAAGTAAGTTTATTAAAATATTTCATTTAATCACCTTGGATGCCTAGTTAGTGAAATAATTCATTTTTATAAAGTATCTCACTTTATTTTGGGACGCCACATTATGTTAATTGTATTTTCTGATAAAGTGAAATGCCTTGATAATGAGGACGACGTGGAAAAGGTTGAAAAGAAATGCAAATTGGAGATTATTAAAAAGTGAATGAGAATCTCATTTGGTTGCTTTAATTGGAGGGAAAAGAAGATTTGAATTGGAGTTGAGAAAAGTTATAAATATCAGACTTGGCCTTCACTTGCAATCATCCATTATCTTTCATGTTGAAATGCTGCTGAAATTGTTTCAGGCTTTGGCTTCGAGGGATGTATACCTCCTAGTTCCTTCCTTCTAGTCTTCATGTTTGAGAGATAGTACCTAGCTGGATATGAGACTGCTTCTCATTCAGAGATAGCAGATTGAGCATTATTGTTGAAGTTTTGATGTTTTTCTCAGTTATACAGGTTGCTGGTTTTGTAGTGCTGAAAGTGATTTTCGATCATAAGTCTTAGCGTGGATTTTGTTTTCTTTTGGGTAGTTTCTTAGTCTATTCCTAGACCCTAGGCACTCCTTTTTGCAAGGTTTCGGAATTTGTAATGAAGTCTATGAATTTGCTGGTCGCCCCTCTTTGATGGTTGTACCTTGCCTGCCATTGTCTTGGAATGTGTGCACAAAATAATTGAGGGTATTAGCTACTGTTTCATGTTCTAGACTTGGTCGCCTACCTTCTAGGCTTCATTTGCATTCAGTCTCATGTCATTCGGAGGAGTATAGATGGGGTTATGTGCATTTTAGAGGGTTTTAGTCTTGCTGGTTTGTAATTGTAGCTTGCTGGTTTGTCATATCGAATTTATTAGGAGTTGGAGTTTGGGGTTGTTTTTCATAGTTGGAAGTCTTATGAAGTTTGGAGAACAAATAATATCATTTGCAGCTTCTTGGACAGCTCTAATACTTGATTACTTGTAGATAGCTCTTCATATTGTAATGCTGTTTCAATAGTACTGATCAACTTCTTTACTTTTTGCAAATCATTATTGTATTCCCACTATTAGTGGAAGAAGACTGGCCTTGCCGCCTTATTTACTTTCTTGTGTTAGCTTTCATTCCCACCATTGGTGGAAGAGACAGGCCTTGCCGTCTTTACTTTCTGCACTACTCGTTGAACTAGCGGAAGGGGTCGGCAAGCCACCCATTACTTTACTTCCCATGTACTTGCATTCTTCATCATGTTGATTGGCTGAGCCGTTAATTTACTCTCGCTGAAATATGTGGTCGAGTTGCATATTTACATTTCTAGCATTTTACTTTCATTCAGTTTGATAGTAATGATCCCTGACGCCATGTGATATCACCTCACCCATCTTGGGTCTTGAGTGAACACTCTTGGCATAGGGTTACTTTCATCAGCTGATTGGATTATGCTAATGCTGACGGGTGCCATTGTTGAAGTGTTGATTGTGAAAAAATTGAGAAAAAATATAAAGGAGTCATTGCAATGCATGATTTCAAAGGATGTGTGCAAAAGAAACATACCATTCTTCACTTACTCGTGAAGACTTAAACATAACTCAACTTGGGCAAGCCACTAGTTGATTTTGTCTGCATCAATCTCTCCTTCATATGGCAAAATCTTGATTTTGAGTTACATTTGAAGGTATGGTTGAAATGAGATATTCTTGAGCTTCCTTGTGGCTGCTGCTCTTATTTTTTTGGCCTTCTCTTCCCTTGTCCCCTCATGTCCTAAGGGACGCCAAGCTTACTGATTAGAGCTTCCATCCATTTCTCCGTCATGTTGAGCTTATCCATCTTGTAAAGAATAGTGTCTGAAATTCTGAACCCAAAACTTAGCATTTTGTCTTGTGATTACTTGCATTGACACCAAAAATAGCATAAAAGCCAACCTAAGTGTTTTCATAGTGAGACAACATGCTGCCATCTGAAAAGCTTATTTTCAAGTTTACACATTTCTTGGCTAGTTGAGAATCTGATTTTCTTGATTTGTCCTTGAATGCTAGCAAAGAATTTAAGCCTATTTTTATCACTCTACTTTTATTATTTAATAAGTTTTCTAAATTGCTTCATATATAAGTAATCTTAGTTTGGTTATCTACTTGTGTACTTCAATAACTTATTTTGCATCTATACCGTATTACTGCAAAAGTATTGCTTGCATGAATTATTCTAAACTAGTCATAATATGTATTCAGTATTTGGTATCATATTGTCAATAATATAATTAGCATTGGCATTTTATAGAGCATTTGAAGAAGTTAGTGCTGTTGCAAAAATGGTTCAGCTGTTATTTTTTTAATATGAAGGCAAATGTAGTTTCACAAAATTCTTCTATGCGCTGGGGATTTAGCTTCTGAGAAAACAAGTGACAACTGCTAGAGTATGTTGAACATGTAGGATGTATCAGTGGTGATAAGTTCTTGAATGTGGGAATCTTACTACTTTTTAAAAATGTGTAATGCTTCCTCCTTTCTCCTGGGATTCCCTTAAGGAAGGATAATAATTAATATTATAAAAAAACTGAAATTTAATAAAGTTTAGTTTTCATGAAAAGTCAAAAGGCATGTGGATGAAGAGTTATATGATATATCTATTAAACAAAAAGGGTATAGAAGGAAGATCAATCAAGGAAAAGGGGGGATAACTGTGAAGATATTTTATATTATTACTCCTTGTGAACTGTGAACCATGGTTCATCAACCTGAGGATGAAAACCCTTTAATTTCCACCATCGCTGAGTTAGTGGATGAAAACCTCTGATTCAGGAAGACTCTAAGACCTTTCAAAGGCATTAAAATAAAGAGAAACCACTGCAGATTGGAGGAAGATTTACAGTAGAGATAAGAGGGTAAGCTCTATATTTTCTGAGATACATTCTAAGTATAAAATTTGAATTATATAATAAATTGTTAAGCTAAAATTTCTAGGTTAATTTCTTACTTATAATTAATTGTGCAACTAATTTTGTGATTAATAATTTATTATTTAAAGAAAAATGAGGAATATTTAAAAGGGGACAATACAATATGTGGTCTGTGATGCCAAAGAATCTTTCCTTGCAAAGATCTTTTGTCAGTGAAAGGATCACTGGATTAAAACCAGCATTAAATGCCAACCTAAAGTAGTTAAACATGAAACCTTTCCATCTTCCTCTGAGAATGAGTATTGACTGTCCTGATGATTGTTCAAACAGTATGCATGCTTGTTCTTTGTTAATTTTATAGTATGTATGTATCTTATATTATCTTGTTCCTATGCTTGCTTAAAATTTTTGTCAATTCATTCAAATCTGATTCTTGAATAATCTTCATGAAGAACATACTGAGAAATCCTTACATTTACATCCAAATTCTTAGTTCAAAAATTGTATTGTTTGCAGGAAAGGTTTTTGGAACAGTTTCTTGAGGACTCACTTGTATATGTTCCAGAGGAAAACAAAACTATCCTAGGGTATAAACAGTTGTGTAAGTTATTTCTAGACTCTGGACTAAAACTAGATTATTTATAAATCTGAAATTTACATCATGTTAATTATCTATGGAAGAAAAGAATATATGATAAGGTAGTCTTTTAAACGGACAAGTAGATTCTATGTCCTATTTATGCTTGTATGGACACTGCAATTGTGTAGTATGAATACATTCAGCTCAATCGAAAACATCAGCTACAATACTTAACTAGCTTTACATCAAGACATAAAAGACAATTGACAGAAATGGTTACTGAATATTGGAACTGTAGTTTCAGTATATATTTTTAGTTCGCTTGGGTATTCATTCTCTTTTGATTTGTTTATTTAGTTTATTACTTGAGATTCATTTCTTGTTTTTTTGCTGTCATACACTACATGTTTGTGTTTATTACAATGTCCATAATTATTTTCTGATTAGCCTTTTCCTTTTATCTTATAAACTATCAGAAACTTAGATCATAGGTGAGGATCCATGGAGATCTTCTCTATGTAATTTAGTTGGTACCTTTAAATGGGTGGGAAATCTCTGTGCTCTTTTCTGATGTGATCTTATATTGTAGGTTTTCGAAATGATAAAGATACTTTAAATATGCAAAACAACAGATGTAAATTTTTATGATGACAAACTTTTATCTGTTCCATTAATGATTGTTTATGGAAAAAAATAGAAAAAAGAAAATGTGATTGCAAAGTTCAGAGAGCACTGGCATTAAAAAGGTTGCTTAGATAGTGAGTGCAAGTTGGGATATGAGTTCTTAATTAGACCTATGCACATCTATTCATTCAGTGTTAAGCAACCATATTATGCCACTAACCTAAAAATTGTGTGGTGTTCGATGCTGATCATGGTGCTTCTTGTATTTGGCATTAGATTTCTACATGATGGTTTGCAGCTGCAGCTTTTTTGAATTTGTTGAAAGTGCTCAATGAACTTGACAGCTTTGTCAACTTCCCTTCAAGCTAAAGTGTTGTTCGTATGGTAGGTGGCATAGGATAAACTACATTAATGGTTGCCAAATGATGCATAAACATGGTGGCTATACCAAACTTTGTCCTTTAGAAATGGATGGCCTTGATGGCAATGCCTCAAACATCTTTCACATGCACTCAATTCCAATTCAACATATGGAAATTATCAACAATGTAACATACACTGAACACGTAAAACAGAGATATTAAAGATTAACAAATGCTGAAATGACAAAACAAAAGAAATTCAAATCTGAAGCATGCCATCGGATTTGGAGAAAACCCTCTTTGGGTCAAATACTCTAGTCTAAGGAGTAACCTCTCTTCATTCCACTAGGCAAAAGGAAAGTGCAAATGTCTTACAATGACCAGCTTGGTCCTAAACAAGCTCCTACAAGGCTTTAAAGAGCTCACAAACACTTTTAAATTCTCTCATAATTGTTAGAGTGAAAGTTAATTTTTTAATTCATTAGGTCCCTTTTCACACTAGCATATTTATGTTGATGTTATAGCAGCTTTGGGCTCATCCTTCCAGCCACATGTCAAGACATAAAATTGCATATAGCCTATCGGCTATTTATTTTATTGAGATAATTAAGTGAAGAGGCGCTTCACTTGGAAACAAATATATATTCCTCTTGGGCCGACTGACCTTGTAATTCACATTTATTATTTGTAATTATATTCTTTGTATTATGGCTGACGTTGTACATGAAGAGGTGCGACCTCTCTCACATTTGTATATATACAAGGTCATTTCCATTCCATTTCATATCAAGCAAGTTCGAATCATTTCCTTCATTCAAGTGCGAATTCCTTAAAGAGCAGATTGCAAATTTTCTCTAAGTGCAGATTTGAAGATCAAGGAAGAGCAGATTATTGTTTGTCATTGCATCTCAAGTTGGTGCTGAATATAGGCCTTGAGTGTGGCCTCATCGTAAAGAGATTTGTTGCCATATTTTATATATATATAATAGAGATCTTTGTTGCTGTGTTTTTTTCCCTCAAGTGGAGGGTTTTCCCAGGGTATATGCTGTGTTATTGTGTCTGATTATTGTAGTAAATTCTGAGTTTTATATCTGATCATAAAAACTATCATGGTATTAGAGCGGGTATAAGAAAGATTGTGATCAGATTTACTCAAGCAACGCTACCCTCCATTCTTATTCTCATCCTAATTACATTGATCTTATTGTCAAGGTGGTGAACGGGCTGAAGATCGAAGATAGATTTGAGGGCACTTCAAACTTCACATCTTGGAAGTTTAGAGTCATGCTAGTATTGGAAGAAAATGAGTTAGTAGAGTTCATGGAGGGCGAAGTTCTCGAACCTTTCGATGAGAATGAGAAGCCTCAATGGAAGAGGAATGGCACTAAGGTGAAAAAGATGTTAGTTGATTCCGTGAAAGATCACATTGTGCCAATCATCTCCAAGTTGAAGATCGCAAGAGATATGTTCAAGACTTTAGAGATGTATGAGATGAACAACAGAAGTCGAGCTCTTGCATTAAAGCATAAACTTCATCATATCAAGATGGCGAAAGGAGAATCCGTCATCTCATGTTTCATGAAGATTTTTGAGTTGAGAGATCAACTCTCTACCATTGGGCATATTGTTGATAACAAGGATTTGACTATGTTGGCTCTCAATGGTCTTCCTCCATCTTGGGAGTCATTCATTCAAGGAATCAATGCAAGATCAAAACTTCCTAAGTTTGATCGGTTGAGGGCGGATTGTATTCAAGAAGAATCAAGGTTGGCTGCAAGAGGCATTGGTCAAAGCTCTACAAATGAAGACATTCATGTCCTTGCCGCTCATTCATCAAAGAAGAAAGGGAAAGAAGGAAAGAAAGGGTACTTCAAGAGGAATAGAGATAAAGGATCTGATGGTGCTCTTGCATTTAAGAAGAAGAAGGACCTCTCCCGCATTCAATGTTTTAGATGTGACAAGTTTGGTTACTATGCTAAGGATTGTCCAACCAGACCTAAGCAACAGGCTTCATTTGCAGATGTGGGTGAGGTCTCTTCGTAGAAGGATTCAAGTGAATTTCTATTCTGCTCTGCTTTGTCAAGCAATGTGCCTAATGACATCAACACTTGGTTGATTGATAGTGGTGCCTCTCGCCACATCACTGGTTTTAGAGAGCATCTATCTGATTTGGTGGAGAGAGATTCTAATGTTCAAGTCATCATTGGTGATGATGCAAGTTATTTTGTGAAAGGTGTTGGGACCTCCTCTTCACTTGGATTTCAACATTTCCTTATAGTTGAGCGATGTTCTATTTGTTCTGGGTATCAAGCAGAACCTTGTCTCTATCTCAACATTGGAGGATAAGGGGTATCAAGTTGCATTCTCTGGAGGCAAAGTTCTTGCATGGCCAAAGAACTTGAGTATCAAGTTTGTTCGGTTGATTGGAGTTCGACATGAGTATCTCTATAGACTTTGCACTCATCCACTTTAGGCTTTGTTGCATGATTCTTCAAGTTTGTGTGAACTTTGGCATAGAAGACTTGCTCACATTCACTTTTAAGCACTACCAACCATGGAGAAGATGGTCACGAGCCTTCCTAAATTCAACAAGGAGCATGAAGGTACCTGTCAAGGATGCACTTTAGGCAAGAATACTAAAGGTTCATTTCATAGTAGTGAAAGTAGATCTAAATGTATTCTAGATCTTATTCATTTCTGATTTATGTGGTCCAATGTTTGTTGCTTCTTTGAGTGATTTCTTGTATTATGTAATTTTCATTGATGACTACTCTAGAAAGACTTGGACTTATTTCTGAAAGACTAAAGAATATGAGGAACTACTTGAGAGATTCAAGGAATTTAAAGCTTAGGTAGAGAACTTGTCCAAGAAAAGGATCAAAGTTTTAAGATCTGACAATGGAGGAGAATACATCCTCGGAAGTTTTCATAACTTTTGTGTTGAGGCAGGAATTAAGAGGGAGTTTTGTGTTCCCTACAATCCACAACATTGATGAGTCAAAGCATTGAGTCAAAGCCTTCTAGTGTTGAGGAAGGTACTAGTCAGCAAGTATGGAAAGATGCTATGGCTAAGGAGTATCAATCCATCCTCAAGAATGATGTTTGGGACATCATACCAAGACCTGAAGGTAAATCTGTTGTATCTTCTAAGTGGCTCTTCAAGATCAAGCATGCGGCTAATGGGAGCATCGAGAAGTACAAGGCTAGGTTTGTGGCTAGAGGATTCTCTCATAAAGAGAGAGTAGACTATGAGGAAATCTTTGCTCCAGTTGCTCGTTATACATCCGTCAGGATCATCATTGCTATTGCAACATCTAAAGGATGGAAGATACACCAGATGGACGTGAAGACAACATTTCTGAATGGTGTGATCGAGGAAGACGTATATATTGAGCAACTTGATGGCTTTGAGGTTCATGTGAAAGAGTCTCATGTTTGTAGGCTGAAGAAGGCTTTGTACGGCCTTAAGCAAGCTCCTCGTGCTTGGTACGAAAGAATTGATCGTTACTTGTCAAGCTTGGGCTTCTCCATGAATGATGCTGATTCAAACCTTTACTTCAAGGTAATTGATGGTGGAGCATTAATCTTGGTTCTATATGTTGATGATCTAATTCTTACTGGAGAAGATCACCTCATTATCAAATGCAAGGAGCTAGCTTTTGAATTTGAAATGAAGGATGTTGGTCTCATGCACTACTTTCTTGGCTTAGAAGTATGGCAAAAGCCGAATGAGTTCATTCTAAGTCAAGGGAAGTATACCATTGACATTCTGAAGAGATTTGGTATGATGGATTGCAAATCCATGTCCACACCTATGGAGAAAAACTTTTAGAAGCTTAAGGAGGCTGTAGCTAGTTCAGATTTGGTGGATCCTACTATGTACAAGTAGTTGATTGGATTGTTAATGTATCTAGTCAATACTAGACCAGATATTTGCTATGCAGTGAGTGCACTTAGTCAGTTCATGTGTGAACTAAGGCAAATACATCTAGTTGCAACAAAGCATGTCCTGAGATACTTGCATGGCACAGTTGGATATGGCTTGAGGTATTCATCTGATGTGGACTTGGAGATGCATGGATATATTGATTTTGATTAGGCAGGGTGTGTCACTAATCGGAAGAGCACCTCTGGATATTGTTTCAGTTGGGGTTTGCGATGATCTCCTGGTGAAGTAGGAAGCAGTCTTTAGTGGCATTGAGCACCGCAGAGGTCGAGTATATTGCAGCTTGTGTGGTAGCTTGAGAAGTAGTGTGGCTTTGGAAGCTCCTTGCTGGATTGTTTGCACAATCGTTGGAGCCGACTGTCACTCATTGTGATAATCAAAGTTGTGTGAAGCTTTCTATCAATCCAGTGTTTCATGATAGAACTAAACATGTTGAGATCAAATACCACTATATTAGAGATATGGTATTGAGGAAAGCAATCCAGTTGAAGTATATTAGCACTGATGAGCATACGACAAACATTCTCACCAAGTCTCTTGCCAGAGTAAAGTTTGTGTACTTTCGAGACAAGCTTGGTATTGTGGAGAATGAAGCCCTAGCTGAAAAGGAGTCTCAGTATCAATGATCTTCTGATTTGCTTTAAAGCATTTCTCTTTTTGAGAGAGATTTGAGGTGAAAGCCCTTGTTTCCACCCTCTGGGAGTAGCCATGGTGGATGTCATGTGTCTAACTCCATGACAACATCACGTGAGAGAGTTCGTGATGATTTTCTTGTACTTGTGCTTTTCACCTTCTGGGAGTATCTATGGTGAACGTCACGATGAGGTGACAACATCACGTTGAGTGATGAGCACTTGTGCATACCATACATGGGAGTAGCCATGGTGGTTGATATCACAATGAGGTGATAAGTTTCTTTTCCACATATGGGAGTAGTGGTTGACATCACGATGAGGTGATGTGTCTTGTACAATTGGAAGAATTCCTCCCTAGCTGAGAGGGAGTGTTGATGTTATAGCAGCTTCGGGCTCATCCTTCCAGCCACGTGTCAAGACATAAAATTGCATATAGCCTATTGGCTATTTATTTTATTGAGATAATTAAGTGAAGAGGCGCTTCATTTGTCAACAAATATAAATTCCTCTTGGGCTGACCTTCCTTGTAATTCACATTTATTATTTGTAATTATATTCTTTGTATTATGGCTGACCTTGTACATGAAGAGGTGCGACCTCTTTCACATTTGTAGATATACAAGGTCATTTCCATTCCATTTCATATCAAGCAAGTTCGAATCATTTCCTTCATTCAAGTGCGAATTCCTTCAAGAGCAGATTGTGAATTTTCTCTAAGTGCAGATTTGAAGATTAGGGAGGAGCAGATTATTGTTTGTCATGTGTCTAACTCCATGACAACATCACGTGAGAGAGTTCGTGATGATTTTCTTGTACTTGTGCTTTTCACCTTCTGGGAGTATCTATGGTGAACGTCACGATGAGGTGACAACATCACGTTGAGTGATGAGCACTTGTGCATACCATACATGGGAGTAGCCATGGTGGTTGATATCACAATGAGGTGATAAGTTTCTTTTCCACATATGGGAGTAGTGGTTGACATCACGATGAGGTGATGTGTCTTGTACAATTGGAAGAATTCCTCCCTAGCTGAGAGGGAGTGTTGATGTTATAGCAGCTTCGGGCTCATCCTTCCAGCCACGTGTCAAGACATAAAATTGCATATAGCCTATTGGCTATTTATTTTATTGAGATAATTAAGTGAAGAGGCGCTTCATTTGTCAACAAATATAAATTCCTCTTGGGCTGACCTTCCTTGTAATTCACATTTATTATTTGTAATTATATTCTTTGTATTATGGCTGACCTTGTACATGAAGAGGTGCGACCTCTTTCACATTTGTAGATATACAAGGTCATTTCCATTCCATTTCATATCAAGCAAGTTCGAATCATTTCCTTCATTCAAGTGCGAATTCCTTCAAGAGCAGATTGTGAATTTTCTCTAAGTGCAGATTTGAAGATTAGGGAGGAGCAGATTATTGTTTGTCATTGCATCTAGAGTTGGTGCTGAATATAGGCCTTGAGTGTGGCCTCATTGTAAATAGATTTGTTGCCATCTTTTATATATATAAGAGAGATCTTTGTTGCTGGGTTTTTCTCCCTCAAGTGGAGGGTTTTCCTAGGGTATATGCTGTGTTATTGTGTCTGATTATTGAAGTAAATTCTGAGTTTTATATCTGATCATAAAAACTAACAATTTAAGCTTAATCAGGTCATGTGCTTGTTTTTGTCTCAAGCCATTGGATGAGGACACATGCCATGATCTAATTTAATCCTCACCTAAGGTTTCATTTAGGGTTTCTTTATCCTTTAGCAAGGGCAATTTTTTATTATTGTATTATGTTGGTGTTTAAATTTGCACCTTTGGAATGTGAATTTGAAACGGATAGCTATGCATAGTAAAACTGCTCTTCAAATTAGGAGGGGAAGCTCCCTCTTGTTGATGGTGTGAAAGAAAGTAAATTAAAACTAATTCGCCTATCTTTTTGTTTCAGCTAGAGCACAAGGTTTATAAAACACAAACGCCGCAGCTGAGATTTTTGATTAAGAATTCCAACTACGACTAACTTAAGCTAAAGACGTTTCTAATATCTCAAGTAATACGTAGAGCAAGAGAATTAGAAATGAACAAGGTTGATTCTCTGACAAAGTGCTTCAATAAACTCTATCCCAACATACACCTACTTACTTTGAATGTAAGCTGAAATTAAGTTCATAAAAGCATAACATAATAAACAAAAATTTGAGACGTTATACCAAGGCAAAGGAGGCTCATGATTTTATTTCTCAAACTTCTGGAACAAATATTACACTAAACACATGCACGAAACAAGAAATTGCAGCTAAAGAGGCTTGCAATCTTGCTCTTACACAAAGAGAACAACAATTACAACAACTACTTGTTGGCTAAAAGAGACTCAACAATTCGATATCAAAAACACAATTGAACAACAATGAATAACAAATAGAAGGCACTTAGGCTCAATGTTTTGTTACCACTAGCATGGTTAAAGAAAACTAATGAGCAAAGACTTTTATTTATAGGTAAGCAGAGGAGTAGGGAACCCTAAAATCTCCTTGCTTTTACAATCTAGGGCTTGCTTAGCAAACAAGCTTTATTTCTAAATCTATAAAGAAGATAACATCTAAAACTTAAGAAAGCAAGAAAAGTAGGAAATGCCAACTGTTACAATTTATCTTCTTTCTCTTCTTAAAGAATGGATAAGAATTGTTCCAAGAATAGAAAGAAAGTTGGAAGCCTCTAGAAGAAAGCAGTTTTAGATTTCAACCACATCTGCTAGAAAGTTGGAAATTGCATCCCGATTCGGTGCATTTATACCATCAATAGCAAAGTTGCGCTTTTCTAAGATATCCTCTCCATTTGCAATTGATCTCAGGAAATTTTCAACCTCATTGGCCACCTTTTCAAACTTTGTGACTCATTCTCCCGCCAACTGAATTGCTGCCATCACAGTCGCGAACAACATTCTGAAATTGATTTTGCACTTCATTGAGTCAGACATAGGAACCATCTTCAAGACTGTATCGAGAAGGAATCTCAGTGACAAACTCTTGGATGGAAAGAAGAGCTTCGATCACCCTTTGTCTGTGGGCAATAAACTCCTCCGATATCCTCATGTAGGTTTTGACCTTGAAGACATGACGCTCACTTCAAGCAAGGATCTGCCTCTTGTGTGCTTTTGAGTCTACTGAACCATAGGTTGTATCTGAATCAGCAATGATGATTTCATGCCTTGGTTTTACCTCTGCCATTGACTGTTCAAACCCTTGAATACCTTGACGTAGCTCATGAGCGTTGTCTCTCAATTGAAACATCTATGTTAAGATCTCCCTTCCTCTGACAATGAAACTCTCAATCCATTCTTGAGTTTCCTTCCCATAAATGACTAGCTGTTGTCTCTAAAACCTGGGGCAGCAACTGAGTAGCCTGTGAAGTACCTTGGACAAGGTTTGAAATCAAGAGCCTGAGTTGTTGTATTTCAGCCTTGAGGGCTACTTTGTCTTCTCCATCCTTGAGCACTCCTTCTTGAAGGCTTCAGACACAACTCTGAACAAATTGACATCCACATGTCTGGTATTTTTACCAAGATTAGCCTTGACCATCACGAAGTCGTCCATATCAACCTCATCTCTGTTCTTGTCCTCTGGGGGTATTGCAGTCTCCATGACTATCTCACCATCAGGATTCCTATCAAAGTGAACTTGTTTCTTTGCTTTCTTCTTAGGAGGTTCCTGATATATGTTATCAAGGTCATCAAAATTCACTTGATATGAAGGTCTTTTTCTTACCCTTCCCAAGGAGCTCTCAAGCCAAGACACAGTAGTATCTTTACTAACTTCCTCCTTGGGAGGTACAATTGCAATTTCTTCATCATCTTCAATATCTAGGTCAATGTGGATTGGTGAAGACCCTGTCAGTGGTGTAGAATTGTGTGCTACGGGTGCTTCTTCTATCTCCTTCTGAGGTATAAGCTCTTTTGGAGGAGCTTCTGCTTCAACCGTTGATGGCTCTTGTATGACTATATTTGAGAAGTCTAGCCTCCTTACATTTTTGGTTGACTTGCTGCCCTTCATGCCATCTTGAGACTGACTTGTGCCTTTCCCTTTAAATTGTGCTCTGGAAGAGGAGGGAAGTGATGGTTGTACCCTTGGCAGCTTTGCTATTGGTATGGACTTCTTCCTTTTGAGAACTAGGAAGACCTTGCTATGTTTGAGGACTTGTCTTGTCCTTTCTTCGACTGAGAGGGATTCCTTATTAGCCTAATTGACTTGAGGAAGGGGCTGATCTTCAATTCGCTTTTGGGCATACATTGGGAGTAACACATCCTCATCGTCATCTGACAATCCTTCGATATCCTCTGATTGGCAGTCTTTCATTTGGTGAAGAGTGAGCTTACTGTAACTGCGCCTCCGCACCTCAATCTCATCTGTACAATTGGCCCAAAAATCTTCAAGGGCAGATATGTGAGCATAGTTTCTCTCAAGTCGAGCCACGTAGATGCCATGAGGATCATACAATCGTCTCTCATTGTAAGGCTTGAGACCAAGTTTGTCTAAATCATCTCCCATGGTTTTAGCATCTGCTGCTATCTTGCATGTATAGATTCCTAGTCCCAATGGAAAATTGAGGGCGGGTCTCTTTCTAGTCCTCAAGAACACGTGGACATCATGTGCCTACCTTAAGAACTCCATGAAGACAACTTCGTTTGCTGGGTACCTTGGTAGCATGAGTGGGGTGCCTGAAAAGCCATAGACTTTGAGATAGGTGAAAGTAGGAAATTGTATGAACCAATCTGCCCATTCCGCCATTGCTGCCTTGGCATTCGAAGAGATACGGACATGCAAGTCATTGTCCAGGTCCCGCACTGTGTACATTAGGAAAGCCTCATTCACCCTCTTGTAGTGATGCAGTGACTTCGTGAATTCCAACTGAGGATAGTAGTTGTAAATATGTTGTACGCTCAGTGATCCTTCAGTGTTCAACCCTCTGAATTGACCTTGCTAGGCCACTAGGTAGACTAGGTAAGAAACCATATGGAACTCATGAATCTGGAAGTATTTCGTTATCTGCTGATGGAGGCTGTCACTGATCAAGGTGGCCCAATCATAGAACTCGGTCTTCTTCATGATATGGGGTATAGCGTAGAACATCCAAGGCTCAAACTTTGTAGCATTTTCTAATCCAATTACCCTGTTGAGCAAGGTGATTATGATAGCAACTTCGTCCTTGAACTCTCCTTGCCTGACGTTCTTAGGTAGAGTCTTATGGTTTTCTTGCATTCACCTTTGTGCAATCTTCTTACTGTACTTGTCCTTGTGCATTTCCCATATTCTCTCACATTCGCCCTTTGAGATAGTGACACTTTCAGGCCAAGGGGGAATGGAGAAGCATTTTTCGATCATGCCAGGTTTTAGATTGCAAATCAATCTGCCATCAACTGATTGAATCTCCCTTGTAGTCGGATTGTAATGCTTGATACAAGCGATTACAAACTCAAGACTTTGAATTGAGATAGGAATAGACGTTGCTGTAAGAAGTCCAGAGTGCCCCAGGGTTTTGATGGTAGTGTTGCCTGTGCTCTCCAAAGCATGTAAATCAAACACCGACTTGATGTGATGCAAGTCCGTCTCAGCTGTTTTGATGAAATCATGGTAGAGAGCTGATTTGGTCTTGAAATCATTGGGAGTGTATTTTATTTCGAAAACCTTGAAGAATGACTGTAAACTCACCTAGGTTCAGACAAGTTTTGAGCAACTTTCTATTTTTAGAATGCTGGTTTTTCTTCCTCAAATGGACAAATTTTTCGAAAATTTTCTGAGATATGGGTTTTGCTCAGAATTTCGTTGCAAGACAACCTAGATCATTTGTTTTTGAAAATTTTGAATTTAGACTGAAAAAGCAACAAACCCTAATTTCTTCAAATTTTCACGAAAAATGCTGGCACTTGGGTTTTGTTCAGAATGTAATTGGAAATGGACCCAATTGATTGGATTTGAAAAACACTGAGGGCTGATCGAAAAAGCAGCCAACCCTAGGGTTTGAAATTTTCTTGACAAAAGTTGTGATATGGGTTTTCTTTAGAAGACTACTTTGAGAAGACCCAGAGAACAAAAAGTTAGTACATTGAGGATTTCACTGACATGCAAAGCAAAAGGCAGCTGCTGCAACTTGAGAAAATTTCTTGAAAAATTCTTCAGAAGAATGAGATGACAAGACCCAGATGGCTGAAAATTGAAAATCTAGGCCTTCTTCAAAAATTTGATCTTTTGGATGAAAAAGCATGAAAAAACAAGGCTTTATGCTGCTGGACTCGAAAATTTGATGAAGAATCAGCAAACTTGAGTTCTTGAATCTTGAAAAATTTCTCCAAACTTGTTGCTCCACTCTTCTCCTTGGGATGCCACCTACAAAAATGATGAGAATTGCATGAAAGAGTGGAGTTAAATAGACTTTAGGGTTTGAAATAGCTTTGCTTTCTTTTGTTTTTATTTTGAAAACCCTAAAATCAGCTGGTTTGATGAACTTGGACATCCTCTTCCTCTTGCCATTTTGAAATCTTGAAAATTTGAAAATTTTCAGTAAGGCATTGTAAGTTGGGCGCCCTTCTTGGCTAGGGGTGCCAACTTTCTCCAGAGTTGTATTGCAGATTTGTGAGCAATTAAGAACAAATCTAAGAGGAAGTTGCAAATAAATTATCATATAATTCATTTGGAGGTTGGAGCCTCCTAATTGAGGAGATCGAGAGGTTGGTGCCTCTTATTAGAAGAGATTGGTGTCTCTTGTCGGGTTGGTGCTTAGTGGTGGGGATTGGAGTCTCCAATGGGTTGTTGCCTAGGATTTGTAAGAAGATTTATACAAGCAATATTTTTCCGTGGTTTTCTCCCATAAGGGTTTCCATGTAAAATCGTGTATTCTTCCTATGTTCTTAATTGCTAGATCTCGCGTGCATGTGATTGCTATGGATAATTAAGTTTTGAGGTAATACTGTTATGATTGATTAAGTTGTGAAAAGAAAAGTTTGATCCATACTGATTCACCCCCTTTCCTCCTATCTCTTTGTATAAGTGTGTGATTCATCAATTGGTATTAGAGTGGGTTCCTTTGAAAATAGCTTCACCACTTGAAGGTACATCTTGGAAGCACACATGGCCGAAGGATATGGATTTTCCTCAAAACAAGGCACCATTGTTTGATGGAACAAACTATGCCTTTTGAAGCGGATGGAAACTTATTTGAAGGCTCTAGGGTATGATATTTGATGATCTGTCAAACATGGTTATATTGCTCCTAGAACCTCAATAATGGATCAAGCCAAAAAAAGGGCAAGCAAGAATAATGCCAAAGCCAAAAATGCGATTTTGTGTGGGTAATTTGAATTTGCCCCGCCACTCCGCCCACCCCCAACCCCCTTCTCAATATAAGTATGTGTTTCATCAAGATGTTCAACTACAATAGATGTAATATGTTATTTTTCTATTTAAAATTTATTTCTTTGGGTTTATATTAGTCATTCACATGTTGTGTTGACATAATTCAAGTAGTATACACTAGTTAGAATTTCATAAAATAGTGTATTGATATAAATATGTTTCCATATAATTGTTGCTATATGTGATACCTCAATATTCATAATTATTTGTGATAAATTGGATTATTTATTGCCATTTTATAGTTGCATTGATATTGTAAGAAGATATTGGACAATTTTACGGCTAGATCCATTTTATTTTTTGTAATGTCCCCTATCCTAGTTTGCTCTAGAATTTGCCTATTGATCACAAATTGCAACAAGTTAGGGTTAGGGTTTAACCTTATTAAATAAATATCTCTTTAATGATGTAATCTTGGATTGGAATCTTACATTCACCACATGAACAATATATGCAAATATGTATATATGCTTGTTAGGGATAGACAATTGCATCACATTCATAGATTATCCATAATGCAAGATATTAGGAAACTGGGAGAAGGGACATGATCGGTCCCGCTTGAAGCCATATGCCAAGCCTAAGAGGGTGTATACCACAGCCCTCCCCCTTGGCGACTTGTACCTGCTTTCCTGATCAATGTCACAACCCTTAAAGACACTTGCCATCCTGTGGGATTGGGCGGAGGTCGCAAGTGGGCTTTTTGGCTCTCTACCACTCCACCCCTGGCCCTTCCCACAGGGTGGGTTTCAGACAGTTAACATAATAATGTTTCAATCATAGAGATCTTTCTTTATTATCTATAAGTAATATGCATACATAAGTTAATGATTATGTGTAGAGATACATTTATTCTTCCTTTCTTGTGTAAGACTATACTTATATAGATGTAAGACAATAAGTGGCAGACAATAAGTGGCAGAAATACACTTGATTATATTGATATATCCGATAATAGCAACCTCTGGTGATACACGGGTCTGATATCTTTGTCTTTCTGATCTGTTCTTAACACTTAGAAGATATCGTTAGTCGAAATCGACACAAATACAAATCTATTATCCATACTTATATTAAAGGGATCATAAGTACTTATAAGGCTCAATAATTGCTGCAAGCATCATTATTGAGTACTGTATATATATATATACATATATAATTCTTTCTAATTGATCTGAACTTATATATTTATGTGTATGTGTAATCATTAATTTACTTCCCTTATCATTGGTTTATTATTTATCTTCATATATATCACATTGAACTGGTATCTGTTCTAACTTCTATTGATATTCTATTTCTTTCTATCTCCTATCATGTTCCATTCTATTGCTTCCTCATCTGCTGTTTATCTTTATTGCTATACTCAGAAGAATACTTCAGATTACTCATTTATTTCTAATTCCTATGCATCTGCCTTTAAGATCTGTTTCCATTCCTTTATTAGACTATTAGTCTGCTCCAATATGTTCTTATTCCTGTTTATCTCTCTTAGACCTGCATATTTTATCTCTGCTGGTGTATGATGCCCCCACTGTAAATGATGCGACTTCCCTTTAATATCTCCCCCTTGAGAGGAAAAGTCACATCTCTTTATAAATAAGATCCTTTGCCAAGAGTCATGTCCTCTTGTGCTGCCTTAATTATTTTGTTATTCATTTTATTTATCTCTTATTCAAGATGGATCACTGTTACTTAACTTATGAGTCGTCCATGTGCTAGTTATTATTATTATCCTTTAACATATCAATCGCTCCTTTTAATAGTTAATATGATTCCCTTTAATCTAAATGGTACTACCGCTGCCTGCCTTAATCAACCGTTGCTTATATAGGATCAGTCCGTCTTTACTTGTGACACTTCCCTTTTAAATAATTCCTGGTCTTTTATTATTTGCGATTGAATATATCCAGGGTCGGCTGCTGCTAATGTAGGTGGTCAGTCTGTATGAAGAATATTGATGCTGCTTATCATTTCATATATGTTATGTGACGTTTGAATATTTTGTATTTAATGTATTATTTAAATATGTTTATTTCTATATTTTTTTAATATATATTTCAATAATATCTGTAGTATTATGATAAATAATAATTGTTAATTTGTATATTTTCAATATTGTTATCTATTTTATTTATTTGCTTTATATTCGAGTGTTACAATTTCGGGGGCATGACATATTTGCATATCATTATTTGCCATTTTGACATTGATCTAGGATCTAGTTGTTTTTGATTAGGTAAGCAGGGTTTTGAAAGGGCCTAAAACCTTGTTCAAAGAGAAGAGCATGAATCACAACCAAACACCAAAGTTTCAAACTTTGCCAATGATAAAAAGCGTCAAATTAGGGTGTTGAACCCAAAACACTAAAAGCTTTCATGAATTAGGATTTGAAGGGCACCCGAAACCCTTACAAAATGATGAAAGGCCATAGAACTAAAGTAGCACAACACTAAACCATCAGCCAATAGTGAGCCACCAAAGGCAAACACAACTAGGAACAAAACACAAAGGAACAGGCCAAAAGACGAGAGGCCTCAACAAAAGAACAACAAAACAAAAGAAAGCCTCACCAATCAAGGAGGTTTGAAGCTGAGCCTGACCAAAGAGCTCATAAGGGAAGTTTGATACAAATGGGTCAATCTAAGATTCTTTGAAGAACCAATCTCATCCACTAAAACTGGAATACTTTTATTCTTGAGGGGGGTTCCCTTTAGGACATACAACAAAATCTTCCACATCCAACCCTTTAACCAAGGAGCTCACCTAGTTGCTCTTTTTCTTTATGGGGGACCCCAAAGAATTTTTAGTGGGACTAACAACATTAGTTTGATATTGGTTAGATTTGTTTGTTATCTACCAGTGGTATTAATCATATTTGCATACCTATCTTTGATTGTAAATTGAAAGACGTTGTTAGCAAGTTGAAAATTAATTGCTTATTGTCCACATTTCAATTTTTGTATGCTTTCACCTTGCCCACATTGGGATCTTCGTGATAAAAAAGAACTTGAGTTTGTGTTGATTTTAGAATTTGGTGAAATTCGAGTAACATTTTTGTGAGGGACATTACATTTGTATTAGAGTTTGTGGTTTTTCTAGCATGTATAGAAAGTTAATCATTTCACACAAAATATTGGACATGTATGGTAGTGATAGAAAGTACCGTTATTACCAAAGAGAAAAAGATGAGTACATATCGACTAAGGGAAAGGTTAGAACAATAGAATCTAGAGATTGTGGTAGAAAGAGAAAAGAGATGTAATGTCCCCAATTTTGCAAGCATTAGAGTTTCGGGAATTTAGCCTATTCCTAGCCCTCGTAGGCTAATATGTCTAGTTAGAGGGTCTCTTTTGGCGATGATCAGAGGAATCTCTCCTTTAGCATCTCGTGTGGGTTCATGTAGCTTTCAGTTGATTCAGTTTCATATACTTACTATTTACAGTAAGACAGCCGGCAAGCAATTCTATTTATAGCAGAGCACCTAAAGTTCACATGTTGGCAGTATCGATTCCCAAATTCAGTTGAGTTGGTGAAATAAGGAGTTTTGCCTAAGTTATAACGTTTAATTATTATTAAAGGTGACTTTAATAATAATTAAAATTTTAATATTATATTATAACATTAGATTTGCACTTTATGACTTGAGGGTCCATTCATCATTAAAAAGGGGGCCATTTTAATTAATTACTTGGGCATCAATTTCAAGGATATATTTTAATATTCCAAAGTGCAAACATTTTTATTTTAAAATGTTTTAAAAGGCAAAATGGAGGGAATCAGCCTATTATCTTTTATCCCACATTGGTGAGAAAAGTGTATGAGCTCCTCCAAGAAAAGTATAAAAGAATCTTAAGGGGCTCATTTGAGGATATCTAGAATTGATTATTTGATATTTGTTTGAAGCTTTCTCTTTAGCGTTTGGAGAAGGGAGCCCTAGGGTTTCTGCCAGCGTATCGGCATTGGAGAGCGTAGCTGCTTCATTGCAACAACATGCTGAGGTTGTTAAATACCAGTTGAAGGTGCTCACTGTTGGCTTCATTCAGAGGTCAAGTTTGTGCTTCATCAGATTTATTGCTTCAGATTTGCAGGAGAGATTTGGAATAAGGGTTTCAGCATCTTTCAAGTTCAGAAGATTTTTTCGGGTATCTTTCTTTGTAGAGCTTTCAGAAATTTATGCAATATCAATAAAGCTTCATTTTCAGCATTTATCTTTTTTTCCAGCTGTATATCATTGCATGTTAATCTCTCATAAATTGTTAATTTCTTGCATGCATATTTCTTGCCTGGTAATAATTGAGAAAATACATAAAAATTATAAACCCTAGTCTTTCAATATCAGTTTCCAGAAGTTAGAGACAGACAAGTCTCTTACAAGAGAGCTACAACAAAAGACAAGTCAATTGAGGCATGGTACAACAAACTTATACAAGGGCAAGAATGCCTTACAAATACATTGGCTTAGTTAATTAATAGAATGCAAAATAATATGAATCCGTTGAGAAATAATTATGGTGAAGAGAGCACTTCAAGAGGTATCAGTAAGTTAACAGTTTTAATAGTATTAACATCAAGAGAATTGTTATTGGTTTTGTTGCTAGTTCATTCCATTTTACTTTCCTTTCTAGCAACGGGGAATGTCTCAAGGTAGAAGTTCAAAATCTTGTGATGAAAGACATTATTTCTTGTTATGTTGAATACAAAGCTCTACAAACTTCATTGACTTATGTTGAAATGACTCTTACAAACTTCATTAATTTGAAGAAAACAAGAATGGCCCAAGACTTAAACCTAGGCTTCCAGCAAATCAAAGAGATCTTCAAATGCATTGGAAAAGTTGACACTTTCTACCTTTGATGGATCTAACAAGTGTACAGTTCAGGCTTGGATACAAAAGCTAGACGCATATTTGTCTCTTAGGCCAATGTTGAAAAATGAGTCCATCAAGTTTGCTACTCTTCATCTTGAAGGTGTAGCACATGAATGGTAGCACTATGGGCTGATTACTCAAGGACATAATGTCATCAATTCTTAAGATGAATTCAATAGGAGGTTGATTGAGAGATTTGATAGAAAAGACCCTGAAGTTCATTTTTGGGAGTTGGCACAACTCAAACAATATGGAACTTTGGAGAATTATGTTGCTGATTTTCATTAGCTTTATGTAATGGTTCTTGATGTCATTGAGAGAGGTTGATAATAATGTTCATAGAAAGCTTATCTAAACTTTTCAAAGGTTTGGCCAAAGCTTTTGATCCTCCATCATTGCAGGAGGCAATTAAGAGGTCCTTGGCACTTGAGACTTATATTCTAAAGAGTAGATTCTAGACAAAGACTTATTCTTTGAAAAAACCTTCCTAGAATAGTTTTAAACAACATAAATGTTTTCTTTCAAGAAAGGAAGAAGAAGCAAAAAATTAATTGAGGAAGAAACTTTGCTTCACTTGCAAAGAATCAAGGGCACTAGCTCATTAATTTCTTGGAAAAGGAAAGTGCATTATATCAAAGTGGCTTTAGATGAAGATTCGGGAACTGAAGAATTTGAGCAAGAAACTGAAAAAGAAGAGCTAGTATAGGAGTTTTAGGAAGAAGAAGATACTTTGGAAGGTACCCTTGCTAAAATTTTTGGTACTCCCAAGTATAACCCATTTAGAGTCCATGAAATTTTGCACGAACAAAAAATCATTATGCTCATTGATTTTGGAGCAACTGACAATTTCATCGATGGGGGATTGGTGGCAAAAAGAGGTCTAAAAATTGAAGACTTCAAAGGGTTCAACTTGACAATTGTTGATAGCTTCACCATCCAATGCACAAGGAAGATTCCCCAAATGAGTCTCGTGTTGGGAAATTATGAAATGAATGATGGCTTCTATCTTGTCAGTATAGGATATGCATATGTGGTTTTGGGACTACAATAGCTGCATTCTTTGGGAGAAACCACTTAGAAGTTCCAAGCCATGGAACTTAATTTCCAATTAGATGGGAGAAAGGTGATGCTTTGAGGAATGTCAAATCGGAGTCACAAGGATTGTTTTAGCAAAATGTATGGAGAGTAATTTACACCATGGATAGGTTGCTTGGGCAGCCCAACGCTTGATTATTCTTACCATTTCTTTAGAGGGAAAGAAGTCATACTATGTTGATGTTCAATCTCGTTTGGATAAGTACCATAATTTTCAGCGACATACCTATTAGAATGCATAATTCTGGACATCTTTGTCTAATTGGGCTGCCTTCTTGTGAAACTAACTTATATGTTGTTCACACCTTCACCTTTACTCACCATGACAAATGTAGGATAAACCTTTTTGTTAATCAACTTTTTAAATTCTGGACAAATTGATTATAATAATTTTATAGCCAAAGAATGAACATAAATTTTGAACCAGATTTCTGCATGACTAGCCAAAGAAATTTGTTACTTTTCACTAATATAATGCAAACTGTAATGTACTGGGGGAGAGGGGCTAGTAGTTGTGTAGGCAAACTTTGTGACCATGTAGCGGTTACATGGAATTTTGTATAACCTCTGTTTTTTTCAGAAATTAGATATGGACTCATCTATCTACAACTAAGGTTTGGAGGTGTGACTCATCACATAGCTTGCCTCATTAGCATCTCTAGTGAGAAGTGCCCTTAAAATGAATTTTTAGAGATTCAACCAAAACTTAATCATGGAACCCCCAGTAGTTGAACAAAAAAATATCATTTGTTGTTAGAACATTGTATTCTTATTCAAAATAACACTTATATGCAACATAAATAATCTGAATACCTTATGATAATGATAAATATTTTAACTTTTGATGCAGGGGCATCCTGATGCACCCTTTTTGAGGCAAATTGTGTCATGTTGATACACTTTGGTTTTTGGTTTGATTGGGGTCAATAAGTGTGAATGGTAAAGTATTCATTAACATTAACAGAAAAAAAAGATTACATAAATAGAAGTTACATAATACTGTAGATATTAAATATCTACCTACTATCTACCTATTGTCTACTGTAGATAATTGACCATTAAAAATATGAATATATTATTATTCTAACACCCTCCCTTAATGGTCAATTGGTCAATAACACCAAGTTGCCCCCTGAATTTGACAAACTTATCCTGGCTTAGAGACTTGGTGAGAATATCTGCAGTCTGATCCACTGTTAGAACATACTGCAGTTGAACTGATCCGTCTTCTACCAGCTTGCGGATGTAGTGACAATGAAGCTCGACATGCTTGGTACGTTCATGGAAGACTAGATTTTTGGCTAGTTTGAGCACCCCTTGATTATCAGTGTACAAGGTAGAAGGTCCTGCTTGTGACATATGCATGTTAGAAAGCATCCTGTGGAGCCAAACTGCCTCACATGCTACCTTAATAGTTCCTCGATATTCAACTTCAGTTGAGGAAAGAGCCACTGCTTGCTGCTTCTTGCTGGTCCATGTTACAACACTTGTACCCAAACTGAATACATACCCATAAGTGGATTTTTTGTCATCCACTGAACCTGCCCAATCTGAGTCTGTGTAACCAATCAGCTTAGGATCCTTGCATCTGCCATACAAAATGCTATAGTTTGAAGTGCTCTTTACATATCTCAGCACACACTTCGTTGCAATCCAATGATCAACTTTTGGAGTTGTCATGAAGCGAGAAATGTAGCTCACTGCAAAATTGTTGTTAGGTCTAGTGGTAGTGAGGTAGATGAGACTGGCCACTAATTGCCTGAATGTCGTTTCATCCACCAGAGGTGAATTAGAGTTGGCTGACAACTTCAGCCCCTTCTCCATAGGTGTGGAGGCAGGTTTGTAGTCTTGCATCCGAAATTTGTCAAACAGACTTTTGGCATATTTAGACTGAGAGATAAAGATGCTACATGCGATCTGCCAAACCTCAATACCCAAATAGTAATGGAGAAGCCCCAAATCTGTCATGTCAAAAGGCTGACACAAATCATGTTTGATTGCTACAATCAAATGTGTTGTACTACTAATAATGATCAAGTCATCAACATAGATAACAAGAAACAAAATTTCATCACCAGAGTGTTTGACTTATAGATTAGTGTCAGAAGGGCTATGCTGAAAACTATGATCAACCAAGTACTGATCAATCTTGATGTACCATGCACAAGGAGCTTGTTTCAGTCCATAGAGTGCTTTCACGAGTCTACATACTTGATGTTCTTTTCTGACAACCTTGAAACTAGGAGGCTACGTGATGTAGACTTCTTCCTGCAAATCACCATTGAGGAAGGCACTCTTGACATCCATTTGATGAATTGTCCATCCAAATTGGGCTGCAATAGCTAGAAGAAGACGAATTGTGCTCATCTTGGCAGTAGGAGCAAAAGTCTCCTCATAATCAATGCCCTCCCGCTGTGTGAATCCCTGAGCTACCAACCTTGCCTTGTATTTATCCAGAGTACCATCGGCATGATACTTGACCTTATAAACCCATTTGCAGCTTATAGGTTTCTTCCTAGGAGGAAGATCAGAAAGAACCCAAGTGTGATTCTTCATAAGACTATGGTATTCTGTCTCCATAGCATTTTCCCACTTTGGAATTCCATTAGCCTTTGAATATGTATGAGGCTTGTAGATGCTGTGGATGTTGGCCATAAGAGCAAAATTGACTGTGTTTTGTTGCTTGCTCTTTCTACGAGCCGATCTGCCCTCAATGAGTTCGTCATTATGAAGATCTCCAATAGTCTTGAGCCACCACTTAGGCCAATGAGTAGAAGTACCAACATCGGGAATAGGAGAAACAACATCCCTTGGGCTTTTTGGAACAAAATCATTTGGATGTGAGTCCTGAGGAAAATCAGGTGGTGGTAGATCATGACTGGTAGACTCCTCATCTTCAGAGTTAGAATGCTCGAACGCCCTCCGATTAGGGGAACCAAGAGGACGACGAACACCCTCATCATAAACCTTCATAGACTGATCCGCAGGACTGGTAGTAGGAACAAATGGACTAGCAGCCTCATCAATCACAACATGATGACTGAATATCAGACGATCTGTTTCCACATCAATTAACCTGTATGCCTTGTGATTGTCGCTGTAACCAGTAAACATAAGTGTCTGGCTCTTGGAATCCAACTTGGCACGCTTGGCATCTGGAATCCATACATGAGCTGTAGAACCGAAGACTTTCAGATGGCCCACCTTAGGCTTATGTCTTGACCAGGCTTCTTTTGGAGTCATCTTCTTAACGACCTGTGTAGGTGACTGATTCAGGAGGTAGTCTGTAGTGTAGATTACTTCAGCCCAGTATTTCTTAGGTACATTTCTGTACTCTAACATAGAACAAGCCATTTCAGGAGTGGTACAATTCCTACGTTCAACGACACCATTTTGTTGAGGAGTGTATGGTGTGGTAAGTTGGCGCTTAATGCCATGTGCAGCACAAAAAGTAGAGAAGTCAGCTGAACAAAGCTCCCCCCCATTATCTGACCTTAGAGTAATAATCTGAGAACCTGATTCTTTCTCATCTAAGGCCTTATACTGCTGAAATGTATTGAACACTTTTGATTTATGTTTGAGAAAATACACCCACATTCTCTAACTGAAATCATCAAGTAATAAAAAGTACCTGGACCCAGTAACAGGAGTATTCATTGGCCCACATACATCAGTGTGAACTAGTTGAAGTACCTTGGAGGCTCACCAAGAATCACCATTTGAGAATGGTGTCCAATGCTACTTTCCAGCTTGACAGGCTCCACAAACTCCATAATTTTGAGTTTGGATCTTAGGTAGACCAGCAACCAAACCCTCTCGAGACAGTTGAGAGAGATAGTGCACATTCAATGCCCATAACACTGATGCCAAAGTTTGCTGATGGTTGTACTCCTGGCAGCCAGAGTGTGCTCCTGAGAATCATTGGAATCAACAAGTCTATATAGACCATGATCCTCAAGTCCCATAGCGATTGTAGTACGAGTCTCCCTATCAACGATGCTGTAGGTGGATGAACTGAAGACTACATCCAACTGGGGAGAATGCCTCATGATCTGACTGGTGGAGAGGAGATTATGTTCCATGCTTGGAACATAGTAGACATCAAGAAAGAGTAAATTTCTTCCTCCAGAGTGAATTTGGACAGTGCCCTTACCAGCAATTGTGTACTCTTCACCTCCTCCAAAAATGACAGAATTAGAGAATGGTTTGAATTTTGTGAAACAATCTTGACGATGAGTAAAATGTCGCGAAACCCCGAAATCAATATACCAGGCAGAAGATTGTATTGGATTTGCTGTTCGCTTGGCCATAAGCGCATAGAATGCAGATTCTTTTTGATCAGTATGCTCCGCAACATTTTCCTTTTGTTGAGATCCTCCCTGCTTCTTTTGTTCAGAAGCCAACCGAACTCGACAATCAACCTTCATGTGACCATACTTATGGCAATAATTGCATTGAACGTTTTTTTTCTTCTTGCTGTCTTGAGAAGAACCAGAGCTTTTTGGCTGAGAAGTTTGCACCTTCCCTTTGTTCTTAGCAGAAGATTTGGCAGAGAATGCTTGTTTTGTGGAGGTGGAATTGGTATTGCTTCCAAACTGCTGTCTCCAGCGATCCTGTTGCAAGAGGATAGTACACAACTCCGAAAACTTCAGATCAACATTAGCAGACATAATGTTGAGAGTCTTGATGAAATGCTCATAAGACTTAGGTAGACTTTTCAGAGCGATCACTACCATGTCCTCTTCCTCCATCGTTCGACCAATAGCTTTCAGCTAGTTGTGAATGTCGTTTATCTTTGTCAGATGCTCCTAGAGAGATGTCTTCTCGTCCATCATTATTGAAAAGAGCATGTTTTTAAGAAAGAACGCACGACTCTTATCTAACGTTTCATGGAGATCCTTTAGGTACGTCCAAACCTTAGCAGCTACTTTGCCTGACGACACTTGTGGCAGCTAGTTGTTAGTGACTAAAAGCTTGATGAGCATGACAACTTCCCGGTTGCATTCATCCCATTTGTCCTACTCCTTTTTGGCTACAATGGCACGAGTTGAGTTCCCCAAAACGACTTGATCGAGATATTGATATTCAAAGATTGTAATCATGCATTGCTTCCAGGTGTTGTAATTCTTCCTGTTGAACTTTTGGCTGCTTTCGAGCATTATATTTGTCATAGATGCCATCACGTGCTTTGAGGTCAAACTGGTGAAGGCAAAACGAAAACATAAATAACACAAATTCAAAGCATAAACCCTAGCACGAATTTCGAGGCGCTTTGAAGACAAAACCTAGAAGATCTGAAGAGTACCCAAAAAAGGTTGCTGAAAACCTAGGAAATTTTGTCAACACCCACTTGCACAAATTTTGACGCTAAAAAAACGAGACAGAAAAAACTAAAGACAACCTAGTTCAGCTCTTGAAAAACCCACCAAGAATTTGCTAACGGAAAATTTTTTCGACTTGAAAAAGAGGGTAAAAACCTTAGTTGACCTTACTGGAAACCCTAGCGGCCATGAAAGACCGGAAAAATTGTAGAAAATGAACTTGAATATGCACAAAAATCTTGCAAAAGAGATGCCAAACCCTAGGCGACATGGTTGCAGACTGAGGCGACCTCTTGAGGCTCAAATTCGAAGAAGAAAAAACCAGAAATCGGGCTGAGAAACGTTTTTAAAAAACACAGGTTGTCAAAACATCAAAAACATGTTTCTGGGACACAAAAAAGAACCATGAAAATTTTCAGAAATGGCAGCCCTGATCATAGAGAAAATGTGTCTAAATGGAGGTCATTAAACTGAAAAAAAGGCCTAGAAACAAAGTTGCGCAGGTTAAAAAGACATAACCCATGTCGCGAATGAAGGAGAAACTAAGACACATGTAGACAGAGATGAATCGCTCCCAGATGCAGAGAAAATCCGCGCCTTTAAACTCACGAAAATGCCCACAATTTTCCAAGAAGTAGGTCACGATTTTCAGACTTGGAGAGCAAAACGTTTTCAAAGGCACAATTTTTTCAAGACTCGGGAAATTCCTTATGAATTTTATTTGAATTTTGTTTTGAAAATGAATTCTAGCTCTGATACCATGTGAATGGTAAAGTATTCATTAACATTAACAGGAAAAAAGATTACATAAATAGAAGTTACATAATACTGTAGATATTAAATATCTACCTATTGTCTGCTGTAGAAACTACAATAGATAATTGACCATTAAAAAGATGAATATATTATTATTCTAACAATAAGGTCATGTAAGACCATTTTGAGTCATTTGAAGCCATTCTATGATGTTCTATGGTGTTTTGGAGTCATATTGTAAAAAGTAGCAAAAGTTGCTAAAAGTTGTCAAGATGTTGTAAAGAAATTTGTAATTGTTGTCATTAGAGTTAACAAAGGGGTAGATGGTCGGTTTTTTAGTTGATGATTGGAACATGTTAAATATGTCTTGTAACACCGATCTCGGGGGTTGGAGAGAAGTTTGAATGAGAAACCAATTCATTTTGCACATTCTTTATTGCATTTTTTGTGAACGACGACTGTAATTCATGTGGTACAGATAGGTACTGTCTTAAAACCACTTGGAGAAGTTGAAGGATGGTCTTAGCTTTCAAATGTTTTTTGTTTGAGAGATTTTCATCAAGTTTTGGGTGAGATATTGCATTTTTAGTCATTGCAGGTCAAAACCCTTCCTAGGGTTTTCAGAAAGCAAAATTTAATCACAGGCAGAGTTTCCACCAACCAAAACCCATGAAAATTTGTGGAAAGCTCTGCCCCATGACCAACCACATTCCTACAAAGCGACAACCCATAGTTTGCACGTGTGAAGGAGATATGTTTGACAGAAAATTCAGATTTGCTGTGAAATTGTCCTAAAGAACCCTAGTTCTTGGTTGTTTTGAATGATCTATGCATTGCTTGTCAACGGAGGGGTGTGGTACCATAGTGGCATGTTGTTAAGGGCCTACACAAGTCTGAGAATCCATATGACAAGCATTCTTCGCTTTTGTTTGAAGTCATTTCCTAGAGGGCACCTAGGGGCAGCAATACTTGATTTGCATAAATCATTGCATTGACCACTTGGTTGGGTCATGAATGCTTAGAAACCCCATAAGAGGTGTTGTAACAGGTTTGCACAAGTCAAATACATCATGTTAGATGTTGTCCCTTTGTTGTTTGCCTTTATTGTGTGCCATTAGGCTTTAGGGGTAAGTTGCCAAGAATGTACAATGGTGCAGATTTGCATTGTTTGCATTGAGACCTTGTTTGGAATGTGTCAAGGTGTTTGATAGTGATTCCTTCCCCTCTGCATCATTTTTGGTATCAGAGCCTGAAGATTTGGGCAAGGGAAGATTGGACATATTATTGGTGAGATAAAATATTTGATGCTTTGTTGAATTTAATTTGGTTTGAAGAAAATTGTTGTAGGCTATTTGAAGGTTTTGAGAAGAAGCAAGGTGAAAGAGGCTTGAAAAAGGAGAAACAACACATTGAGAATGGAAGTGTTGAGGAGATTAGTCCATAGAGACTTGAAGAGTAAGGAGTTGCCAAGCAAGCAACAAGTGATGAGAAGAGAGAGAAGTGAGATGAAGAAGAAAGATGAGAAGGAAAAACAAATAAATATTCAGCAAGAGATAACAGGCCTGAGACAAGTTTTGGAACAAATGCAAAAATTTGAAGACAAAATACGAAGTATAGTAACAAGAGATAACATGGCTGAGACAAGTTTTGGAACAAATATTCAACAAGAGATAACAGGGCTGAGACAAGTTTTGGAACAAATGCAAAAATTTGAAGACAAAATACGGAGTATAGTAACAAGTGTGCGGAGTTGGAACATCACCATTAACAAAATTGTCAAGTGGCTGATAAAGGAAATTGCGGAAAGAAGAAAGAGGCAACAATTGAGAAGAAAGATAAAAAAAATTAATCAAGATGATGGAGGAGCCAAAGCCACCCAAGGAAGAGGAAAAAGATGAAGGAAATGAGTCCATTGAGACTCAAAATGTTATTTCTAACAATTTTTGTGAGTACGTGTTTACAAGTGCAACAGATGAAGTGGTTGAAGTAATGATCCAGCGGAATGAGATGTTGACCGAGGAAATACAAATGATTGAACAAGAAGCAAACAAATGGATTCAAAAGAAGAAGATAATAAAAGGATATTTTGCAACAAACTATAAAGAAGCAACAAAAGCATGGGGGGGAGCAAATCCAAATTGTGAATCTTGAAACTGAACAAGGCATAGGTGGAAGCAATCTTTTTTCAACTTTGATTTATGATTGGAAAAAGCAGAGGAAACATTTGCGCTGAAGCATTAAATTTTTCTCTCTAGGGAGTATGATACAGGGGCATCCTGATGCACCCTTTTTGAAGCAAATTGTGTCATGTTGATACACTTTGGTTTTTGGTTTGATTGGGGTTAATAAGGTCATGTAAGACCATTTTGAGTCATTTGAAGTCATTCAATGATGTTCTATGGTGTTTTGGAGTCATATTGTAAAAAGTTGTAAAAGTTGCTAAAAGTTGTCAAGATGTTGTCAAGAAAGTTGTAATTGTTGTCATTAGAGTTAACAAAGGGGTAGATGGTTGGTTTTTCAGTTGAAGATGATTGGAACATGTTAAATATGCCTTGTAACACCGATCCCGGGGTTTGGAGAGAAGTTTGAATGAGAAACCAATTCATTTTGCACATTCTTTATTGCATTTTCTGTGAACAGTGACTGTAATTCACGTGGTATGGCCTGGTACAGATAGGTACAGTCTTAAAACCACTTGGAGAAGTTGAAGGATGGTCTTAGCTTTTAAATGTTTTTTGTTTGAGAGATTTTCATCAAGTTTTGGGCAAGATATTGCATTTTTAGTCATTGCAGGTCAAAACCCTGCCTAGGGTTTCCAGAAAGCAAAATTTAATCATGGGCAGAGTTTCCACCAACCAAAAGCTATGAAAATTTGTGGAAAACTCTGCCCTATGCTGAACCACATTCCTGCAAAGCGACAACCCATAGTTTGCATGTGCAAGAGATATGTTTGACAGAAAATTCAGATTTGCAGTGAAATTGTCCTAAAAAACACTAGTTCTTGGTTGTTTTGAACAATCTATGCATTGTTTATCAACGGAGGGGTGTAGTACCATAGTGGCATGTTGTTAAGGGCCTGCATAAGTCTGAGAATCCATATGACAAGCATTCTGCCCTTTTGTTTGATGTCATTTCCTAGAAGGCACCTAGGGGCAGCAATACTTGATTTGCATAAATCATTGCGTTGACCACTTGGTTGGGTCATGAATGCTTAGAAACCCCATGAGAGGTGTTGTAGCAGGTTTGTACAAGTCAAATACATCATGTTAGATGCTGTCCCTTTTTTTTGTTTGCTTTTATTGTGTGCCATTAGGCTTTAGGGGTAAGTTGCCAAGAATGTACAAAGGTGCAGATTTGCATTGTTTGCATTGAGACCTTGTTTGGAATGTGTCAAGGTGTTTGATAGTGATTCCTTCACCTCTGCATCAACTTTAACCTGTATATACAACATAAATGACTTGATAGTTGAACACAAAATGCTGTTTATTGTTATAAAAACATCATATTCTTATTTAAAATGCAACTTATATTCAACTTTAAATGATCATAAAACTCTGGCCAATCTTTGACATTTTTGATGGAATAAAAGGTATTTGTTGTACTAACCTATTACATTTGTCACAGGAAAAACATATAATATGGATTACTCCAATGCATGTACATTGTCACCACAGTAATTGTACACATAAGAACATTATTTGTCTGTTGGCGTTTAAATTTGCACCTCTGGAATGCGTATTTGAAACGAACAGCTATGCACAGTAAAACTGCTCTTCAAATTAGGAGGGGAAGCTCCCTCTCGCTGATGGTATTAAAGAACGTAAACTAAAACTAAGTTGCCTATCTTTTTGATCAGCTAGAGCACAAGGTTTATAAAACACAAACGCTGCAGCTGAGATTTTCCGATATCAGAAGTTCAACTACGACTAACTTAAACTAAAGATGTTCCTAACCTCTCAAGTAATAGCAGAGCAAGAGAAGCTAGAAATTAACAAGGTAGATCTTCTGACAAAGTACTTCAATAATTTTTCTCTCAACAAATACCTACACACTTCACTGCAAGTTGAAATCAAGATCATAAAAGCAAAACATAAATAACGGAAATCTGAGATTTTGGATCAAGGCAAAGGAGGCTCATGATTTTATTACTCAAATCTGTGGAACAAAACTCCCTTCTAACATGCCTGGAACAAGAGGTTGCAGCTAAAGAGGCTTGCAATCTTGCTCTTCACACAATAGAAAACAGCAATTACACTAACTCCTTGTTGGCTAAAGAGGCTCAACAATTTGCTTATCACAACACAATTGAACAATACTTGAGTAACAAATAGAAGGCACAATAGGCTCAACGTTTTGTTCTCACTAGCACGGTTAAAAAAAACTAATGAGCAAAGGCTC
Organism: Sequoia sempervirens; assembly: GCA_007258455.2. NCBI lineage: Eukaryota > Viridiplantae > Streptophyta > Pinopsida > Cupressales > Cupressaceae > Sequoia > Sequoia sempervirens. The sequence continues at coordinate 818,633,056 of VDFB02271358.1, read as the reverse complement.
TTATTTAAAGGCAAGCAGAGGAGTAGGGAACCCTAAAATCTCCTTGCTTTCACAATCTAGGGCTTGCTCAGCAAGCAAGCTTTATTACTAAATCTAGAAAGAAGATAACATCTAAAACCTAAGAAAGCAGAAAAAGCGGGAAACGCCAACTATTACATTTATCTTTTTTCTCTTCTTCAAAGAATAGATAAGAATCGTTCCAAGAATAGAAAGAAAGCGGAAAGAAAGCTTCTAGATGAAAGCCGTTTTAAATCTCAATCATATCCGCTACAAAGCAGGAAACTGGGTCTTGGTCAGGTGCATTGATACTATCAATAGAAAAGTTGCCCTTTTATGAGATTTCTTCAACTTGTGCGATTGATCTTAGAAAATCTTTAATATCTTCAACTTCTTTATCAAATCTTGCTAATTTCGCCGGCTCTGCAATTGGAGTGATGATCTTTTACAATTATACCATCTTGCTTCAACATATCTTTTGCAACTTTATGCTTCTGACACCTCTCTTCATTTTTCAACGGAAGAATTTTGTACAATTCTTTTCCAACACTTGTCCTTTTGCTCGTATCACACCTTTTCACACTCTTCAGCTGAGATGATGAAGTTTTCAGTCCATGGTGGTATTGAAGATGTGCTTCTCAACCTCATCCGTTCAGATAATCACGATACAACACTTGTGTGGCTCTGAATTTGATGGGAGTGAATTCCATACCGAAAACCTTGAAGATTGCCTGTAAACTTGACTATATTCTGACAAGTTTTGCACACTTTCTAATTTTAGCCTGCTGATTTTCTTCTTCAAACGGACGAATTTTCAAGATTTTTTCTGAGACATGGGTTTGTTCAAAATTTCGTTACAAGAAGACCCAGATCGTCCGTTTTTGAAAATCTTGAATTTTGACTGAAAAAGCAGCAAACCCTAATTTCTTCAATTTTCCACCGAAAAAGCTGGCACCTGGGTTTTGTTTAGAATACAGTTAGAAATGGACCCAATTGATCAGATTTGCAAAATGCTGATGGTTGATCGAAAAAGCAGCCAACCCTAGAATTTGAAAATTTCTTGAAAAAGTTGTGATATGGGTTTTCTTCAAAAGATTGTTTTGAGAGGACCCAGATGATCCAAATTTGCAAACCTTGAAGATTTCACTGACATGCAAATAAAAAGCAGCTGCTGCAACTTGATGAAAATTTCTTGAAAAACCTTCAGAAGAACGAGTTGAGCAGACCCAAAAGGCTGAAAATTGAAATCTTTGATCTCCTTCAAAAATTTGATCTTCTGAATGAAAAAGCATGAAAAAGCAAGATCTTATGTTGCTGGTCTGAAAATTATTCATGAAAATCAGCAACCTTGAGTTCTTGAATCTTGAAATAAAACCTTAAAGTTGCTGCTCCACTTTTCTTCTCTAAAAGCTACTTGCAAAAATGATGAAAACTGAAAGGAAGAGATGTCTTAAATAGATTTAGGGATTGACATAGCTTTGCTTTCTTTTGTTTTTATTTCAAAAACCCTAAATCCTCAATTCAACGAACTTGGATGCCACCCTTCACTTTGCAAATCTTGAAACTTTTGAAAATTTCGAAAAATCTTCTAAGGCATGAGAAATTGGGCGCCCTTCTTCACTAGGGGCGCCCACTTCATCCAGTGTTAGTTTATTTTTTGATATTTTCAACTTTTGATCATTTTGACACCCTATTTTGCCATTGATTTCCCGTTTGCAGATTGATCCGACAGGCAGGTTGAAGATTTCACAGCGGAGCCTGACTGATTCTGAGAAAGATGTTCTGGAGGAGTCTCTGGCTAAAAACTTGATCTCGGCCTTCGAATTCATGGGAGCCTTTTCCTTCGAGGGGCTCCGAACTTTCACAGTGTTAGCCATTTTTCTGATCTTCAATTTCTTCATTAGCTCCTCTTCTACAGACGATCTCATTGAATCTGGAGTTTTAGGTGTTGGATCGACTGCCAGTTGAGCTCAGCACGAAGCTGTCGAGATTTTGAGAGGGGTCTTCTGGAACGATCTTCGCCAAAAAGTGGGTTTTAACCCCTCAAAAGTTTGGGCCTCCTTCTTGACTGGGGGCGCCCATTTCCACTAGACTTAGTTTATTTTTGATTTTCCTGTGTTTGCTTCTGAATTTCAGTTCTCAGCCTTCGTTGGACCCTCTGTTCAGTGCCTCAGATCTGGCGATTGCGACCTCCGATTGACGTGCTGAGCATCTCGCTAGAAAGCTGGATCAATTGAGACGAGATCACGTTAGAGCCTTATCTGCAAATTCATTCGTTTGAACCCCTGAAAACTTGGGCGCCCTTCTTCACTAGGGGCGCCCATCTTCTCCAGACTTAACCATTTTTTCATGATTTTCGTCTTCCAGTCTGAAACCTTCATTCTAAACCTTTGACTTTGATCTGAATTTGCCGGAAGACGACCAGTTGAATACGCTGACGAAGACAGGCATCGCGAAGCTGGGCTGAATCTGAAAAGATCGAGCATACTTTTGGATCCTAACTGTTGAATTAGGTCCCTAAAAAAGTTGGGCGCCCTTATTCACCAAGGGCACGCAAAATGTCAACACTTAGTCAATTTTTGATATTTTTCAAATTCTTCACTCCGTTTTCCGTGTGAATCCCTCCTGTTTGTCGTCGAATCTCGGATGACTGAATGATCTGTTGACTGAGCCGTTGGATCCATCGCGGAGTTGGCAGAGAACTGAACAAGTTTGACTGGAGGCACAAACCCTACTTCTGACATTTGGTGCCCTAAAAAGATGGGCGCCCTTCTTCACCAGGGGCGCCCAAAGTCTCCAGTGTTAGAAAATTTTCATCATTTTTCACTTTGACTCTCCGTACTTCGTGACAGCTTCATGAATTCATCTTCTGTTGAGTGCACGCGAGTTGAATCTGACACCTGGCAGTCGAATGACCTCCATTGATGACCTCAGAGCTCCTGATATGCTTCTGAAAAAGCAGAATAGACCCACTAGGGCAAAATTGACCATTTTGAGATTTTGACTGCACCAGTCTGATGTGGACGAGATTTGAGCCAATCAAAATCAGTTTGAACCCTAACGGACTATCTTTCTATTTTAAGAAAATTTTGCCAGTATCTGTTTCAAAAGAAACCTAGAAAAACCCATAAAACGTTACTATTTTGAGAAAATTTCTAAAAATAGCAGTTTTCCTAAAATTTAGGGATGAAAAACTGAGATCTGGGTTTTGTTGTTTAAGCCGCTCTAAGCAGACCCAGTTCGTCAGATTTTGAAAATTTTGCATTTTAACCCCTCATGCAAGACATGCACACCCAAATTTTGACCTTTTTGACTGTTTTAACAAGGCTTTTACTCATTTCTTCAAAATGTCTATGTGCAACAAAAATTTTAATTTTGGGGTACAACATTGTCTACATAAGAACAATACTTGTTCAGATGAGCATGTTATTTTATAAATGACACACTTATATTGAGTAGTTAAAAAATAATTTATGTTATTTTATAAATGACACACTTATATTGAGTAGTTAAAAAATAATTTATTACACTTGTTAATGGACTTTTTTAATGACATTCATAAGTTCTCACATGTTCATGTAAGGGTCCATCTTGGCAAACATTTGGTCATTTGTTGATTTACATGTGGAATAGTTATTAAAAATAGATAGTATAAATATGTTGCAAGACTAAATCCCATAACCACAAGTCCTATACCAACAACAGGACCATACACAACAATTGACCCCTCTCCTACAATCTGAGCCAATCAACGGTCAAGTTTCACAGAAATTATATCACCTCCATTTGCTGGGATTTCAATCTTAGCTTTCTCTTTAAAGGCGGACTCGGAGGTGCTTGGTTTGTATAAGGCTTTTTCTTCTCATGGGCTCGGGGCTGTCCATTTTTCAAATCTTCATTTGCTTTAGGATCCTCCATGGAAACTTCTAGCATTCCCATGGAACCCTCCATAATCTTCTTCAACTGTTCCAGCTTTCCAACAGAGTGAGGTATGCTTGCAACATTTTCTTCTAACTTAATAAATCTTACTTCATTGTCTTAAGGAATTCTTTCTTTTTCATTGGCCATGCTTCTCAGTTCTCTATTGTACTTTCTGGTAGATATTTCCCATTGTGAATCACCTTCTCTTCTTGCACTACTGGTTCCAATAATGAATATCAATCTGCAAAAATAGTTAACCAACACAAATCCTCATCTTTCCAACTAACGACTAAGCTGATTTACTTTTGTCCCCTATATGTCTTCTTAAGTAACTGTCCATATGTGCCTTAGAAATGAGTGAGTGCTGAAATAAAAACAGATAGTTGTATGAATGAACTGAAACAAAGAAGAACTGAAAACATTACAAAAACATAGCTCAATACAAGAGATTACACACAAGAAACAATGTCGAAAGAAACTCCATAAGAGTAAAGGCTTGCCTTCCCTTGCCACACAAATTTATAGCCTTGTTGAGACCTTTACTGACACCATCACCTTCATATTGGTATCTTAACACTTGCAGTACTCTGCAACTTGTTCAGATGCACAATTTCTCTATTGCACTCAACTATCAATTTAGTCAACCAAGAAGGATTGACTGAAAGAATTGAAAGAAATTGGAAGAAGCACTGTTTTTTTTAATCTAGTATTACTTTTTTTCTAAAGTATATTCCTGAGTAAAATGAAAATTAGCCACATATGTAGGTCAAAACGAAATTGCCACCCTGCTACATGTGGTGTCTGGTGGTTTTGTCACTAACAAAACTGAACCCTTGTTATTTTTTATGTTTTCTTAGGAACCTACTTAAGCTGTGCTTTGACATATCATGATTACCTCTAATCCATTTGTCAGTTCTGTAAACCCTTGTACAACTTTCATATTTTGACCTTATTGAAATTCATGGATTTAAGAGTGTTAAAAGAGTGTTCTGAAATTACGTCTTAGTTTCACTAATGAATTAGAAAAGTGATTTAATCAGTTGAGATTAACAGACTTTTGTGATTCTATTTGGATGATATTCACTCCTCCACCATCTTTTTTCAATCTTTGCAAGCAACTATTTCATGATCCCATTGAGGAAATTTCCATGGCTGATCAATTTAACTTAACTCTTGATTCTCCATTTCCTAGTGTTGCATGATCTTTTTCAACTCTATTTTTTGTTTGAATTTGCTGATTTGTTTCTTCAAGCTTGAAGCTTTGCTTCTTCAAGATTCTGCCCATGATCAACTATGCAACCAAATACTTGTCAAGTATCAAGTATGAAGAAAAATACACACAGAAATCTGAAATGTGTTAGCAATCCTCTTGCCTGGGTCACAGGGAAAACTTGCTATAATATCATCTGAACAGTAATTCTGTTACATGTTCCAAGAATGATTGAACAGCACTGGACTATCATTTTCTTATGATCTGATTTAGTTTTTTGTGTGATTGAAATAAATATGTAAGGCTGCAAATTTATGTAGGGAAAACAAGGATACACGGGGACGCGTCCCCCGGGTTTTTGCCCCCCATACCCGTCCCGGAAACGTTTCGGGGACAGGGGACACCTAGCCGTCCCTAATTGGACGAAATGTCTTGGAACAAAAGGGGGACTGCCAGCCGTCCAGGGGACGGATAGGGGACGCCTAGCCGTCCCTTGACCGTCCCCCTTTGCCCAACAACATTTTAAACACAAAAAAATAAGGTTTTTAAATTTTTATTTTTATTTTTTATTCTTTCCTTTGTGGCCCCCACGCCCTCCCAACCCTAATATGGCCACTTAAAACATCTTCTTACCTTCATTTGACCTCATTTTAACTGGCCAAAAAAAATTGTAGCCAAGAGGAAAAGTGAGAAGAGAAAGAGGAGGTTTTGAAGGAGCTGTTGGAGAAAAAAAACCAGCATTTAGGAGGAAAAAATGAGAGCATTAAGGCAGCAACCAGGAGAGACAGGCGAGATTGGTTGGAGTTCCATTAGATGAGCCAGCCCCTCACAATGACAATGACTTAGACTATAAGTCTGATTTTGATGCAATGTTCGTAGATGCCAAGTAGCGGCAGCCATCATACTTTCTATTACTATGTTTTGGACACTTGTGACTTTGTCATTTTGACACTTGTAGTACAAACTTGTAGCCTTTTGGACATTTTATTATTTTATATCATATGCACATTGACTAATTGACATGAATTATGGTCCATGGAAGCAATTAGGTAGCTGTAGTATTAATTTGTTCGATAATTCGATTCTATGATGCATATGTCAATATGATTGGTGATTAAATTTGCAACTTTATGAATGTTCATTATTATGATTATCATTACTCATGAATATCTGAAATTTCCCTATATTTTAAAAATCTCTCTCTCTCTCTCTCTCTCTCTCTCTATCTATATATATACTATACAACCGTCCCCCCGTCCCCTAAAATCCCCTCAAAAAATTGCTGTCCCCGAAAATCGTCCCCCCGTCCCCCCGTCCTCGAAACTTGGTGGAACATAGAGGGAAAGTGATACCTTGAGTCTTGTAGTAGACAAGACAACGGAAAATAAAATTATGCCGATATAAATTCTCTTTGACAACTCTATTGGCAACTTTTAAGGGAAGAAGGCAAGGAGTATCAAATGGATGGAGATGATAAATAGGGATCTTGATAGATTGAATGAGTAGATGAGACTAAGAATAGTATACCCAACATTGACACCTGGTGTGAAAAAATGAGGCACTCCTCTTTGAAGTACAAAGTGCCAATAATAGGTGTTTTTTGCAGCTTGAAGCCAAATAAACTAGAGACCTAAGTTTTTGGATGTGAAAAGTTAGCGTGAAGATACTTTTGAGGTGAAGGTTTTGTTGGCCCACAGTTGCTGTTGCACCAAAAGATCGACTTGTTAATGCCCGATACAACTGCTAAAGTTAATGGATCCACGGGAGGTGGTTAGTCCATGTCACGAATCCCAAGGGGAGCATTGACCATCTACCAACAAACCTCCCCTTAGCATTACCCGAGGGGATTCGAACCCGACACCTTTGGCTCTGATACCACTTGTTGGCCCACAGTTGCTGTCGCACCAAAAGATTGACCTGTTAATGCCCGATACAACTGACAAAGTTAACGGATCCATGGGAGGCGGTTAGTCCATGTCAATAATCGCGAGGGGAGCGTTGACCATTTGCCAACAAGTTTTATGTCGCAAAATCGGTTCCAAGAATAAACTGGGGAACAACTTGTTTACATTGAATCTTATGCTGAAGCATGATATTTTGAATCCTCTTAGGATGAGCCCTTACTCATCTTTGAAATTATATTATAGAAGTGTATTAGAAAGCACTGCTACTACAGGGCAGAAATCGAAGCATATTCCTTGCAATGATGCAACTAAGAGGTAGCCTTAAGGCTAAAATATGGTTGGTGAAGAACCCTATAGTTCAAGTTTTGTTCTGGACAGGTTCCCCATGAAGAACTGAAACTTGGAAAGAGCACTCTTGAAAGTGTTGAGAACCATGACCTTATAAATCTAGCACAGGCAGGTGAAACTTGGAAAGATTAGCAAGGGCATCAATCTGCTTAGAGTGAAGATGACATCTTTGTTTTTTAAAAAAAACTTAAAACTAGCATAGCAATCAGAAAATGATGTAATATAGAGCTGTCAACATGGGCAAATTGGTTGATGCTTTGTATTTCAGATGGCAAAGGTGTAAAGGGAGCATGAAGGGCAAAAATGATGCACAGGAAATTTGTATTTACTAAATAAAAATCTGTAGGCAGTTGTTTCTCTGCTGCCTTTACCTTATGCTTTTAAATTTTATTGAGTGTATGCAATGTTTGATCTTCTTGTAATTGTGCTTTTGGATAAAATTCAGCTAATTTTTTTTTTCTATTTTGTATGTCTGTTGTGTTTTTCAGCTTTAGTTGTGGCCAACCAGAAAAGATACGAGTTTCTTGCAGGTTAGTTATTAGTTTTACCTTGATGCTATACTCTTTGTGTCAGTGCCATTAGCTTTGTAGGCTAAAAGTATCTATTAGTTTTGTGGCTTTATGTTGTTCCGCAGTATCTCTAAATCTTGTATAATACTGACTCTAGGCTTGCCATGGCGTAGTTTATTTTATCCATGCAGATCCAAATCACTCTCTAAATCTTAGCTCATCTTGTTGTGATTGTATTTAATTATTTTGTTTTTAGTAAAGCCTTTTTGACAATGGATAGGGTAAACGTTATTATATTTGTGTCATTAAATGATACATTGTTTTCTTATATTTATGGGAGCTCACGCTTTACATATGCAGACTTTGTGCCACAGAAGATTAGAGCAGCAGAAGCTCTGTCCCAAAAGGCTCCAGCAGAAAATTGAGCATGGTGTTATTATTGAAGCATTAGAGCTTTGTATTGGTAATATTTTTTTGTAGGAATGCAATTAAGGAATACATTTTTATTTTAAAAGTAATTTTCTCAGGAATTGATATTAGGAACTAAAACTTACAATACCATTTGTATTGTATTTATGTAACCCATGCAAATATTGGCAATGTATTCTACTTCTTGAAATGCCTTTTCAAGTTGTTAAGAAAACTCGTTGTTTCAGCTGGCAGTGGCAGAAACTCAAATGTGTATAATATAAAAGTTTTCTCCTTGATGTCTGAGGGTAAACACTAGGAAGATCTTTTTTAATCATGTGTTAATCATGGTGATATTCTTGTTTCATTGTCAGGCATGTTTCTCTTCTTTTGTCTATGTATGAGGAAATATATTACTTCTTCATTAACTGGATAAAGAGAAATTACCGTAACTCTTTTTGTCAAATGATATCGAAAGGGCCATAAATAATTTTGAGGTTATTATGCTGTATATCTTTTTAGCAGACCAAGCACTACTGTGATTCAATTCACTTGTAATGGTGACAATCGAGTGATGAAGATTACTTTTTAACTTGTTTGATAGGTAACCTGATTTTTTGGAATTGTACGACTGATTTACAATATATATATATAACTTTTCTTTGCTTGGTTAAGTGTGAGTTCTATTGGGGCCCAATCCCTTTGAGAAAAGCTTATAAATAAAATCTCATTGGTGCACAAGAGTGGGAAGTAACGACATACCATCACCTAAATGAAACCAGATAATATCAGTAATGAAGCCATCCAACAACCACCAAAAGGAGAAACCAGCAAAAAGAACTTTCCACAAACAAACAAAAAACCATATTAAGAATTGGATCAGACACAGAATTGGAGTTGACCATAAGCCCAGGCTCCAGAAATGATTGACCTTTAGCTCTTACTACAGATAGAGATGGGAGGGTGAAGGTACTCAATATTTCCAGCCACCCATCCCTCAAAGCCAGGTCCTGACAAAATAGGGTCCTATCCAAACACTTCAACATTGACTTGGAAACCCGAGTTCAACAATCTCTTCAGTTTGTTGCAAGAGAATGGAGGCAAAATCCCTAGTTAGAGAACCTGAATTGCGATTTGACCCCTAAATGAACACTCATTGGGGACAAACATACTCAAAATTCTTTGGAAGGCTTCAAAGTCTGGAATGGTTAGCAATTTGGTATTGAAATTTTCTAAAATGGAAGCCTAAATGTGCAGAGCAAGGTTTGCTTCACTGAAAATATCTTTACGAAACTGGGGTCAGCTCATTTGGGATGTAGAAAGCACTCTGCAGGTGGTGATTAGAAACAACCTTGTGTAAGGGGAGACCCCACCTGAAATGCAATGCTAAATCAAGATCCTTTTGGACTTCATCACCTGTTGAACTTTTAAGCCATAATGAGAAGAAAAAACTGAAATAGAGATAGCTAAGAATGTTTTGTTGAATAGGATTCAATTTTTTTTAAGAAAGGAGTCTTGCAGAATTGCTGAGTAGTAAGTTGGTGATGAGATGATATGTGCCAAAGCCTTGACACGGGTGGTGGTTGTGATCTTCTCTACCAATTCATTACAAACATACCTACTTTTAAATATACAATGAATATCTAAAAGTTGGTCTGCAATAATTTGGGAGGGGGGAAGTGCGGGACAGATAAAATCTCTTGTTTGACTGTACATTCAGGCCTTTAAACATTACATTAGTATCATAACCTACAGACCAGCTGCAGATTTCCTCTTGATCTTGCTTTAAGTAGCACTCTCTTTTTAGCTAAAGATCTTCAATCTACTCTGCCTACCCCCTAAGTTTCCATCTCTGTCTCTGGCTCTGTCTGTATGTCTGTCTGTCTGTCTATATATATATTAATTTTTAGAAAAAGTAATAACATGAGTTTTTTGAATAAGTATAACCTATCCCAATGAAACAATAAATGCCTTGCTTAATTCCTAGGAATGTTTATCTTCTCATTAGCCAACTAGGTTTTACCTTTCCTTGAATATGTGCCATAGCATGTTCCTAACATGGTTCTATGATTGGTCCCAACACAGTTGGCTAGAGGAGTGATCAATTCAATAGACCCAAGTCTCACACCAATCCATATTGAAGTATCATGACTTCAAGAATTTGTTGTGTTGATGTGCAGCTCCCTAATGATTAGTACACTCCCAAGTGGTATCATAATGGTTCCAAACTGCCTATGGCTATTTAAAATTCAATTCATTAAATTCAAGCATCAATGAGTCCTCAAACAACTAGCTTTATGTTATTGTAGTAGTATCCTTAGCCTAATGAACATAAATCATTTCAATTCAGTTTAAAAAAAAAATGCATTTGGGTGATGTATAATTGCTCAACTATTGTGATGCTCTTACATCAAACACTAAGTTAATGATTTGTGAACAGGGTGCTCATAAATAAGGGTTGAGTGATACAACTACTCTTTTGGATTGCATTTCAACTACAATGTGCCCCATAAATTGAATAGATGCCTCATAAGAAATATTGTCTTTTTCCTTTGCCTCTTCTAGTAGTGGGTGGGTTATATCCAATCCTTCTTTATCAAGTTTTGGCCTTCATCCTTCCTTTTAACACTTTTGGTTGAATAGCTTGACCAGGTCCTCTAATTGTTGCACCTTTATTTTGTTTTGCAATAATATATGGTCAATCCCAACTTAATCTGTATGTAGATTCTATCAACTTTTCTTTATTGTTCATCATTCTTGACTTGTTGCAATAAAATGTCTACATCCTTTACTAGCTTCTATTTCATATTCACTTCTTTTAGATCTTATAAAGGAATTGCTGCTCCTTGTTCAACAAGTGCTATGCTCCTACATTTCTCTTTTAGATTACTCTGTTCGATTTCTTCCATTTCTTATTTTAATTTGTCACCTTTGAGGCACTCATCTTTTTGTGCTTTTATGAATTTCTACCATCCTCATTCTATAATTCACCAAAGCCTTTTCTACTATCACCTATACTTCCCCATCAACTTACGACATTGCAAACTTTAGTAGCCAATTCATGTTTGTTAATGTACATTACCAAATGATTCCTATGTTTGTGCTTATCCTTTCCTTCCTTTAATTGAATCAACACGTGTTTAACTATTCTTGGCATGCACATTATTAGTATTCTCTTTAGATGTTGCATACAATTTTTTAGTTTTTTAGTCCTCTGAAAAACTTAGTCTTTCATTCCTTGAAAAGATGATATGTATATCAAACTTCTATCTTGCTCTTATCTTTAATCTAATTCAACTAAAAATCTAGTCTTCCAAAAACCAACTTCAATTACAAAATCATCCTCGCTTATAAGGATGAGATGAAAGGTAAGTCTAAATCACTAATGAATATATAAGTTTCATTAAACTTTCACTTTAGTCCTTCAAACTTGTTGGCTAACATATTGGGCACCTTGAGGTATTACTCCAATAATCTTAATTGTTCGCCCAAAAGGTGCACTTGTTTCCAACAACTCTAGATAATCGTTCTTCCAAGGAAACAATTACCCTTTGAATTTTGGAGGTATAGCTCCCTCTCACAATATTCAATGAATTTAAAGAAACTAAATAAATAAAACCTATGTATGCTTTTAAGCTAGAAGTAGTAAAGGCAAAAAACCCAATACCAAAAACCTTTCAACATATGCAATAGATGAGCACCACATATACTAGCACAAAGACTAGTGTGCACATATAATATTATAACTCTCAATTACCTACCCAATACCATCTGAAAATGAAACCAATTATAGAGATAAATAGTTACACATTCACATAGGAATAATCATAAACACGAGAAAACTTAAAACACAAATTTAAGATTCTAAAATTATATCCATAAACCATGTGCACATAGACGAATAGAGGCTTCAACTGTAGGGTATTATATTGAAATTATAAAGTATTAGGTCTCTCAAAAGTTATCTAGAGAGAGTTCTTTTGATTCCAATTGCAAATATATATGAGGGGATGAATAAACACTTCTTTCTCGAATAATTGTCCAAAAATAAATGGTCTTTTCAAATGACAAATTTTTTTAGAAAGTGACTGAAAGGTCACAATAGTGTCACTTCATTGACCATTTTTGTAATTAATTGATTCACTAAAATGGTGAGCGTTTTCCGTAAAGCTAGGAAAGCCTTGACGACATGTGGCATCTCTTTATGCTGAGGAATAGTAATATTCCCTACTCACAACTTTTAGGCCATTTGGTTGTCATGTCTTGCTTCAATCCTTTTGTCATACATTCTTGCCAATCCAACTGTTTGAAATATGACAGTCTATTTTGCTGATTTTCCTCAAACTTTTGGCATTGAAAGGTTGAGAGTTAGTAAACTCATCAATCACCTTCTTGAAATTCTCCTTTAGGGCTCCAATGTCATCCTCACTACCACTTCCTTCCCACATAGGCTCTAAATCGAGCGTAGAGAGGCTCTTGTGAACTTCTTCCATAATTGTGTTGCTTTCAGTGAACACTTTGCTAAATTCTTGTAAACTTTGCCTTACAACTTGTAGTTTCCATTCCACACTTTTATTCTAGATCACACAATGACCTTCAACAACATTAGGAATAATTTGCTCACTGACTAATTTCTTCATCCCCATACTCAACATCCCTTTAATCTCATTCAAGTATGTAACCCATATTGCTTCTTCGTTCTTGGCTGAGGCAATATCTTTTTCTATCTTTGTTTTCAAAGCGTATGCCCTCTGATGGGTTCTTAGCATTTCTGAAATGAATTGATTGCCTTTATCTATTATAGTGCTACTCCACTCCTCTATAGCTTTTCCAAAAACTTTGTAACTTTGCATCTTACTCACTATCTCTTTTCCCATCATTGATTTTGGATCAAAAGAAGCTTTAGTTTGAGAGATTAGCAAAGGAGTAAAGTCAAAAACCGACTTTATGCATTTAGTTAGAACCCTGACCTGGTTTTTCAATTCAACTTTACGTTTCTTATCTTTGTTGGTTCGTTCAACTAACCTTGCCGTTGTTATGTGGAAATTGTGTACATCTTTGTCTCTTGTGGAAGGTCCTAAGTTTATCCTGGCAACATCAAATTCGCTTGCAATTGCCTAATTAACTTCTTTTTGTACAGTGGGGCAAGCAACTTCCACACAAATATTTCTTGTGTTGTCATCCTCTATCAATCTGGATGTGGTCTTCAACTTCTTGGGCTTAGGAGTCCCCTGAAGCAATTGACTCACCATGTCTTGCTTTGGGAGATCTAATTGTATTACCTTCCTTTTCTTTGACAATGTATTTTCCAACCAAGCTAATGTAGGCGATACGACAACTACTTTAGAACTAGAGAATCAAACAAAGTTCTCCTTAATGGAGGGGTGACAATCTCTACATGCTCTGGTGAAAAAGGTGGAGTAGGTCCAATCCTAAGAGGATCATTTACTTCTTTAGCAGGAGATGACCTATGAGATGAGGAAGAGGTATTGATGGAGATGTTACTTGTATCTTCATTCTTACTTAGTTGAGGCAGATCAAGCACATCTTCTCCACATGTTTTTTCTAATAAATTCCTTTAGAGAGGCATGTCATTACCATCACCTTAAGCTCCTAATGATATCTAATGTGAAGTTGAACCTAAAGTCCCTAAGATTATAGGAGGTTGATTACTCCCACTTGTAGGTTGAGTACTTGATGCAGGAGCATCCAGGGTGAAGAACAATCTTGCATCATCAATTTCTGTGTTTGTTTGTTTCGAAGAAGGGCTGATCATGTTATATTGGTGAGACTTTGGCTTATCAACATAACATTCCTTTAGGTCCCATCGACAACTCGGTAGCTATATGTCGACAAGTCGCGGGTTTTCATAACTCCACAACCTTTGACTAGAGGTTTTTAAGTTCTGATATTTAGTGACTTAGCAATTGGGTTACATCGGCGAGAGATTACCTTTTTGGCAGAATGCTATTCTTTGTCCCTCTGACAAAACGACAAGATATATCGTGGGGACATTGAGATTTTGGGTGGATATGATTTCTTGTCCCATCGATAGACCGATGGTAGTGATCAGTGGAATGGAAAAAGTGGATGAGTGATGGTTGAGAAAACCAGAGGATAACACGTAGCAAAATGATAGTCATTGATTACACATCTTTGTTGTGAATCAATGCAATGCAAGGCTATTGGTCAAATGATTTTCAAGGCTTGTGCTCAATGGTCATTGGATGATGAATGGTACTACAACAGGGATAATCCTTATAAGGTTGGGACGACATGTAGGAAAGGAATGCTATATAGTGAGATAGCCCGAGAGGGAGAGACAGGAGGGGCAGAGTAACCTGAGGGTGACGAGCAGAGAACGAAGGCTGAAGTTTCGACGTCTGAGAAGCTCAGATCTGTACTTAGCAGACAAATGTAATAAGCTGCCCATGAGATGGCATGTAACTCTGTAATATCATTCCAGTAATAAAGATCATTTTTGTTGTGCAAATCTGGTTGATTATGTTGTTCTAGTTTGCAAGAGTAGTTCCCCCTTCACCAAGTGGTATCAAAGTAGGTTTTCCTGAGTTTGTAACAGAGCGCCAAACGTGAGGCAGTTGTAGTAGGACCTGTGAGTGTGGGATAAGAATAAAACGCCTCCAAGAATGGCCCAGCATGGTAGAGGTAGAGGCGTTGGTGGAAGAGGTCCTCCCAGAGATGAACTTAGATTCCTTAGAAGGGAAATGGAGAACCTGCGGGATGAGGTTCAAAGAAGAGATGTCCATCAAGAAAGAGAAGATAGTGAAGATGAGACTGAAGAGGAAACAAAAGAAGAACATGAACAAATGGATCCTGGAGAGGTTAGATTGTTAAAGGTAATATCCAACATTGGGAAGAGACCTAAGATGGAGGTTTCAACGTTCAATGGAAGTCTGAATCTTGAGGAATTGATCGATTGGATCAATGACATGGAGGAATTTTTCGAGTTTGAGGAGATTGAAGATCCACATAGAGTGAAGTTCGCAAAAACAAAACTAAAAGGTCATGCAAGTATATGGTGGAAAGAGGTCCAACTTGAGAGAGATGGACAAGGGAAAGATAAAATATCTAGATGGGAGAGAATGGTGGAAAAATTGAAGAAGTAATTCATTCCTATTGACTACGAATTGGAGCTGCTAAAAAACATGCAGAGCTTGAGACAAGGAACAAGGATGGTGAAAGAATATATAGAGGAATTTCACAAGGTGTTGATTCGAACAGGACACTTTGAGGCGAACAAAGAGAAGGTTACTTGGTATATCAATGGGCTAAAGCCTAGTATACAAGAGGAATTAGTACTAGTAAAATGACTACTATTGAGGATGCTTATCAGTTCTCTTAAAAAGTGGAAGAACGACTAAACAAAAGGTTTGAGAGTAAACAAAGAGGCGGGGGCCATGGTGGAAGAGCTGGTAGATGGTTATATGGGGGCTGAAGTGGCAACCAAAGGGAGGGAAAAGGAACTAGCACCAGTCGAGATCAAAAACATGAAGATTCATATCAGTCTCGTGATCAGAATAACGAAGATCGACGGGGAAGAGGATGAACTCAATGTGGATCATGGAGAGGAGGTTTTAGAGGAACATGTTTCCAGTGCGGAGGACATAGGGCTTATGAATGTCCTCAACATCAAGGAGGGACAAATAGAAGACCTGATGGGAATGCTTGAGTTGCCCATGTAGATGAAGATGCACACTCCTCACATTCTAAAGATGTTGAGTGAGGTGAGACTCTTGTTGTCAGGAAAGTGTTGTTGAATGAGGAGAATGAATCAAATCAAAGGAAAAATCTGTTCCGCACTCGTTGCAAGTGAAAAGGTAAGGTTTGTAATGTTACCATTGATGGAGGTAACACAAATAATTTAGTGTCCAAGGAAATGGTCAGTAAATTAGTTGGATAGGAAAAGGCATCCAAATCCATACTGAATTGCGTGGTTGCAAAAGGATCAAAGAGCTTTGGTCAATGAGCAATGCTTGATAAAATTCAAAATTGGTAATTACCATGATGAGGTTTTGTGTGATGTCATACGTATGGACGTCTGTCACATGTTAGGAAAACCTTGGTGTCACATGTTAGGCAAACCTTGGCAGTTTGATCAACGAGCAGTGCATGATGGACATGCTAACACTTATTCGTTGATAAAGGATGGTGTTCGACATAAGCTGAAGCCTCTAAAAGATGCAAGAGAAAAGGTGTGCAACAATGCAAGGATTTGTTTGGTCGATGGAAGAAAATTACTGGAAGGTATGAAGCATGAGCACATGTGTTGCATTAATTTCAAGAATTGAAAAGGAAGTTAGTAGCGATGTTCCTGTAGAAGTGTGTGGTTTGTTGGATGAATTCTAGAGTATTATTTCTGATAATGTGCCTGAAGGATTACCACTAGTAAGGAAGATTAGTAATAAGATGGATCTGATTTTTGGAGCCAATTTTCCAAATAAGGCAGCCCATCAAATGACTCCAGTAGAGAATGAAGAGTTGAACAGACAAGTGCAAGAGTTATTGCGAAAGGGATTGATTAGAGAAAGTTTGAGTCCATGTGTAGTACCAACAGTACTAGCACCTAAGAAGGACAGAGAATGGTGAATGTGTACTGATTCAAGAGCCATAAATAAGATTACCATCAAGTATCAGTTTCCCTTGCCAAGGATGGACAACATCATGGACTGCCTGAGTGGAGCTAAGTATTTCACAAAGATTGATCTAAAGAGTGGTTACCACTAGATTTGGATAAGAGAGGGAGACGAATGGAAGACCACCTTCAAGACCAAGGAAGGCCTGTACAAGTGGTTAGTCATGCCTTTTGGGTTGACCAATGCACCCAACACATTCATGAGACTCATGAATGAGGTATTGAAAGAATTTCTAGGTAAGTTTGTCATTGTCTACTTGGATGACATTTTGATTTTTAGTAAGATGTTGGAGGAGCACTTGATGCATATCCAAGAGGTTTTCGAGAAGCTGAGGGAGGAGAAGTTGCTGATCAACTTGAAGAAATGCAATTTTATGAACTGTGAATTGGTGTACTTGGGATTTGTTATCTCAACAGAGGGCCTTAAGATGGATCCATAAAAGGTGAAAGCCATTGTGGGGTGGCCAACGCCAAGAAGCGCTATTGAGGTAAGATATTTTCATGGTTTAGCAAGTTTTTACTATAAGTTCATTAAAGGATTCAGTAGTATTTACGTTCCCCTAACTGAATCAATGAGAGGGGATAGAAAAGAATTCAAATGGAGTACAGGAGCAACAAAGAGTTTCAATTTGCTGAAAAGGAAGGTCACGGAGTAGCCTATGTTGGCACTCCTTGATTTCAATAAAGAATTTTAGGTGGACTGTGATGCTAGTGGCAACACCATTGGAGCTGTTCAAGTTAGGAAGGTAAACCTATTGCTTATTTTAGTGAGAAGTTGAATGATGCAAAGAAGATTTTTTTTTTTTTATGATCAAGAATTCTATGCCATAGTTCAGGCTTTGAAAAAGTGGAGACATTATTTGTTTCCAAAAGAATTTGTTTTGTTTCCTAATCATCAGGCTTTGCAATATTTGAACAGTCAGGGAAACTAAATCAAAGGAATTTCATGTGGGTTGAATTTCTGCAGAGTTATACATTTGTGTTAAAGGACAGGAGTGGAAGGTCGAATAGAGTTGCAAACTCCTTGAGCAGGAGGTAGAATTTGTTAATAGAATTGTAGGTTGGAGTATTTGGGTTCAATGAACTCAAAAATCTGTATCCGGAAGACCCTGATTTCAAAAAAGCTTGGAAAGCTTGCATGGAGCTTGTCACTTTGGATATGACGATATGGTTGGATTTTACAGTCCAAGATGGTATGTTGTTTAGGAGAAATCAGTTGTGCATTCCCAGAAGTTCCATGAGAGAGAATTTGGTGAAAGAGAATCATAGTGGTGGATTGACATGACACTTTGGTTGGGATAAGACCATTTCCATTGTTGGTGAGCACTATTATTGGCCGCAGTTGCAACAGGATGTAAAGAAGTTTGTACAGAGCTGTAGAATATGTCAAATGGCGAAAGGAACAAGCCAAAATACAGGATTACACTAGCCATTACCTATACCAGAAAGGATATGGGAAGATATCAACATGGACTTTGTTCTTGGTTGGCCAAGAACGCAACGTGGTCATGACTCCATATTTGTTGTGGTGGATAGATTTTCAAAGATGATGTAGATGTCTAAATTTGGACACTTAATTTATCCAAATTCATCCTCTTTCATCTTATTTTCGTTAATTAAGTAATACTCCTATTATTTAATTAATATCTTTAATTCTGCCAAATCCCTAAGGTATTTAATCAATAATACCTTATATCTTTAATCCTCCTTCCATCAATTGAATTAAATAAATATTCCATTTATTTAATTCTCCTCATGTCACATCCTCCATCATTTTTATCTTATCCTAATCCTTCTTCTAATCCCATTATTAGGATGTGCACATGCCTAATATTTGATTAGGATGTGTCACATCCTCCAACTTTTGCAAGTTGACCTCTAATCTCTCTTAGCCACCTAACCCTCTTCTAATCCTTCATTACTCTTCCCCATGTGATCTTTGACTTGTCACATCAAGTCACATGTGAAATCTAACCCTCTTCTAATCTTCATTAATTAATCTAATTAAGTACTTGCACAATCCTAATCACTTAATTGAGTCAACCCTATTTAACGCTTTTCTTTTTTGACAAGGCATCTCCCTTCCCCATGTGAATTTTTAATTCACTTTTTAATCCCCCAATGCATTTAAAGAATTTTAAATTCCTTCCCATCTTCCCATGAGGATATTTGAGGAATTTTTAATTCCCCACTTGTCCTCTCACCTACATGGGACAAGTACCTCCTTTATGAGGAGATCTTGTCCAGTCCCAAGGTACTTTGTACCCCTCTCCATGTCATCTCCTTCTCCTTCCACCTCATGTCCACTTCACCTTTTAGGGCTATCTCACATGCCACATGTCAAGATGTGAGGGCTTGTGAGTTCTCAACTCACCTTAGCCCTACATCTTGATACTTGATGGATCAATTTCAACCGTCCATTTCCCCTAGGATTTCCCAAAAATCCTATAAATACCCCCTCTTTTCTCTCATTTTGGGGAGATCATTTGTGCTAGCCAAACTCTTGGCAGTTTGTTTCTCAACCAACACTTAGCTATTTTCATGTTTCCAAGCATCATTTGCATCTCACATCTCACATCTTGTGCCATCCAAGGAGCATACACGTCAAAGATCGAAGGGCCAACCAAAGGATCGACTCAATGCAAGGTATAAAGTTCCATTTTGTGGCTTTGTCTTGTTTTGTTTCCAACTTAGGCTAATCTTGAAGTGTAGGTTGTTTTAAGTTGTTTATTTGCACTCTTTTAAATTGTTGCTTGATTTCTAACACTCTATTTCGACCTATCACATTTCTGGCACGCCCGGTGGGACCCACAAATGGGTCTCTTTCTTTCACATTTGCTATTTTTTGCATTTTTCAAGGTCCGGGTTGCAGGGTGGCGGACTGGACCTAATAGAGTGGCGGATCTGTCCAGCGGTGGCAGACTGGGCCTAACAGAGTGGCGGATCTGTCCAGGGTGGCAGACTGGGCCTAATAGAGTGGCGGATCTGTCCAGGGTGGCGGACTGGGCCTAACAGAGTGGCGGATCTGTCTAGTGGTGGCGGACTGGGCCTAACAGAGTGGCGGATCTGTCCAGGGTGGCGGACTGGGCCTAATAGAGTGGCGGATCTGTCCAGGGTGGCGAACTGGGCCTAATAGAGTGGTGGATTTGTCCTCTGGTGGCAAACCTGTCCTGCTATGGCAGACCTGTCCTGACAGAGTGGCAGACTGGTCCTAACAGAGTGGCGGACCTGTCCTAACAGAGTGGCGGACCTGTCCTCCAGAAGGTAAAAATTTCAAGTTTTCCCGAATTGTCTTTTGGTAAAATAGGAACATAGTTTAATTAAAGGGGTGTCAATAAACCTTGCTTGGCCTGTTTGGGAAGGCTATTTGACGTATCCAATCCCCTTGCGCCATTTGGCGATCTTGGGTGACGAGAAATCGTAGCTTTCCAAATCCTTTGAGCCACCCTATTTTCATTTTCTTAGTGGGACTTGCTTGGGGATTTCATCACCCCAAGGGATGATTCCAACCACGCGTACCGGCGGGGTATATAAGGGGAAGCGAAAGGCGTACCTCAATCAACCACGTTATGGTAATAGCGTCGAATGGCGTGAAGAGTTAGTCCAGGAACGCCTCTAGTATCACCGCTAAGGTTCGACTCCGCTTATGCTGAGTTGGTGTTCACGGTTTGGGCCTCACGTACCATGCGTATATCGAGGACTCCTTAGCAACCATGTTCATCCTAGAGTAGAAGACTTTGTTGGCCATACCCATCTCTACTAATCTTAGGGTTGTGCTGTCTGAATTGTCTTTCTCGTGCAAAACCAGTCATTATCAGTGTTTGCTATATTTTTGGGTCCTTTGCCTTACCCATCCATCAAAACATCAAGCCTAAACTTATCCTTTTGGCGGACTTGTCCTTATCCTTTGGCGGACCTGTCCCTGTGCAGTGGCGGATTTGTCCCAGTGCAGTGGCGGATTGTCCTAGTGCAGTGGCGGACCTGTCCTAGTGCAGTGGAGAATTTGTCCTACTGCAGTGGCGGATCTGTCCTAGTGCAGTGGCAGACCTGTCCCAGTGCAGTGGCGGACCTGTCCTTATGCAGTGGCGGATTTGACCTTCTGCTCCTTCTTCCCGGGGCCGCCATTTCCACATTGTTTGTCCGATTGACTCCGTTCAAAAACAATTCTTCTCAGTTTTTTTGTGCTCTTTCCGATGATATATACCACTTCATACTTTTGAGAAGTTGGCCGGGGCACCTTTTTTTCTTAACCATCTACCTCCTCGAGGGGGTATACCCTACCACTCTCTCCATTTACTCATTCCGAGTAAACGTTCATCCATTTAACACATCCTTTCATCATTCCAAACTCTTGTTCTGTCATTTCGATCATCCGTTTACTCGTTCTGAGTAAACGTTCATCCATTTAACACATCCTTTCATCATTCTGAACCCTCGTTCTATCATTCTGATCATTCGTTTACTCGTTCTGAGTAATCGTTCATCCATCCCGATCAACCATTTGCTCATTTTGAGTATTCGCTCATCCATTTCTATCATCCATTCCTCCAATCAAATCATCCAAATCCCTCGAACTTCGTCTCGGGTTATTATCCAAATTGACCAAAGTATCTGATTTGATCGTCATCATTAGCATCCTCTTAGGATTGTCATCCATCCTAAGTTAATCATCATCGTCAGCCCAATCAATCCATTTTCAATCTCAAAGTGGATTCGGTGCCCCAATCATCTCTTTGTCATTTAATCCGATCAATCAGCATCCTAAGTCACCTAGGGTAATCTCTGAACGACATTTAAAGTCCCTTTCGTCATCCTACC
>VDFB02271358.1:818594863-818611188 GCA_007258455.2 Sequoia sempervirens | reverse complement strand
GATTAGTATATCATCAAAGAACACTAGCACAAATTTGCTTAAAATATTCTTGAATGTGAAATCCACCAAACCCCAAAATATATAACTTACGTATTTCTAATACTAAAGGTGATAGCTATAAACCCATGATAATCTTCACATTTATAAAAATCTATTTTGAAAATATCTTCATTTTAATCTAATTTGACAATAAAGTTTTGAAAAGAAAACTACTCCATATAACTCGTAGAAAATCATGAATAACTAGAATAAGTACCTTATTGGAACTTATTTTTTATGGTGTGCCTATTGAGCTTTATATAGCATGAAATCAATCACCAAATTTCATCCTTCTTCTAAACCATCAAAACTATTAAAAAAGATGTTTTTTAATTACAAATAGTATTATCTTCTAGAATTTCTTAGACCATGTACTCAATCTCACTTTTATGTACAAATGACTATCTACATTGGTTGCTTGCCTACTTGCTTGCTTGAAATGACTCATATGGTATAATCATTATAGTTTTTAGATCAAGTTCTAAGTTAGGAATACATACAAGGACCATGGATTGTTTGTAAGGGATATCCAAGAGATTTGATGGTAGTGATATATGTGACTACTAAGCTTTTAGTGAAAAAAATTGTCACAAAACATGAAGATCACTTTTTAGTAGTTTTTCCATTTAGTGGGGACTAATAATTGCGGAGCCTTCGATTGCAAGACTCAAGTTTCCAATTCTTTGGACTCCTAAATAGAATCACATAAAGATATTTTTAAGACTTTTCAATATTAGATCTAATCTACTCATGAGAACAATAAACATTGGAATATCTAATATATAATTGCCCATTGTGATTTTAATGTCATGCCATATTTTTAACATTTATAATCATGACCCAAAAATTTAATGACAATTACATCAATAGCTCATAGGTGTTGCCAACTAGATCTTGATTAAATTGTGATTGCTAAATGAATCAACATCAATACCTTTTTCATTTTAATACATTTACATCTCGCAAGGTTAAGTAATCTTGCATCACCTAACAAGTTTTTTACCATCCTTATTTTAGCTTTTTGCAAGTTTTTGAAATTCTACTTAAATTTTGGGTTTGTTGTTCCGACAATTTATGTTTTCTATCCTAATGATCCATGTGGTAATGCAAAGGGGAAGTTTGAGGCTTTCAAAGAAAAACTTGGATTGGTGCAAAATTCCTTCTTCACTAAGAGAAACTGTTGAATTTTTAGCTTAGATAGGAACTTTCACAGTAATTCAATGTGCATATGTGGAAGGTTCAAGTGGCTCAAGTTAGGCTATTATGTGTTTCACTTATGTCACCATAGTTTTTGTCTGTAATGTCGTAAAATTACACCCCTTGCAATTTCACATGCATTTTTGTATCCGCTTTAGTGACTACTCCCTTAGCATCTTGTGTAGGCTCATTTTAGCCCCTGCATTAGCCTTTTTCCCTTCTCAGGATGCTCGATACCACTCTTTAGTAGCTACCCTTGCACATCCACTTTGCATTAAACCTTGTGTTTTTCCCGTTCATGTTGTTTTGTAGCGTGATGTGTCTGGACATTAGTGCACCGCACGGACATCTTTACGTCGTGCTAGCATCTTGTGATGTTTCAATGCTCAAACAATTGTTTCCGAGCATGTTTGTCACTTGTCATATGCTTTTTTCGATGGTAACAGCTTGAGATGCCTTGTAACCGCCCAAGAAGCTTCTTTTTGCTTCTCCTCTCTCATTAAATGTTATCTTTTCAATCCATTTGTATCTTTAGCTTCATTCCAGCTTCTAGCTTCTTTCTAGCCTTGGCTCTAGCATTTTTTCTCTTGTTGTTTTACT
The DNA here is from genome assembly GCA_007258455.2 of Sequoia sempervirens. Taxonomy (NCBI): domain Eukaryota; kingdom Viridiplantae; phylum Streptophyta; class Pinopsida; order Cupressales; family Cupressaceae; genus Sequoia; species Sequoia sempervirens. The sequence continues at coordinate 818,609,352 of VDFB02271358.1, read as the reverse complement.
TGCATAGCTCAATACAACAACCTTAAGCACTCTCAAGCTCTTATAAAACTCTTTGTGAATCTCTTAGCTCTCATAGCTATCACTTTCCCTCTTTGGCTTGCTTAAGCCTTGTAGCTGATATCTCCTTCACTTCATGCTTGCAAGCATCCTGGGATTCCATATCCCCTATCTATTGCATCCCTACTTTGTGATACAGGTTCTCCTCCTTGAGTGGGGATTGCTTTTATCACCTACATTTGTGATACGGGTTCTCCTCCTCGAGTAGGGATTCGTTTTATCACGTCGCATTTGCTTACTTCTCTCACTTTCTCTATTTTTTTGGTTGTTTGTGGAGGCGGGAACACCAAAATAGGGGTTTGACTGAGGCAAACCCCTATACATCCCCAAAACTTTCTCCAGATCTTACATATGCAGGCATTGAAGATATTCACGTGTTGGATGTTAGAGTTATCTTGCATTAGCTAATAATTAATTAATCTTTAATTGATTATTAGTCTAATTTATTCTTACACACTTTAGTTAAACTTAGGAATGCTTTATTAGTTGAGCTATTATTAGATCATTATGTCTCATCTCATGTGATGTTGACACTTGTCATGATCTGATCCCTTTCTCATTTAGGGCTTCGCTCTTATAAGCATTCAACCCTTTATTGTAAATAACTCTAAGATACTTCAAGGGAAATATCACGACTTTCATATCTTCTTGAAAGCTTCCTCTGTAACTTTTTCCTTCTTGATGAATATAGCAATTCTTGTCTGTAAATCTCTTACGTGGAAGGTGTACTTGTTTGTTGTTTGATCCTGTGGCTCGTGGTTTTGTGCTTGTTTCACAATTCTAATATGCATACTGTGCATGTACAGACCTGCACAGACCCTACACAGTGTACCTACGTCCTATGGGGTTCTCCCATATTGTTTTTAAATTTATTTTAAAAAAAAAAAAAAAAAATCTTAAACAAAAAAATACATGTAATATTTATTTTTATTTTTTAAAACCATTTTTTTTAAAATAAGACCAAGTTGTGTAAATGTTGTGACGGCCATTTGGCTATCAATTTTAGGCTCGCCATTTGCTATGACAATCATATGACCATCAAATTTAATCACACACTGTGTTTTCTGCACTTTGGGAGCTATTTTCTTCCAGAGGCCATAACTTTTGCCCATGATGTCAAAATCGAGCAAACGAGATATCGTTAGAAAGAGGATTCAAAGTACTTTCCAATGGTGTAGGTATTTTTTAGAGATTTTTTCTTAAATCCCTATTATTTCTAGTCAAATTCAGATCTTCTTTTCAAGAGTTTCCTTCAGTGTTTTTGGCATAACTTTTGCATACAATGTCGAAAATGGGAAAATGACATATCATCGGAAAACTATTTCCGAGCTCTTCGCAATGGTACAAGTGGTTTCTAGATTTGATTTTTGGTTTTTTCTAGAAATCCTTCTTCTCAGTTGTTGTCCTTTTTGGACTTTATGGGCTCACATTGCATTTTTTTTATCATCTGTAAATGCATTGAAATAAAGTGCCTCAGCTTTGTATGTGTATTATGGGATCTTACACATAACTTTGTGCCTTATTGTACTCACACTATGATATAAAGTGTCATGGGGGTTGATGTTTTCCTTCGTTTTCCTTCATACCTTTCTCATGCATATGTGACTTTTATTTTCACATACTTTCTATCTGCTTGTACTTTCATGATTGCACCTTCAGATGTTCTTGGTTCCTCTTCATGCACTAATTTCAAGCATTCAGTTTCAATGTACCTATCATACCTCTCCCTTGTCAGCATTATGGGGGGGTTTCTACTGTCGGTGCTATTGCTTCCTTGGTTTCGTTGGAGTGAGCTATGTATACAATATTTGTTCCTATGTACTAGGCAGATGCAACAATCGGTTACCCATGCATTTTGGTGAGATGGAGCACTTACCATATGGACACTCTTGAATTCCTATTTTTGGAGGCGACCTTCCATTTTCTCATGATCAATTCTTCAAACTTTTGGTTCCTTTACCATCTATATGTTCGAGTACCAAGTGTTTTCCTTTGTTTGCCATCATATTTGAGTAGTGTCATTGGAGCACCCATATAGATTCTTGTTTTTTTTATCCTAATCATCAAATGTTTCAACGGAGGATATTCTTTCGGCTTTACAACAGTCCTTCTTCAACAATGTTTGCAAATTCTTCATGCTTCTGTGTTGTTCTCTTTGTTCCTATCTTTTGGGACAACCCTGTCTTGTTTGGAGGCTTCTTCAGTCCCTCACTTGGCTTTCATCTCTTTTTGGAGTAGATTTTTTCTCATGAGGTTTTCTCTATTTCTCCACATTATAGAAATCTTTTGTTTGTACATGGGTATCTTTCTTGGCCTTGTTTGTCAGGACCCATCATCCATTCTTTTTAGGGTTTTTAGCTACTCCCTAAGTTCATCTTAAGGGGGGGTGTTAAGAGTTATCTTGCATTAGCTAATAATTAAGTAATCTTTAATTGATTATTAGTCTAATTTATTCTCACACTTTAGCTAAACTTAGGAATGCTTTATTAGTTGAGCTATTATTAGATCATTATGTCTCATCTCATGTGATGTTGACACTTGTCATGATCTAATCCCTTTCTCATTTAGGGTTTTTCTCTTATAAGCATTCAACCTTTATTGTAAAGAACTCTCGAATACTTCACGGGAAATATCACGGCTTTCATATCTTCTTGAAAGCTTCTTTTGTAGCAATTCTTGTTTGCAGGTCTCTTGCATGGAAGGTGTGTACTTGTTTGTTGTTTGATCCTATGGCTCGTGGTTTTATGCTTGTTTCACAATTCTAACACTAGAGGCTTAATTACTTGGGTTGATATGAGAATTTTTCTCTCTTCTTTTCCTACTTTATCATTTATTTGTTTCTTCAATTCTATTACATTCTATTATTTTCCTATATTCTGTAAGTTCTTATCAGTCTGATTGTTAGTAGTCACTCTATTGTTTTTTTGTGATAAACTTAGTTCTTGGTCCATACGAGATGTCAGCATGCCTCTAGGACGCTAGTGCACCACACTGTCATTCGTATTCCACATTGATGTCCTCTGGCCGAGAGGTCGTAAATTTGTCTAGAAAACCCTTGTGACCTACTCTTTCTGATTCTAGAACTCTCGTGTTGTTCCTTGAGGTATTTTAGGGAAGTTCACCCCATGAGGCTCTCTAAATGAAGAGAACTCATGAGTAGCGAATACCCCTTCTCTACATTGTCTCATCTCAAAAACTTACCAATATGTTCAAAATTTTTGTACTACATATTGATGATCTAACATTCCAATTAAAAGACTATGGAGAAGACGGGCCCCTACAATTCTATGGGCGGTGGATTGCTAATCCGTTGTACAGACTATTCGTATCGAGGAGGGATCCCTTTCTCTCCGTTCAGTCACTTGAGATGAAACCTGCTACCCATGTTATAGATGCAACTTATTATCCATTGTTCCTGTTCTTGCAAATTTTGCAAAGTGGGCATGTTATTGCCACATCTCTATGCCTGGCAATAGATATAACCCTCCCTGGTAAATAATTGGCAATATTTTAATGTTTGTTCCAAACAATATACTACATCCCTACTCGGCAATAGATATAACCCGGAATTGCAATGATTATAAAATAAAGATGCAGTATTGCAATGAGTAGAAAATAAATATCTAGGATTGTTTCCTCCCACCCATCCCTACAGGACACGAGACGTTGAATCTGCCGAGAAGTGTGCATTATGGATGAAATGGAGATTCTTCCTTTCAGCACCCTGCTGATGATGAAGGAGATTGATTGACTCATTAATTATGGGTGGAGCAACTATAGTTTCCTACCCACCCGCCCCTACTATTCTAAGGGCATGAGGCCCTTTCTTTCATCCATTCCAGACGCGCGGGCGAGGCTTAGGCATGTTGAAAAGAGTATGGTAGGGTGACCCGTTCTTTACAGCTAGAACAGCAGTGATGGAGGATAGGACACAAGCAGGTTCGGCTCTGGGATTTCTCGGTTATTCCATCTTCTTGGTACCCACCACTTATCAATGTAGAGATTCCAGACCACTGGATTGAAGGGCACTACCTCTTTTTGTATAGGAGCCTCGGCTACAGCAGCATTGGTCGAAGGAACATTCACTTATTCATTAGTGGCCTTATCCCATCCCAGTCATTCCGCCCATCTATCTCCTCCCACCCCAAACGAACTCCATCCAATGCAAGCCCATCCCACCCACCCTCACCCCCCTCTCTATTGATGCCCACTGTCACGACCGATGAGTACTTCCTGCTACTGGCCAGATGAATAAAACGAATACTCTTATGCGGTTGCCCTACTATTCTAATGGGCCTTGAAGCAAGCGATTAAAGAAACAATAGGGCTGCGAGCTCGGCCCGTAGGGCAGAATGCTAGAGAGAGGAATGTGAATCAAGAATGTTGCGCTCCCTCGACTACTGTAGATGGAGGAATGCTCGGAATACGAGAATGTTGTTACAAGACTCCTTACCCTATCTAGAGTAGAGGGTTTGACAACAGGCACCCACCAATGATTGATAGGGGTTCATCCGTAGGGCGCCCGGAGCTTCGCTCTCAAGCCCTCTCTCCAACGATGCTATGCTCCCGAAGCCCACGCACCTAAGGAACTTGAAAAATGAGGTGCAACCAGCCGGAATGAATTTCTTATCCCCGAGAACAGCAGGTTGAGTGCAATCAATGCTATCTCCTAGGTCGATTTCTCGCCCTCAACCAGCAATAGTTCCCCACCCAACTATAGGGGTGGGTGGGAGGCTAGCCGATTGGGAAGCAGGGTGGGCCCCTGGGGGTGGGAGGATATAGAGTACGCCAAGCCCTACAATAATCTACCGACTACCATAGAATAGTAGAGCCCCTATGCACCACCCGGCAAGGGGAATCTTAGTTCGAACCCTCTATCTCTATGGACGTAATATCGATGCATCCATATCACGTATAGAAGAAATCTTAGTCAAACCCCACCTTTATCAAGTAGGGCTATATGCTCTCTACTATTGGTTGCGAACGCATAAATGATTTCATAGAAACGTCTGTAACTAGCCCTACTATTCTATGGGGTCAGCTTATTCCAAATTATATGCGAGTATGGTCAGTCCTAACCCCACCGACCCATTCGCCTTAGGGCATGGTCGTCCCTACTATTCTATGGAATGAGTGGGTGGGAGGCCCGTACAATTCTATGTGGGTTTCGGGGGGGGTGGGAGGCCAAGGGGCAGGTGGGGGGACAAAAGGGGTTGCCACCCACCCCTGGGCGAGTATGGTCGGTGGGTAAGACACATATGGTCGGTGAGTGAAGCTCTGGTGGGGTCTGCTACATCTCTATATCCTCCCACCCCTTGGTTAGAAGCTAGGGTTCACGGTGGGCGAAGCCCGAGATGGTGCACCGGCGGATAGTGGGGTCTGCCTTGGATGGTGGGGTCTTACAGTCGAGTGCCAGTTATATATCCTAGATGACTTCGAACCCGAGGGCAGCAACCTACCTATGTGAGTTATAGGGATACAGGGTGAGTAAACCTATCCGTTGAGTCAGCAACCGAGGCTAGGCTATAATGGGGCTTGGGGGCGGGTGTGAGCCCCCCCCGCTTCAATAGATTAGTTGTTCCAGCTCCAACATAGATATAGATAGACCATCAGTCGCATCACGTATATAACACAATGTAGAATCATGATGATGTCGACCCCCTCTATATCTATATCTAGATCTATTCATAAGTGGTAGGGGAAGGAGTTAGGGTCTTCTCCCAGTGCTGCCCTAGAACCCATGTCTGATCCCCTCTCTCATCCCTAGTTAGCTCCGAACTCCTCCCCCAGCAGGCCCGGAAGGCCCAGTCCCAGACACATCTGGACAAAGACGAGCAATAGTTATTCATTCGTGTTCCTTACCCCTTAGGGGCCTACCCAGCCTTACCCGAATCACCATATCTTCTCAAGTTGTTGTATCAGTATCCGTGATCAATGGATGGTAATAGCGATCAGTATCCGTCCCAGGATCGGGTGGTGGGCACACAAGAGCAGGGATTCAGATTCCCTGTCGACTCGTTACCACTGCCCTTGCAATCAGTTTACTTTGATTCATCCGGGCAGGGGCGCATATGGGCCACCATACATACCCCACCCTAGCCTTCCTCCGGATCGGATGTGATTCCAATCTGGACCTAGTAGGGAGAGACTAAACAATAGCCCGGGACTGATGAGCCCCATCTACACCTGTGCCAAGAGTTTGTTTTCAGAGTTCTAACTGGATCTGCTCGATCCACGCCCCCAGAATGTGGATGGAGCTGTTACATATAGTGGTGCTCCCTTGGGAACCGGGGTGCCCTGTAGGGGCAAGAGCTTGTTGGTTCTCGCATCCATGCCAGTTCCAGATCGAGCGGCAATGATAGATCGCGGAAGAGGCAAGAGTTTCATTAGTAGTGGAGGCTCGGTACCAGGGTTCATCGGGGGGAGTAAAGCCTATTCCGGGTGGGGAACCGGTATCGCAGCAACTGGGGCCCGCCATCGAGCAGCATCGGTGCAAATGGTTTTGAATCATCTGATGTATCAGCACTGGAACCGGCATCACCGTCACCACTCCAGGCAACCTTCAACGGCTTGCATCGGGCACTGTCCCCCAGCATCATAGGCATCCGATCAAATGCATTCGACCAATCGTTCATCCCCGACAATGGAAACACTTGTTCCCAGTTGTTCGACCTCTCCCTCCCATCCGCCTCCCACTTGGATGAAGGTTGGGCAAACCCTCGGGGGGTGTCGGTTCCTCGGGCCCCCCCTTATATCAGTTCCTTATGTTGTTGTTGTGGAATAGCCTTAACCACCCACCCAGCAGGGAGGGCCCCTAAAATTCTATGGGTTCGGGTTGGGTGGGCCCAATAATATGAAAGAAGGGGGCCTTCATGGTGGGTTGAAAGTGACGGGGGACAGGAAAGCCCCTACCCGGTGTTGGGTGGAAGCGGTGGAAGCGCACCAAACCTACCTAGCGCTCTTTACGGCTTAACCACCCCACCTATCACGCTTCTCAAACGAGGCCCTACAAAGATGCAAAAGATTTCCCACTCCCCACTCCTGCGCCTTAGAATAGTAGGGGCCCCCCACTACTATAATTGGGCATGTTACGTATAGATTTCCGATTAATTATAGTAGTGGGGCCCCTACTATTCTAAGGTCAATCTTAGCCTCAAATTAGGCCCTTCCCCCTACAATTCTATGGGCTCCCACCCGCCCCCAAGAGAATTATAGCCTGGGGTTCATGGGGGCGTTTACTTTCCGGGTGGGGGGGAGATATAGGGTGGGGGGCCTTATTGCCGGTCCTCCTTCCCTCGGCTCAGTAACAGAATCGGGTCGAGCGGGTTCATCCCTCCAGATCCGCCTTGCCCTAAAATTCTATGGCTAACCCGACTCTGTCTCCTCTATCTAATGATCTCGTTCCTCAGCCCGAGAACCTTCTAGTCCCACCCAACCCTGGCAACCCCCCCCACCCGCCCTACTATTCTAAGGCCCGTTGATCTGAATCGGGATCATGCTTAGAATAGTAGGGCGGGTGACTGAGTTCCGCTTCATTGGCTATCACCCTCAACAGGCCACCCCTATCTAGCCCTAAAATTCTATTGCAGCCGATAAAGCCTTCGACCGAGCAACCCCGAGAAAGCCCGATCTGTATGGCTTTGCCAAGCCGAGTGATTAACTTCCGACCGAACCCTCATTTTCTCCATCAAGAGTGATTGATCGATAGCAGGTTGGATCAAGTTAGGCATCTCTAGGTCATTCCCCCCTGGTTCATCCACCAGAAGGGAGTCGGAGTCTGCCAATCAAGTGGGATTCCTCAACCCGCCCGAAGGTGTGGGGAATCGGAGCTATTTATTCATATGAGTGGACATCAGAAGCAGGTGGAGCTAGCTATCTATCGGGTGGAGTCCTTTCTTGCAACCAACAAGGGACCGAGGATCTGGAATGAGGAAGTGTTAGCGGGTCCCTTCCACCCAGATAAATGGATCGTCGAACTAACTATACATGCTCCCTCACTCAAATCGTAGGTCGTAGGGGGAGAAATAATAATAATGATTCAATACGATTTGAGACAGAAGATTCCAGATGTTCCCTATAGCCTTTTTTCCATTCATTGAGATGATTTCACTAGGGTGGAGCTAGGGTTTACTAGCCATTTCAGTGCTTGGAATTCCCAATCAGATAGATACAAGTGGACATGAGAGGTGGAAGGGAGATGACAAGAACAATGATTAGTAGAGACATGGATGAGAACAGTTCAGGTAGGCTTAGTTTTTAATACATAGACAATAATCGATTGGGGTGGGCAGGTCGATGATGTTGGGGGTAGTTAAGTCCTCTATTCCTGCCTACCTCTCCTGACCCGGTTGGTTTTATTCTCTCTCGGGCTCTCGTGCTCTTTAAGGCGAGTTTCGACCTCTTGGGCTATCTCAATCCAATCAATCGAAGCGGTCGAGTGACTGAATAAAGAGCATTTCCAAGAAACCTGGTCCAAACAAGTTCCTTAGCATTTGGAGACATCCCAAATAGGGCCAGGTGCTGGCTGCTGGGTCCACTACTCTATATATGTATCGAGCCACATGAAAGCTCTTTCCCTTTTTCACTACAAAGTACCAGCCGCCCTTGCATGGGAACTATAATCCCCACCATAAGGCCAATATGGTCGGCGCCAAAGGCACGCCTGCTAGGATAAGCCTACCATAGAAAAATTTTAGGGGCCCGGGCCCCGCCCCCTGGTGAATAGTAGGGCAGCTGGTAGTCAGGCCCTTCGTGCATGCAGGACCGACCCCTCGTATATTCTAAGGGGCCCGGTAGATTATATTCGTGGGAGGATAGCCGGGATAGGCCTTGGGTGGGAGGCTATAGTTGGAGATAGAGTGGGTATGATTCTCATATACATAATTATGGATAACTCATGGCATCTTGATAAACAGTGGAAAGATGTGCTTCCCAAGCAAGATACATAGGGGCGAGTAAGGAATCAGATTCGTAATGGGATGGGTGGGAATTGGCACGCTTTCGATCAACACCTGAGAAAGGCCCTGGGGATTACGCGGCAGCCACGATTATACCACGGCACTGGGATATGGGCCCTTTATCTATCTACGGAAGGATGAGATAGATGCGTTGAGCTCACAGCGGACCCATCCCTTTCTCTGTCCCATGCTGTCTCTGGTGGCTAAGTCTTAAAGTTGTTGGTATTCTGGTCAATTCTTGAAACTCTGTCGGTCACCACTTAGGTTATCATAACCTTTCCTTTTGTCGACATGTCACTTAAAGTCCAATCTTGTAAAGTTTTAAAATGTGTCGATGTTCAATAATGTTGTAATAACTTTAATATGTCTTGTTTCTAGCAAAAGTTTAAGTTATTTTGTAATTTTCTCAAGTTATGAAACTTCTTTCGGTCTTTGACAAAGTTGTGAAAACTTACTCTTTTTTCCGCTTGAAGACGATGAAGACTTTGAAAGCGATATAAGTAATGCATTAAAAAGCTTTAGGTATTTCACTTTGGTTATAAAACCCATGTCAGTCACCGACAAGGTTATATGAACCTCTCTTCCTGTCGATCAAGTAGTTCTCTTTTCAAATTTTAAAAAGTGGTTACAATGAAGTAATGACGTGAAAGGCTACACGCGCCAACCATAACAAAGGAACAATTAATTGCCATCCACTCCCACATTAATTGTGGAGGGATTAAAAAGAAATGCAAGCTAGTGCAAAAAGTATTTTCAGCTAAGGCTCTAGAAAAAAAGGAAGGGAAGGAGTAAAGTGGTGCAATTATTGATTTTTGGAATCTAGAATCACTAAGGTACTTCTTTCTCTACTTATTTCAGTAGATGTTGACAATTGCATTTTAAATTGAAGGGTTTTTAATCAATGCAAACCTCCTTGTGCAAATTATATACAAACCCTAGGGTTTTAGTCGCCATGAGATACAATTATCAGGGTTACAAATAAAATTCATGTTTAACTAACACAATGCTAGAAATTAGGGATACTAAGTTAGGGCATACATAGATGAATTATGGGAGAAAGTTAACAAGCTAGATCCCCCACTTATCACACAAAAAGTAATTGCAAATGGGTTAATAGAAGCAGCAGCCTTCCCCATTGTGATTTAGTGCCCAAACCTAGTTATGGAATGCATCAAGCATTATGACTCACACCTGTGAAGTCAAAGCCCACGACAATAGGCTCGTGGTTAAAATCCAAAGAACTAGCTTCACCTCATGTTTGAAACTTCCAAAAAGAGAAAAAAATTTAAGTCTCGACTTTACTCATTCACAAATTGAGTTCTCAACAAAAAAGGGGTATTACCGAAACATAATCGCCAAGAACTGGCTCACCGCACCTAGGAAAGGTAAATCCCAATTACCTAGAGGTTTGCACAAAAATCATTTTGTTCATGAAATATCGGATATAGTCGTGCTACTACACAGATTGAGAGGAAATAAAAGAGCGCATGAATTTGAAGATTGGGTATTTTTCTTTATACAAATTGTGCTTGCAAGAAAACAATTGGGCACAACTTATTAGTGATTGAATGCATGAAATGTTTGTCTTCTTTGCAATCAATCGGTCCTTCCACATATCTTCATATTTGATCTATGTCATCACTAGTACTAGGCCTTGGCCAGGTTTAAGATTGAGCTTCCTCCCACGAGATGAAGTCCCAATTTTCAAATATTATGATAAGTTATAGTTGAATAAGAGCTACCTTCATCAAAGAATGATTATTGATACTTTTACCATGAGGGTGACTCAAGAAATATAGGGGGAATTGACCTGAGGCCCACTGTTGAGTCCATGCAATTAGTTGGCATGTATGGAAAACACTTCATCCAATTCCAAATATTTCCATACAATTGGGTTGGTGGTTTAGTGACTATCCATTAAAGCTTCCAAGATATGCAGAAGATAAATTTGTATTATTAGAGGTTTGCAGAAAATTGGTTGATGTAAATAAAAAATGACGAGAGCGAAAGAAAGTGGGTGTGCAATTTCTTGTAGGTTTTGGCTATTTCACATGCAATTCAATGTTAGATGCTCTGAACATTGAAAGAGACATGACCAAATATACTCTACAATTTTATAATTAGTGTTTCCCTTTTAATAGTAAAGATTACGTGAAGAATAACCTACAACTTGGCTCGAGTTTCCATCACATACCTCAACTAGAAGATTACTAGGCAGATTGCCTTGATGATCTTGAAGTGAGGAGAACTTGGATGAGACTATCCTTAAGATAGATAAAGATATTTGACTTGGGATGGGATGTTCAAGGCATAGAAGAGGATGAATCAAATTTGGTTGATCCTACTTTTACTAACCATATATCTACTTAACCCATCGCAATCATGGATTGGAGCATCAAGGAAGTCAAAAATATTGAGGAAAAATTTGTATTTTTTTGAACAAAACAGAGGAGTGGTTGTTAGGAAAAGACAGAACAACAATGCCCTCAAACTAGGTCACAGAGTACTGGTGAAATGGGAACTCCCCTTGTGAACTAGAACAACATAATTAACCAGATCTACACAACAAAAATGATTTTTATTACTGGAATGACATTACAGAGTTGCATTCCATCTCATGTGTAGCTTGTTACATTTGTCTGCTAAGTGCAAATCTGAGCTTCTCAGATGTCAAAACTTCAGCCTTCGTTCTCTGCTCACCGTCACCCTTAGTTTACTCTGCCCCTCCTGTCTCTCCCTCTTGGTCTATCTCACTATATAGCATTCCTTTCCTACATGTTGGCCCAACTTCATAAGGATTATCCTTGTCCTAGTATCGTTCATCATCCAATTACCATCAAGCACGACCCTTGAAAATCGTTTGACCAGTAGCCTTACATTGATTCACAACAAAGATGTGTAATCAACAACCATCATTCTGCTACATGTCATCCTCTGGTTTGCTCGACCATTGCTCATCCACTTTTTCCATTCCACTGATCACTACCATCGACCTCTCGCTGGGATGAGATATCATGTCCACCTGAAATCTCAATGTCCCCACAATATATCTTGTCATTCTATCAAAGGGACAAAGAATGACATTTTTTTCTGAAAAGTTAATCTCTTGCCGATGTAACCCAATCGCTAAGTTGCTAAAGATCAAAACTTAAGAACCTCTAGTCGAATGTTGTGGAGTTATAAAAACCCGTGACTTGCCGACATATACCTATTAGGTTGTCGTTGGGACTTGAAGGAATGTTTTGTCGATAACCCAAAGTCCCACTGATAGAACATGATTAGCCCTTATTCGAAACAAACACGGAAATTGATGATGCAAGATTGCTCTTCTCCTTGGATGCTCTTGCATCAAATACCCAGGGTAGATTTGAAAAGTGACTTTGTCACTTCTTGGGGGTTAGAGGAAAACCAAGACAGCTAACCTCTGACTCAAACAACCAAGTTAAATCTTACACTGGCATTCCTTTCCACTTCGCCAAGTATTCATTGTACTACTTATTCCTAGTGCTTTGTCCCACACGCCTGTCCAAGATCTCTTCAATTTTTTCTTTCTATGTTGTCATTATTGGGACACTCCACTGTGCCTCTACCAACTCGTGCTCCTTATCTCTTTCATGATACTTTGTGTAATGTCCCCATTTTCATGAGCATTTGAGTTTAGAGGAATTAGCCTATTCCTGATCCTCGTAGGCTAATGGAGCTTGATAAGAGGGTCGTTTAGTAGATACCCAGTTGATTGGTTGGCTCGTTTCGTGATTCAATCTACATATGGAGGTGTTCTAATGATTTATTGATATGTTTCTATTTTTAGAAACCTTGTGTTATAAAGTAATGTTATGTTTTCACTTTATGTTATGAATAATTATTTTATTATAAAGTGCAAAATAATAAAATAATATTCCTTCTAGAAGGTGACTTGGAAAAGTTCTAGAAGGAGGCCGACCTCTTAAGGAAAAAGTATAAATAGACATCATGGGCTTCATTCTCATCATCCAAATTTGTTGTTGATGTTGATGTATTATTGTACTTTTTGAAAAAGGGGTTTGGAGACTTCACAGCAGCTGAGATATTGTTGGGATGATTATTTTATTGGGAAAATTTGGCTTTTCAATTTGGAGATTCATTTGAGGAATTGTTGAAGATTACTTGTGTCTTTTGTCTTCATCATTGGGACAATTTCATTTGTTGCACATTGTTATAATTTCCAGTCATTTTCAGATTACATCTATAGCCCTCTAGGAGCCACGATTTTTCTTATATCTTTGTCATTTGGCATTGATTCTCCAAGAAGGTTGTAGCACTAGATTCTATAGTGAATGGAGATGATGTTTCATGCATTTTGAAGGTGATTTTCAGCATCTACAATTTATTTAGAAGTCTGATATATTGTTGTTGGGGCATCATTGGAAACATATTTTTGTTCATATCTTCACTTATAGGTGTCCTTTGGTTCTGGGTATTGTTGCATTCAATTGCTATTGCCGAGACAATCATTTCAAGGACAAATTCGAGGAGCTTAGAGGCTGAATTTATTTTTCTAAAATATTGCCAGGCAAGAACAAGGGCGGCTACTTGAGCAATTCGATTTGGGCTTGGAGAATATCATTTGAACTTGATGTTGATTGCTACTTCATCTCTCATCCAAGACACTTCTTGAGGCCAAGTTCTTCACATTTCTATCATCTTCTAGCATTGCATTTAGCATAGTTATATTTGCAGTTGTAGGTGTGCATTAAACCAGCATTATCATATTTTGAAATTAATGTAAATGCCAAGAGTCTTGGCCAATTTGTATGAGCATTGTATTGGATAATTATATTGCAATAAGGAGATACAGATTTGCTGGTTACATATTGTTGTCATTGAGCATTGTAATATCATTTGTACTCAGCTTATTAGTATGCATGCCAAGTGTTTGAAAAAATGTCAATTGGTTGTAGGTTCTCTTTTTGGCATAAAAAATGTTACATTTTGCATACCAACTGTTTGTGTTAATGCCACTTGGTTGTAAGTGCATAAATGTCATCTTAGGTTGCATCCAAAGTGTTTGTCATAATTATTGGTTGTTGTAGCTGCATATTGCAAGTAGTTTTAGTCACATATATGCATTGAATATTGCCAAAATAAGTTGCACATTCATGTTAGGTCATTGTTTAGACAATCTAGAGTCTTCTTGCAAGCATTCTCATTGATGTTAAGTGAAGGAAGAGCCATTAAAGCAAACTGAAATGTTATATCAGTCATATGACCCTTGTATGCAAAGTGTTTGATGAAATTTTTAAGGCCAAAAATTAGAAGTTTTCAATCAGATTTGAGCAAGGTCATTACACTTTGTCAGATCTAAAATATTAAACATAGGTGAGACATAAATCCCACTCGGCAATTCCACCTTGTATGCGTTCCCTGAGTCATGCTTCTTCAAAATCTTACACGATCTAAACTTCATCTTTAACTTATTGTATGTACCAATTAGAA
>VDFB02271358.1:818284651-818594763 GCA_007258455.2 Sequoia sempervirens | reverse complement strand
TGTTTAGATTTATAGATATATTTGTGCTGAAAGTTGTATTTGATATTGGCGAATATTGTTGTTAATAACATTTGTTGTGTAGCTAAAATTCAGATCGCAAAGATTGAAAGTATTTATTGTTGGGTATTCCTTCTAAACCCCATCCACACCATCCCCCTCATCTAGCGCTACTTTTTTGTGAAGGGCTATTGCTGGCCATAGAACCTCCTTCCAAGTTGTACCTTTTATGTGATGCTTGCATACAATATAGGGAGGGGATCAAAATCAGCATATTATTCATCCAAAGGCTGCCGTACTTAAATTTATGGATGCTGTTTAGGAAATGTTATTTCTGAGAAATACTTGCTGCGCTTCTGTTTGTTATTAACCTCTTATATATGCTGTATAGTTGGAGTTTGTAGACTTTTTAAGGTTGTATCTGCTGATATTTACCTCCTTGTTCAGTCGTGTTGGAAAAAATATTGTCATTAATGTCAAAGGTGATTTATGATGGCCGACCTACGGATCTAAGTTTGGCTACCACAATGTGAAATAAAAAATTAAAATAAAAAATGTATGTAATGTGGGCCGACCTCTTTTTGTGTGGCACCCACTTTAGTGGGATTTGAAAATTAAAAATAAATTAATTTTATTTTTGAAAGAGGTACGACCCCCCCTTGAGTGGTGCGTCCACCTTGGGCATGCAATAATAAAATAAATAAAAATTATTTGATGATGTTGGGCCGACCCCCCTTGGAGGAGTTGTCTCCCTTGGGTGAAGAGGTGTTTCAACAAGTATAAATGGAGGGTTGAGAGAGGGAAAAACAATCAATTTCAAGTATTTTTATTCAATTGAAGAGCAAAAATAAAAAGATATTTGAGCAGATTTACAAGAGATATGTGAGCAGATTTATGAGAGGTTATCAGCATCAATTTTGTGAGAAGAAAAGAGAAATAAAAGCAAGATCATGGTGTTTCTATGAGCAGAAAGATTGAAGACTATATTGCAGATTTATGAGTGATTGTATTGCAGATTTATGAGCAGTTGTTAAGAGCAGATCTAAGAGGAAGTTGCAAACAAACTTATCATATTATTTATTTGGAGGTTGGAGCCTCCTAATTGAGGAGATCAAGAGGTTGGTGCCTCTTATCAAAAGAGATTGGCGTCTCTTGTTGGGTTGGTGCTTAGTGGTGGGAATTGGAGTCTTCAATGGGTTGGTGCCTAGGAAATTTGTAAAAAGATTTATACAAGAAATATTTTGCCGTGGATTTTTCCCGTAAGGGTTTCCATGTAAAATTGTGTGTTCTTCTTGTGTTCCTAATTGCTAGATCTTGCATGTATGTGATTGCTATGGATAATCAAGTTTTGAGCTAATACTGCTGTGATTGATTAAGTTGTGAAAAGAAAAGTTTGATCCATACTGATTCACCCCCCTTCCTGCCATCTCTCTGTATAAGTGTGTGATTCATCAATTGGTATCAGAGTAGGTTCCTTTGGAAATAGCTTAACCACTTGAAGGTACATCTTGGAAGCACACATGGCCGAAGGATATGGATTTTCCTCAAAACAGGGCACCATTGTTTGATGGAACAAACTATGCCTTTTGAAGCGGATGGAAACTTATTTGAAGGCTCTAGGGTATGATATTTGACAATCTATCAAACATGGTTATATTGCTCCTACAACCCCAATAATGGATCAAGCCAAAAAGAGGGCAAGCAAGAATAATGCCAAAGCTAAAAATGCGATTTTGTGTGGGTAATTTGAATTGGAGTTTGTGAAAGTGACGGATTACAAAACAACAAAAGACATGTGGGATAAGTTGAAAATAATATATGAAGGAGACAATTTGAGAATTTGAAGATGAAGGATGAAGAAAATATTGTTGCCTATCTACTTTGTGTGGATGAAATATCGTCAACACAATCTGTGGTCTTCGAGAGAAGGTTGAGGATGAAATAATTGTGCAAAAGGTTTTAAGATCTATCCCCATGAGATTTAATGCGAAAGTTTCCGCTATTGAGGAAATGAAAGATCCAAATACCTTGAAGATGGACGAGTTGCATGGTATCCTCACGACATATGAAATGAGGATGGAGAAGGAGAAGCCATCAAAATGGGAAGCAACTTTCAAAGCATCCAAGAAGATGAAGAACAAAGGATACAAATCAAGTGTAAGTTCAAGTGATGAAGAAGAAGCTCACTTAGTGAAGAAGCTCAAGAAAGGATTCGACAAACACAAAGGTAAGTATGCTAGAACACGTTTGTCGTTGTGCCAAAAGATCGACCTGTTATTGCTGAATACAAATGCCAAAGATAAATGGATCCACGGGAGGCAATTAGTCCATGTCTTGAATCTGAAAGGAGACATTGGCGATTAGTCCAACAATCTCCTCTTCCGCGTCACCCGTGGGGATTCGAAACTGCAACCACGACTCTGATACCATTTGTTGGAACACATTTGCCGTTGTGCCAAATGATCGACTTGTTAATGCCCGATATAAACGCCAGAGATAAACGGATCCACAAGAGGTGGTTAGTCCATGTCTCGAATCCGAAGGGAGACATTGGTGATTAGTCTAACAAAGTACACTCGTAAATATTTCAATTGTGGTAGAATAGGTCAATTTGCTTGTAAATTTCCATAGGCTAAGAGTGAAAGTAGTGAAGAGGAAGAAGAGTACAACAAAAAGAAAGGAAGGAAATATCATCATAACAAGAAAAAGAGTGCACGTTGAAAGCAAGAAAAGAAGAAATTCCAAAGGCATAAAAAGAGTCTGCATCCAAAAAACAAGTAGCTCCTTCGAAGAAAGCAGTGGAGGCTTCTTCGATAGTGATAGAGAAGAAATACTCTTCATGGTGATAGAAGCAAAAAGTGATGAAGACAATAGAAAAGAAGAAAAAGATCTAAAAGAGCAACATACCAAAGATGATGAAGAAAAGGATCTTGAGAAGGAACTTCATTTTGCCTATCATAAAATTGAGAAGCTAAACAAAAAAGAAACTCAGGACTAAAGTCACAACTTCAAGAGGACAACAAAACTAAAGCAAAATCATCTCAAGACTCGGAAAAGATGATTATGGATTTGAAGATTCAAATTGAGGAAGCAAAACTAATTGAAGAAGTTGTAAGAGATCAGCTAAAGGCAAAGGAATTGAAGTGTGAGAAATTGGAGCTTGAAATTGTTTCCTTGAGGAAGGAGTTGGAGAAATTAAATGATCAGTTAAATTGAAGCATGAAGTTTGAAAAGAGCTCTGAAATTCTGGAGGACATTATCAACTTCCAAAGATCGCCTTTCATCAAGATTGGTTTTGGTTTTGAAGAAAATCAAATGACCATCAAAGAAGGCTCAAGCTCTAATGCTACAGAGTTACCAAGGAAAACAAATGAGGATAAGTCCAAAAGATATGCAAATGTTCCCAAAAGCTCCTTCAATGTCGAGTTCCAAGGAAAGAGAATGTATTATCACCCAGAAAATCGATATTCCACACAAAGGCAACAATGTAGATTTCAGTAGACCATTTTCTCAAAGGCAAGCGCAAATGAACAGGTTTCAACGTTCCTTTTATGGTTATTGTTTCTTTTGCAATAAGTTTGGTCATAATAAAGTGGATTGTAGAGCTCGTGCAAGGATGGATTTGGGTTTTTTAAAGAGGAACTATAATCCATTTTCTCCTCTAATGGATTGCAACATCATGTGCTACAAGTGTAATAACTTTTGTCATACAATGTGTTCTTGTAGAAGTGACTTTGTTGAACCTCCTAAACAAAAGGAGGATGTTCATGACAATCCAAAAGAAAAATCTACAAAGGTTTCGAAGAAGAAGAAGAAGAAGAAAGAGCATGAAATGAAGGAGAAATTTATGCTAGTGCAAGCAGCCTTTCATGTGCAAAATGAAGGAAATCAATGGTACATTGACAGTAGTTGCTCAAGTCACATGATAGGGGATAAAAGCAAGTTCTTCACTTTGAAGGAAATAAATGTAGGCACTGTGAAGTTTGCAGGCAATGCTAGGGCAAGGATCACAAGAAAAGACACCTAGTTTTGATAATGGAAAGACAAAGATTGAAAATTGTATTATATCTCAAAGGGTTGAAGCATAATCTTCTAAGCCCGAGTCAATTGTGTGATCAAGGGCACACTCTCACATTTCATCCTAGTTGGTGTGAAATTAGAAAGATAAGAACAAGGAAACTTGTTGTAGATGCTAGTAAAACTACAAACAATCTATATTCTTAGTGAAGTCAAAGGAGAAAAGTGCTACATGGCACAAGAAGATGAGAGCTGGTTGTGGCACAAAAGGATGTGACATTTGAACTTTGATAACATTGTGAAGATTAGCAATAAGCAAGCTGTAAGGTACATGCCGATGATAGTAAAGCCGTCTAATACAATCTACAAATGGTGCCAAGTTGGAAATCAAACAAGGACGGGTTTCAAATCTAAGGAGTACTCTACATCAAAGCCTTTGGAACTAATACATACTGATTTATGGGCTAATGAGGACAACAAGCTTGCAAGGTGGGAGCTATTTCATATTATTAATTGATGATTATTTGAGGATGACTTGGGTTACATTTCTAAAAGAAAAATCTGAAGCTTTTGAGAGATTCAAGGCATTTAAAGCTTTTGTAGAGAATGAAACTAGGCTAAAAATAAAATGTCTAAGATCTAACAGAGGAGGCGAGTTCACATGAAATGAATTTGAATTTTTTTGTGAAAATGGAATAAGAAGACAATATTTAGCCACAAGAACTCCATAATAAAATGGAGTTGTTGAGAGGAAAAACATAATAGTTCAAGGAATGGCAAGAGCCACATTAAATGAGCTTTTGTAGAGAATGCTCTTTGACACCTTCTAGAGAGAAGCAGTGCATACAATAGTGTACGTTTTGAACCAAGCACAAATTAGGGTGAACAATAGTAAAACACTATATGAACTTTGGAAGGGAAGACTTGCATCAGTGAAGTACTTCAAAGTGTTCAAAAGGAAATGTTATATTAGGTGAGATGACAAAGACTTGGGAAAGTTTGATTGCAGGTGTGATGAGGTTATTTTCCTTGGATATTCTACAAGAAACAAGACATATAGATGCTATAACAAAAGATTGCACAAAATTGTTGAAAGTGCAAATGTGAGTTGATGAAGAAAGACATCAAAAGGAAATAGCACAAGAAGTTGATTTTTAAAAAGAAGACAGTATCAAAGAAGAAGAAGTAGAGGAAGTAATTGAAAATGGAAAAGTTGAACAAAGAAACCTAAAGACTCCATGAAGAGCACCTCCCAAGACACCATCTAGATTTGTTCAAAAGAATCATCCAAAAAATCTGATCATTGGTGATAGAGATACAAAAATTCAAACGAGGAAAGTTGCCAATACATTTGAAAATGCAAACTTGCCCTTGCTCTCTAAAATGGAACCCAAGGGTTTTGAAGAAGCTCAAGAAGACAAGAACTAGGTAAAAGCCATGGAAGAAGAGTTGTGACATTTGAACTTTGATAACATTGTGAAGATTAGCAATAAGCAAGCTGTAAGGTACATGCCGATGATAGTAAAGCCGTCTAATACAATCTACAAACGGTGCCAAGTTGGAAATCAAACAAGGACGGGTTTCAAATCTAAGGAGTACTTTACATCAAAGCCTTTGGAACTAATACATACTGATTTATGGGCTAACGAGGACAAGCAGCTTGCAAGGTGAGAGCTATTTCATATTATTAATTGATGATTATTTGAGGATGACTTGGGTTACATTTCTAAAAGAAAAATCTGAAGCTTTTGAGAGATTCAAGGCATTTAAAGCTTTTGTAGAGAATGAAACTAGGCTAAAAATAAAATGTCTAAGATCTAATAGAGGAGGCGAGTTCACATGAAATGAATTTGAAATTTTTTGTGAAAATGGAATAAGAAGACAATATTTAGCCACAAGAACTCCACAATAAAATGGAGTTGTTGAGAGGAAAAATAGAATAGTTCAAGGAATGGCAAGAGCCACATTAAATGAGCTTTTGTAGAGAATGCTCTTTGACACCTTCTGGAGAGAAGCAGTGCATACAATAGTGTACGTTTTGAACCGAGCACAAATTAGGGTGAACAATAGTAAAACACTATATGAACTTTGGAAGGGAAGACTTGCATCAATGAAGTACTTCAAAGTGTTCAAAAGGAAATGTTATATTAGGTGAGATGACAAAGACTTGAGAAAGTTTGATTGCAGGTGTGATGAGGGTATTTTCCTTGGATATTCTACAAGAAACAAGACATATAGATGCTATAACAAAAGATTGCACAAAATTGTTGAAAGTGCAAATGTGAGAGTTGATGAAGAAAGACATCAAAAGGAAATAGCACAAGAAGTTGATTTTTAAAAAGAAGACAGTATCAAAGAAGAAGAAGTAGAGGAAGTAATTGAAAATGGAAAAGTTGAACAAAGAAACCTAAAGACTCCATGAAGAGCACCTCCCAAGACACCATCTAGATTTGTTCAAAAGAATCATCCAAAAAATCTGATCATTGGTGATAGAGATACAAAAATTCAAACGAGGAAAGTTGCCAATACATTTGAAAATGCAAACTTGCCCTTGCTCTCTAAAATGGAACCCAAGGGTTTTGAAGAAGCTCAGAAGACAAGAACTAGGTAAAAGCCATGGAAGAAGAGTTGGATCAAATAGAGAAAAATGAAACTTGGGTACTTGTTTTAAGACCTAAGGACAAGAATGTCATTGCACTAAATGGGTTTTTAGGAACAAATTGAATGAGGATGGCCAAGTTGTTAGGAAGAAAGCAAGGCTTGTATGCTAGGGTTATGCTCAAGTTGAGGGGCTTGTAGGTAAAGTAAACTTTTCTAAATGAAAACTTGGAGGAGGAGGTGTATATTGAACAACCTGATGGGTTTAGTCTATCAAAAAATCAGGACTATGTTTGCAAACTAAAGAAGGTACTTTATGGGCTGGAACAAGTCCTCAGGGCTTGGTACTCAAGACTAGACAAGTATCTCCAACATCAAGGTTTCAAAGAGGTATTGCGATAGTAATCTCTATATCAAGAATGAAGGGGATGACCTATTGATTGTTATGGTCTATGTGGATGATATAATTTTTGGAGGTAGCAGTGACAAAATGTGTCAAGAATTTGCCATGAACATGCAGGAGTTCGAAATGTCAATGCTTGGTGAGTTGTCTTTCTTCCTTAGGTTGGAAATTTCCCAATCAAATAAGGGGACATTCATTTCACAAATCAAGTATATTGAGGAGATGTTGAAGAAATTTAGGATGGAGGACTGCAATCTAGTGAGCACTAGTATGGGTACATGATGCAAATTGAGTAAGAATTATGAATCTCTTGAGGCCAACCAAACTCTACATAGGTCCATGATTGGAAATTTATTATATGCGACAACGACAAGACCTAATATTATGCAAGTAGTTATTTTGGTAGCACTATTTTAGGCAGCACCAAAGGAAACTCATGTGCAAGTGGTGAAGAGAATATTCAAATATCGGAAGGGCACTATGGATTTTGGTTTGTGGTATTAAAGAGGTGAAGATTTCACCCTCACAACATATACAAATGCGGATTGGGCTAGTAGTATTGATGATAGGAAAAGCACAAGTGGAGGTGCATTCTTTCTTGGCAATAGTCTTGTATCATGGCTAAGCAAGAAATAGGAGTCAGTTCATTGTTGATTGTCCATAGCAAAACTGGAGTATATTGCAGCAGCTTCTTGTTGCACTCAAGTCCTTTGGATGAAGCAAATGTTGAAGGATATTAAGGTTGAGTATGAGCATCTTGTTTCCATATTTTGTGATGATACAAGTGCAATCAACATCTCAAAGAATTCGGTTATGCACTCCAGGATGAAGCATATTCCGATCAAATATAATTTCTTAAGAGAGCAAGTGGTTGATCAACAAGTGAAGTAGGAGTATGTTGTTAGAAATGAAAAGATTGCAGATGTTTTCACGAAGCCACTTCCAAAAGAGACTTTTGAGCACCTAAGGGAGAAATTGGGAGTGATATCACTCTCATCTAGTCACTAAATGCTTCAAAAGAAGCATGTGTTCAAGGGGAGCTATTCACTGTCTTATCTTTCAGCCCCAAAAAACCTTTGCCATTGATGTCAAAGGGGGAGAAGTAGAGTAAGGGGGAGCATTTTAGTGAGGGGGAGAAGTATGGTCTTGTTGCATTCCAAGATTACTTCTCAGCAGGGTTGCCATCAATGACAAAGGGGGAGATTGTTGGAAAAATTATTGTCATTGATGTCAAAGGTGATTTATGATGCCTGACCTATGGATCTAAGTTTAGCAACCACAATGTGAAGACAAAAATATAAATAAAAAATGTATGTAATGTGGGCAAACCTCTTTTTGTGGCGCCCACTTTAGTGGGATTTGAAAATTAAAAATAAATTAATTTTATTTTTGAAAGAGGGACGACTCCCCTCGAGTGGTGCCTCCATCTTGGGCATGCAATAATAAAATAAATAAAAAATATTTGATGATGTTCGGTTGAGCCCCCTTGGAGGAGTAGCCTCGCTTGGGTGAAGAGGTGTTTGGACGAGTATAAATGGAGGGTTGAAAGAGAGGGAAAAACAATCAATTTCAAGGGTTATTTTTCATATGAAGAGCAGAAATAAAAATATATTTGAGCAGATTTACAAGAGATATGTGAGCAGATTTATGAGAGTTTTTCAACATCAATTTTGTGAGAAGAAAATAGAAATAAAAGCAAGATCATGGTGTTTCTATGAGCAAAATATTTAAGACTATATTGCAGATTTATTAGTGTTTGTATTGCAGATTTGTGAGTAGTGAAGAACAAATCTAAGAGGAAGTTGCAAATAAATTATCATATAATTCATTTGGAGGTTGGAGCCTCCTAATTGAGGAGATCGAGAGGTTAGTGCCTCTTATTAGAAGAGATTGGCGTCTCTTGTCGGGTTGGAGTCTCCAATGGGTTGTTGCCTAGGATTTGTAAGAAGATTTATACAAGCAATATTTTTTTGTGGTTTTCTCACATAAGGGTTTCCATGTAAAATCGTGTATTCTTCCTATGTTCTTCATTGCTAGATCTTGCATGCATGTGATTGCTATGGATAATTAAGTTTTGAGGTATTATTGTTGTGATTGATTAAGTTGTGAAAAGAAAAGTTTGATCCATGCTGATTCACTCCCCTTCCTCCCACCTCTCTGTATAAGTGTGTGATTCATCAATTGGTATCAAAGCGGGTTCCTTTGGAAATAGCTTAACCACTTGAAGGTACATCTTGGAAGCACACATGGCCGAAGGGTATGGATTTTCCTCAAAACAGGGCACCATTGTTTGATGGAACAAACTATGCCTTTTGAAGCGGATGGAAACTTATTTGAAGGCTCTAGGGTATGATATTTGACAATCTGTCAAACATGGTTATATTGCTCCTACAACCTCAATATGGATCAAGCCAAAAAGAGGGCATGCAAGAATAATGCCAAAGCCAAAAATGCGATTTTGTGTGGGTAATTTGAATTGCCCCCGCCCCCCCTCCCTTCTTAGTATAAGTATGTGTTTCATCAAGTTGTACAACTACAATAGATGTAATATGGTATTTTTCTATTTAGAATTTATTTCTTTGGGTTTATATCAGTCTTTCACATGTTGTGTTGACATAATTCAAGTAGTATACACTAGTTAGAATTTTATAAAATAGTGTATTGATATAAATATGTTTCCATATAATTGTTGCTATATGTGATATCTCAATATTCATAATTATTTGTGATAAATTGGATTATTTACTGCCATTTTATAGTTGCATTGATATTGTAAGAAGATATTGGACAATTTTACGGCTAGATCCATTTTATATTTTCTAATGTCCCCTATCCTAATTTGCTCTAGAATTTGCCTATTGATCACAAATTGCAACAAGTTAGGGTTAGGGTTTAACCTTATTAAATAAATCTCTTTAATGATGTAATCTTGGATTGGAATCTTACATTCACCACATGAACAATATATGCAAATGCTTGTTAGGGATAGACAATTGCATCACATTCATAGATTATCCATAATGCAAGATATTAGGATAC
Organism: Sequoia sempervirens; assembly: GCA_007258455.2. Lineage (NCBI taxonomy): Eukaryota > Viridiplantae > Streptophyta > Pinopsida > Cupressales > Cupressaceae > Sequoia > Sequoia sempervirens. Next base: position 818,584,709 of record VDFB02271358.1, on the reverse strand, counting down.
TAGGAGAAGGGACATGATCGGTCCGCTTGAAGCCATATGCCAAGCCTAAGAGGGTGTATACCACAGCCCTCGCCCTCGGCGACTTGTACCTGCTTTCCCCATCAATGTCACAACCCCTAAAGACACTTGCCATCCTGTGGGTTTGAGCGGAGGTCACAAGTGGGCTTTTTGGCTTTCTACCACTCCACCCCTAGCCCTTCCTTGAGGAATTGGGCGGAGGTTGCAAGTAGGCTTCTAGGCTCTACCACTCCACCCCTGGCCCTTCCCACAGGGTGGGTTTCAGACAGTTAACATAATAATGTTTCAATCATAGAGATCTTTCTTTATTATCTATAAGTAATATGCATACATAAGTTAATGATTATGTGTAGAGATACATTTATTCTTCCTTTCTTATGCAAGACTATACTTATATAGATGTAAGACAATAAGTGGCAGAAATACACTTGATTATATTGATATATCCGATAATAGCAACCTCTGGTGATACACGGGTCTGATTCTCTTTGTCTTTCTGATCTGAATGTTTCTTCTCTTTGATCGATGATCTGTTCTTAACACTTAGAAGATATCGTTAGTCTAAATCAACACAAATACAAATCTATTATCCATACTTATATTAAAGGGATCATAAGTACTTATAAGGCTCAATAATTGCTGCAAGCATCATTATTGAGTACTGTATATATATATATATAAAATTCTTTCTAATTGATCTGAACTTATATATTTATGTGTATGTGTAATCATTAATTTACTTCCCTTATCATTGGTTTATTATTTATCTTCATATATATCGCATTGAACTGGTATCTGTTCTAACTTATATTGATATTCTATTAACTTCTATTGATATTCTATTTCTTTCTATCTCCTATCATGTTCCATTCTATTGCTTCCTCATCTGCTGTTTATCTTTATTGCTATACTCAGAAGAATACTTCAGATTACTCATTTATTTCTACTTCCTATGCATCTGCCTTTAAGATCTGTTTCCATTCCTTTATTAGACTATTAGTCTGCTCCAATCTGTTCTTATTCCTGTTTATCTCTCTCTTAGACCTGCATATTTTATCTCTGCTGGTGTATGATGTCCCCACTGTAAATGATGCGACTTCCCTTTAATATCTCCCCCTTGAGCGGAAAAGTCACAACTCTTCATAAATAAGATCCCTTGCCAAGAGTCATGTCCTCTTGTGCTGCCTTAATTATTTTGTTATTCATTTTATTTATCTCTTATTCAAGATGGATCGCTGTTACTTAACTTATGAGTCTTCCATGTGTTAGTTATTATTATTATCCTTTAACATATCAATCGCTCCTTTTAATAGTTAATATGATTCCCTTTAATCTAAATGGTACTACCGCTGCCTGCCTTAATCAACCGTTGCTTATATAGGATCAGTCCGTCTTTACTTGTGACACTTCCCTTTTAAATAATTCCTGGTCTTTTATTATTTGCGATTGAATATATCCAGGATCGGCTGCTGCAAATGTAGGTGGTCAGTCTGTATGAAGAATATTGATGCTGCTTATCATTTCATATATGTTATTTTATGTTTGAATAATTTGTATTTAATGTATTATTTAAATACGTTTATTTCTATATATTTTTTTATATATATTTCAATAATATCTGTAGTATTATGATAAATAATAATTGTTAATTTTTATATTTTCAATATTGTTATCTATTTTATTTATTTGCTTTATATTCGAGTGTTACAATTTCGGGGGCATGACATATTTGCATATCATTATTTGCCATTTTGACATTGATCTAGGATCTAGTTGTTTTTGATTAGGTAAGCATGGTTTTGAAAGGGCCTAAAACCTTGTTCAAAGAGAAGAGCATGAATCACAACCAAACACCAAAGTTTCAAACTTTGCCATTGATAAAAAGCGTCAAATTAGGGTGTTGAACCCAAAACACTAAAAGCTTTCATGAATTAGGATTTGAAGGGCACCCGAAACCCTTATAAAATGATGAAAAGCAATAGAACTAAAGTTGCACAACACTAAACCATCAGCCAATAGCGAGCCACCAAAGGCAAACACAACCAGGAACAAAACACAAAGGAACATGCCAAAAGACGAGAGAGGCCTCAACAAAAGAACAACAAAACAAAATAAAGCCTCACCAATCAAAGAGGTTTGAAGCTGAGCCTGACCAAAGAGCTCATAAGGGAAGTTTGATACAGATGGGCCAATCTAAGATTCTTTGAAGAACCAATCTCATCCACCAAAATTGGAGTACTTTTATTCTTGAGGGGGGTTCCCTTTAGGACATACAACAAAATCTTCCACATCCAACCCCTTAACCAAGGAGCTCACCTAGTTGCTCTTTTTCTTTATGGGGGACCCCAAAGAATTTTTAGTGGGACTAACAACATTAGTTTGGCATTGGTTAGATTTGTTTGTTATCTACTAGCGGTATTAATCATATTTGCATACCTATCTTTGATTGTAAATTGAAAGTCATGTTGTTAGCAAGTTGAAAATTAATTGCTTATTGTCCACATTTCAATTTTTGTATGCTTTCACCTTGGCCACATTGGGATCTTCGTGATAAAAAGAACTTGAGTTTGTGTTGATTTTAGAATTTGGTGAAATTCGAGTAACATTCTTGTGAGGGACATTACATTTGTATTAGAGTTTGTGGTTTTTCTAGCATGTATAGAAAGTTAATCATTTCACACAAAATATTCGACATGTATGGTAGTGATAGAAAGTTCTGTTATTACCAAAGAGAAAAAGATGAGTACATATCAACTAAGGGAAAGGTTAGAACAATAGAATCTAAAGATTGTGGTACAACAAAAGACGACTCAATCGAGGCATGGTACAACAAACTTGTACAAGGGCAAGAATGCCTTACAAATACATTGGCTTAGTTAATTAATAGGATGCAAAATAATATGAATGCGTTGAGAAAAAATAATGGTGAAGAGAGCACTTCAAGAGGTATCATTAAGTTAACAGTTTTTTTTTTTTTTTTTGATCGGTAATCGCTTTTGACTGGAGCTATGAACCAGTGGGGTCACAATGGGGGACCCCATCCCCAATTTCATCCCTGATTTGTTTCATGTAGTTGTATCCTTCCTCCTCGGACTTCCTCCATCATCACCCGTCATCTCTTATCTACTCCCCTCCAATTTCTGTTCTCCTTCCTGCCTTCCAGCACCAATCTTCGTTCTCCTACCAGCACCGTCCTTCTTTCTTTGTTCTCCCGTCTCCATCCTTTCTCCTTTCCTCTGAACTCCTTTCTCCCGTCCTACTCCCGACCTCCCGTCTTCACCTGCCTAATCCTCCCGGCTCGCCTTTATCCGTACTCCAATCTCCTTCTTCCATCCTCCCGTTCTTCCATCCCCTGACTTCCGATCTGCTGCTTCTTCCAACCTCCGTTCACCTCTGATCATTCCCGTCCTCCCTTGTTGCCTTCGTCCTCCCCAGACTCCCGGCGGCGTCATCTCCAACATCTAACCCCGCCTTGCCTTTCCCTGCCAGCGCACACATCCGTTCTCCACTGCTGCAGGGAGTCCTCCTCGGTTCCCCTTGTTGACCTCCAAACACCTTCTGGCAGGCTCGACAACCACGCTCCAACGCCACGCTGTAATCTGTCTGCAATTGTATCACCCGTACACCTTCCTCCATCCGCCTAAGGAAGTTGGAGCGGATCGAACCTGTGACGCCTTATCAACAAGGCCAAGTGACTTGCCATCACGCTGCGGGGTGAGCCCCCAGTAAGTTAACATTTTTAATAGTATTAACATCTAGAGAATTGTTATTGGTTTTGTTGCTAGATCATTCCATTTTACTTTCCTTTCTAGGGACGGGGAATTTCTCAAGGTAGAAGTTCAAAATCTTGTGATGAAAGACATTATTTCTTGTTATGTTGAATACAAAGCTCTACGAACTTCATTGATTTATGCTGAGATTTATGTTGAAATGACTCTTACAAACTTCATTAATTTGAAGAAAATAAGAATGACCCAAGACTTAAACCTAGGCTTCAAGTAAATCAAAGAGATCTTCAAATGCATTGGAAAAGTTGACACTTTCTATGGATCTAACAAGTGTACAGTTCGGGCCTGGATACAAAAGCTAGACACATATTTGTCTCTTAGGCCAATGTTGAAAGATGAGTCCATCAAGTTTGCTACTCTTCACATTGAAGGTGTAGCACATGAATGGTGGCACTATGGGCTGATTACTCAAGGACATAACGTCATCAATTTTTATGATGAATTCAATAGGAGGTTGATTGAGAGATTTGATAGAAAAGACCCTGAAGTTCATTTTTGGGAGTTGGCACAACTCAAACAATATGGAACTTCGGAGAATTATGTTGCTGATTTTCATTAGCTTTATGTAATGGTTCTTGATGTCATTGAGAGAGGTTGATAATAATGTTCATAGAAAGCTTATCTAAACTTTTCAAAGGTTTGGCCAAAGCTTTTGAACCTCCATCATTGTAGGAGGAAATTAAGAGGTCCTTGGCACTTGAGACTTATATTCTAAAGAGTAGATTCCAGACAAAGACTTTTTCTTTGAAAAAACCTTCTTAGAATAGTTTTAAACAACATAAATGTTTTCTTTCAAGAAAGGAAGAAGAAGCAAAAAATGAATTGAGGAAGAAACTTTGCTTCACTTGCAAAGAACCAAGGGCACTAGCTCATTAATTTCTTGTAAAGGGAAAGTGCATTATATCAAAGTGGCTTTAGATGAAGATTTGGGAGCTGAAGAATTTGAGGAAGAAACTGAAAAAGAAGAGCTAGTATAGGAGTTTTAGGAAGAAGAAGATACTTTGGAAGGTACCCTTTGCAAAATTTTTGGTACTCCCAAGTATAACCCTTTTAGAGTCCATGAAATTTTGCACGAACAAAAAATCATTGTGCTCATTGATTTTGGAGCAACTCACAATTTCATCGATGAGGGATTGGTGGCAAAAAGAGGTCTAAAAATTGAAGACTTCAAAGGGTTCAACTTGATGGTTGTTGATAGCTTCACCATCCAATGCACAAGGAAGATTCCCCAATTGAGTCTTGTGTTGGGAAATTATGAAATGAAAGATGACTTCTATCTTGTCAGTATAGGAGATGCATATGTGGTTTTGGGAGTACAATAGCTGCATTCTTTGGGAGAAACCACGTAGAAGTTCCAAGCCATGGAACTTAATTTCCAATTAGATGGGAGAAAGGTGGTGCTTTGAGGAATGTCAAATCAGAGTCACAAGGATTGTTTTAGCCAAATGTATGGAGAGTAATTTACACCATGGATAGGTTGCTTGGGCAGCCCGACGCTTGATTATTCTTACCATTTCTTTAGAGGGAAAGAAGTCATACTATGTTGATGTTCAATCTCTTTTGGATAAGTACCATAATTTTCAGCGACATACCTATTAGAATGCATAATTCTGGACATCTTTGTCTAATTGGGCTGGCTTCTTGTGAAACTAACTTATATGTTGTTCACATCTTCACCTTTACTCACCATGACAAATATAGGATAAACCTTTTTGTTAATCAACTTTTTAAATTCTGGACAAATTGATTATAATAATTTTAAGCCAAAGAACATTCCAGTTTTGTGCATGATAGCCACCAATGCTCACACCTTGCACATCGGGACTGGTGTACATTTGTGACCATTAGCGGTTATGGAACCTTAACGGGTATGTTGGTAGGTGTGCCTCATCACATAGCTTGCCACATTAGCATCTCTAGTGAGAAGTGCCCTTAAAATGAATTTTTAGAGATTCGACCAAAACTTAATCATGGAACCCCTAGTAGTTTAACAAAAAAATATCATTTGTTGTTAGAACATTGTATTCTTATTCAAAATAACACTTATATGCAACCTAAATAATCTGAATACCTTATGATAACCAAAAATATTTTAACTTTTGATGCAGGGGCATCTTGATGCACCCTTTTTGAGGCAAATTGTGTCATGTTGATACACTTTAGTTTTTGGTTTGGTTGGGGTCAATAAGTGTGAATGGTAAAGTATTTATTAACATTAACAGAAAAAAAGATTACATAAATAGAAGTTACATAATACTGTAGATATTAAATATCTACCTACTGTCTATTGTAGAAACTACAGTAGATAACTGACCATTAAAAAGATGAATATATTATTATTCTAACACCCTCCCTTAATGGTCAATCGGTCAACAACACCAAGTTGCCCCCTAAATTTGACAAACTTATCCGGGCTTAGAGACTTGGTGAGAATATCTGTAGTTTGATCTGCTGTCGGAACATACTGCAGTTGAACTGATCTGTCTTCTACTAGCTTACGGATGTAGTGACAATGAAGCTCGACATGCTTCGTACGCTCATGGAAGATTGGATTTTTGGCTAGTTTGAGCACCCCTTGATTATTAGTGTACAAGGGAGAAGGTCCTGCTTGTGACATATGCATGTCAGAAAGCATCCTGCGGAGCCAAATTGCCTCACATGCTACCTTAACGGTTCCTCGATATTCAGCTCTAGTCGAGGAAAGAGCCACTGCCTGTTGCTTCTTGCTGGTCCATGTTACAATACCTATACCCAAATTAAATACATACCCAGAAGTGGATTTTCTGTCATCCACTGAACCTGCCCAATCTGAGTTTGTGTAACCAATCAGCTTAGGATCCTTGCATCTACCATACAAAATGCCATAGTCTGAAGTGCCCTTAACATATCTCAGCACACACTTTGCTGCAATCCAATGATCATATTTTGGAGCTGTCATGAAGCGAGAAATGTAGCTCACTACAAAATTGATGTCAGGTCTAGTGGTAGTGAGGTAGATGAGACTGCCCACTAATTGCTTGAATGTCATTTCATCGACCAGAGGTGAATCAGAGTTGGCTGACAACTTCAACCCCTTCTCCATAGGTGTGGAGGCGGTTTGCCTCACATGCTACCTTAAATTTGGTTCCTCGCATATTCAGCTCATATTTAGAGGAAAGAGCCACTGCTGCTTGCTTCTTGCTGGTCCATGTTACAACACCTATACCCAAATTAAATACATAACTAGAAGTGGATTTTCTGTCATCCACTGAACCTGCCCAATCTGAGTTTGTGTAACCAATCAGCTTAGGATCCTTGCATCTACCATACAAAATGCCATAGTCTGAAGTGCCCTTAACATATCTCAGCACACACTTCGCTGCAATCTAATGATCAGATTTTGGAGCTGTCATGAAGCGAGAAATGTAGCTCACTGCAAAACTGATGTCAGGTCTAGTGGTAGTGAGGTAGATGAGACTGCCCACTAATTGCTTGAATGTCGTTTCATCGACCAGAGGTGAATCAGAGTTGGCTGACAACTTCAGCCCCTTCTCCATAGGTGTGGAGGTAGGTTTGCAGTCCTGCATCCGAAATTTGTCAAGCAGACTTTTGACATATTTAGACTGAGAGATAAAGATGCTACAAGCGGTCTGCCAAACCTCAATACCCAAATAGTAATGGAGAAGCCCCAAATCTGTCATGTCAAAAGCCTGACACAAATCCTGTTTGATTGCTACAATCAAATGTGTTGTACTGCCAGTAATGATCAAGTCATCAACATAGATAACAAGAAACAAAATTTCATCACCAGAGTGTTTGACATATAGATTAGTGTCAGAAGGGCTGCACTGAAAACCATGATCAACCAAGTACTGATCAATCTTGATATACCATGCACGAGGAGCTTGTTTCAGTCCATAGAGTGCTTTCACGAGCCTACATACCTGATGTTCTTTTCCAACAACCTTGAAACCAGGAGGCTGTGTCATGTAGACTTCTTCCTACAAATTGCCATTGAGGAAGGCACTCTTGACATCCATTTGATGAACTGTCCATCCAAATTGGGCTGCAATAGCGAGAAGAAGACAAATTGTGCTCATCTTGGCAGTAGGAGCAAAAGTCTCCTCATAATCAATGCCCTCCCGCTGTGTGAATCCCCGAGCTACCAACCTTGCCTTGTATTTATCCAGAGTACCATTGGCATGATACTTGACCTTATAAACCCATTTGCAGCTTATAGGTTTCTTCTTAGGAGGAAGATCAGAAAGAACCCAAGTGTGATTCTTCAGAAGACTGGTATTCTGTCTCCATAGCCTTTTCCCACTTTGGAATTCCTTTAGCCTTTGAATATGTATGAGGCTCGTAGATGCTGTGGATATTGGCCATAAGAGCAAAATTGACTGTGTTTTCTTGCTTGCTCTTTCAACGAGCTGATCTGCCCTCAATGAGTTCGTTATTATGAAGATCTCCAATATTTTTGAGCCACCACTTAGGCCGACGAGTAGAAGTACTAACATCGGGAATAGGAGAAACAACATCCCTTGCAATTTCTGGTACAAAATCATCTGGATGTGAGTCCTGAGGAAAATCAGGTGGTGGTAGATCATGACTGGTAGACTCCTCATCTTCAGAGTTAGAATGCTCAGAAGCCCTCCCATCAAGGGAACCAAGAGGAAGACGAACACCCTCATCAGAAACCTTCATAGGCTGATCCGCAGGACTAGTAGAAGGAACAAATGGACTAGTAGTCTCATCAGTCACAACATCACGACTGAATGTGAGACGATCTGTCTCCACATCAATTAACCTGTATGCCTTGTGATTGTCGCTGTAACTAGTAAACATACGTGTCTGGCTCTTGGAATCCAACTTGGCACGCTTGGCGTCTGGAATCCATACATGAGCTGTAGAACCAAAGACTTTCAGATGGCCCACCTTAGGCTTACGTCCTGACCAGGGTTCTTCTAGAGTCATCTTCTTAACGCCCTGTGTAGGTGACTGATTCAGGAGGTAGACTGCAGTGTAGACTGCTTCAGCCCAGTATTTCTTAGGTACATTTCTGTACTCCAACATAGAACGAGCCATTTCAGTAATGGTGCGATTCCTATGTTCAACGACACCATTCTGTTGAGAAGTGTATGGTGTGGTAAGTTGGCGCTTAATGTCGTGTGCAACACAAAAAGTAGAGAAGTCAATTGAACAAAACTCCCCCCCATTATCTGACCTTAGAGTGACAATCTGAGAACCTGATTCTTTCTCAACTAAGGCCTTATATTGCTGAAATGTATTGAACACTTTTGATTTATGTTTGAGAAAATACACCCACATTTTTCGATTGAAATCATCAACAAATAATAAAAAGTACGTAGACCCAGTAACAGAAGGAGTATTCATTGGCCCACATACATTAGCGTGAACTAGTTGAAGTACCTTGGAAGCTCGCCAAGAATCACTATCCGAGAATGGTGTTCGATGTTGCTTCCCAGCTTGATAGGCTCCACAAACTCCATGATTTTGAGTTTGGATCTCAGGTAGACCAGCAACCAAACCTCCCGAGACAGTTGAGAGAGATAGTGCACATTCAAGTGCCCATAACACTGATGCCAAAGTTTGCTGATGGTTGTACTCTTGGCAGCCAGAGCGTGCTCCTGAGAATCACTAGAATCAACAAGTCTATATAGACCATGATCCTCAAGTCCAAGTCCCATAGCGATTGTAGTATGAGTCTCCCTATCAACGATGCTGCAGGCGGATGAACTGAAGACTACATCCAACTGGGGAGAATGCCTCATGATCTGACTGATGGAGAGCAGATTATGTTCCATGCCTGGAACATAGTAGACATCAAGAAAGAGTAAATTTCTTCCTCCGGAGTGAATATGGACAGTGCCCTTACTAGCAACTGTGTACTCTTCACCTCCTCCAAAAATGACAGAATCAGAGAATGGTTCGAATTTTGTGAACCAATCTCGACGATGAGTAAAATGCCGCGAAGCCCCGAAATCAATATACTAGGCGGAAGATTGTATTGGATCTGTTGTTCGCTTGGCCATAAATGCATATAATGCAAATTCCTTCTGATTAGTATGCTCTGCAACCTTTTCCTTTTGTTGAGATCCTCCCTGCTTCTTTTGTTCAGAAGCCAACTGAACCTGACAATCAGCCTTCATGTGACCATACTTATGGCAATAATTGCACTGAATGTTCTTTTTCTTCTAGCTGTCCTAAGAAGAACCAGAGCTTTTCGGCTAAGAAGTTTGCACCTTCCCTTTGTTCTTAGCGGAAGATTTGGCAGAGAACGCTTGTTTTGTGGAGGTGGAACTGGTATTGCTTCCAAAATGTTGTCTCCAGCGATCTTGCTGCAAGAGGATAGTACACAACTCTGAAAACTTCAAATCAACATTAGCAGACGTAATGTTGAGAGTCTCGATGAAATGCTAATAAGACTTAGATAGACTTTTCAGAGTGATCACTACCATGTCCTCTTCCTCCATTGTCCGACCAATAGCTTCCAACTGGTCGTGAATGTCCTTTATTTTGTTAGATGCTCTTGGAGAGATGTCTTCTCGTCCATCATGATGGAAAAGAGCATGTTCTTAAGAAAGAATGCATGACTCTTATCTAACGTTTCATGGAGATCCTTTAGGTACATCCAGACCTCAACAGCTGTTTTCCTTGATGGCACTTGTGGCAGCTGGTCGTCAGTGACTGAAAGCTTGATGAGCATGACAGCTTCCCGGTTGCATTCATCCCATTTGTCTAGATCCTTTCCCTCTACAGTGGGACGAGTTGAGTTCCCCAAAACGACCTGATCGAGACACCGATATTCAAAGATCGTAATCATGCATTGCTTCCAGGTGTTGTAATTCTTCCAGTTGAACTTTTGGATGCTTTTGAGCATTATATTTGTCAGAGATGCCATCATGTTTCTTGAGGTCAAACTGGTGAAGGCAAAACAAAAACAAAAATAACACAAATTCAAAGTAGAAATCCTAGCACGGATTTCGAGGCACTTTGAAGACAAAACCCAGAAGATTTGAAGAGTACCTAGAAAGGTTGTTGAAAACCCAATTTTTTTTTTGAATACCCAGAAAATTTCGTCAACACCCACTTGCACAAATTTTGAGGCACAAAAAATGAGACACCGACAAAAAACTAAAGACAACCGAGTTCAACTCTCGAAAAACCCACCAAGAATCTGCAAATGATTTTTTTTTTTGACTTGAAAAAGAGGGTAAAAACCTAGTTGACCTTTTTGAAACCCTAGCGGCCATGAAAGACCAAAAAAATTGTAAAAAATGAGCTTGAATCTGCATGAAAATTTGGCAAAAGAAATGCCAAACCCTAGGCGACGTGGTTGTAGACTGAGGCGACCTCTTGAGGCTCAGATTTGAAGAAGAAAAAACTAGAAATCGGGCTGAGAAACATTTTTAAAAAATGCGGGTTCACAAAACATCAAAAATGCGTTTCTGGGACACGAAAAAGAACCATGAAAATCTTCAGAAAGGTGGCCCTGATCACAGAGAAAACACGTCCAAAACAAGACAGAAAATCGCGCCCCAACTGCAGAGAAAAACGCGTCTTAATGGAGGTCATTAAACTAAAAAATACGCCCAGAAACAAAGTTGCGCAGGTTAAAAAGACACAACCCAGGTCGCGAATGAAGGAGAAACTAAGACGAATGTAGATAGAGATGAATCACACCCAGATGTAGAGAAAATCCGCGCCTGTAAACTCACGAAAATGCCCACGATTTTTCCAGGAAGTGGGTCATGATTTTTAGACTAGGAGAGCAAAACGTTTTCAAAGGCACAATTTTTTCAAGACTTAGAAAATTCCTTACGAATTTTATTTGAATATTTTTTCGAAAACGAATTCTAGCTCTGATACCATGTGAATGGTAAAGTATTCATTAACATTAACAGAAAAAAAGATTACATAAATAGAAGTTACATAATACTGTAGATATTAAATATCTACCTACTATCTACCTATTGTCTACTGTAGAAACTACAATAGATAATTGACCATTAAAAGGATGAATATATTATTATTCTAGCAATAAGGTCATGTAAGACCATTTTGAGTCATTTGAACTTCGAAGTCATTCTATAATGTTCTATGGTGTTTTGGAGTCATATTGAAAAAAGTAGCAAAACTTGCTAAAAGTTGTCAAGATGTTGTCAAGAAATTTGTAATTGTTATCATTAGAGTTAACAAAGGGGTAGATGGTCGGTTTTTCAGTTGAAGATGATTGGAACATGTTAAATATGTCTTGTAACATCGATCCCGGTGGTTGGAGAGAAGTTTGAATGAGAAACCAATTCATTTTGCACATTCTTTATTGCATTTTCTGTGAACAGCGACTGTAATTCACGTGGTATGGCCTGGTACAGATAGGTACGGTCTTAAAACCACTTGGAGAAGTTGAAGGACGGTCTTAGCTTTCAAATGTTTTTTGTTTGAGAGATTTTCATCAAGTTTTGGGCGAGATATTGCATTTTTAGTCATTGCAGGTCAAAACCCTGCCTAGGGTTTCCAGAAAGCAAAATTTAATCACAGGCAGAGTTTCCACCAACCAAAACCCATGAAAATTTGTGGAAAGCTCTTCCCCATGCCCAACCACATTCCTGCAAAGCGACAACCCATAGTTTGCACGTGTAGGAGATATGTTTGACAGAAAATTCAGATTTGCAGTGAAATTGTCGTAAAGAACCCTACTTCTTGGTTGTTTTGAACAATCTATGCATTGTTTGTCAACAAAGGGGTGTAGTACCATAGTGGCATGTTGTTAAGGGCCTGCATAAGTCTGAGAATCCATATGACAAGCATTCTTCCCTTTTGTTTGATGTCATTTCCTAGAAGGCACCTAGGGGCAGCAATACTTGATTTGCATAAATCATTGCATTGACCACTTGGTTGGGTCATGAATGCTTAGAAACCCCACAAGAGGTGTTGTAACAGGTTTGCACAAGTCAAATACATCATGTTAGATGCTGTCCCTTTGTTGTTTGCTTTTATTGTGTGCCATTAGGCTTTAGGGGTAAGGTGCCAAGAATGTACAAAGGTGCAGATTTGCATTGTTTGCATTGAGACCTTGTTTGGAATGTGTCAAGGTGTTTGATAGTGATTCCTTCACCTCTGCATCAACTTTAACCTGTATATACAACATAAATGACCCGATAGTTGAACATAAAATGCTGTTTATTGTTATAAAAACATCATATTCTTATTTAAAATGCAACTTATATTCAACTTTAAATGATCATAAAACCTTTGGCCAATCTTTGACATTTTTGATGAAATAAAAGGTATTTGTTGTACTAACCTATTACATTTGTCACAGGAAAAACATATAATATGGATTATTCCAATGCATGTACATTGTCACCGCAGTAATTGTACACATAAGAACATTATTTGTCTACATAAGAACAATACTTGTTCGGATGAACATGTTATTTTATAAATGACACACTTATATTGAGTAGTTAAAAAAATATTTATTACACTTGTTAATGGACTTTTTTAATGACATTCAGAAGTTCTCACATGTTCATGTAAGGGTCCATCTTGGCAAACATTTGGTCATTTGTTGATTTACATGTGGAATAGTTATTAACAATAGATAGTATAAATATGTTGCAAGACTAAATCCCATAACCACAAGTCCTATACCAACAACAGGACCATACACAACAATTGACCCCTCTCTCCTACAAGCTGAGCCAATCAACGGTCAAGTTTCGCAGAATTTATATCACCTCCATTTGCTGGGATTTCAATCTTAGCTTTCTCTTTAGAGGTGGACTCAGAGATGCTTGGTTTGTATAAGGCTTTTTCTTCTCATGGGCTTGGGGCTGTCCATTTTTCAAATGTTCATTTGCTTTAGGATCCTCCATGGAAACTCCTAGCATTCCCATGGAACTCTCCATAATCTTCTTCAACTGGTCCAGCTTTCCAACAGAGTGAGGTATGCTTGCAACATTTTCTTTTAACTTAATAAATCTTGCTTCATTGCCTTAAGGAATTCTTTCTTTTTCATTGGCCATGCTTCTCAGTTCTCTATTGTACTTTCTGGTAGTTATTTCCCATTGTGAATCACCTTCTCTTCTTGCACTACTAGTTCCAATAATGAATAGCAATCTGCAAAACTAGTTGACCAACACAAATCCTCATCTTTCCAACTAATGACTAAGCTGATTTACTTTTGTCCCCTATATGTCTTCTTAAGTAACTGTCCATATGTGCCTTAGAAATGAGTTAGTGCTGAAATAAAAACAGATAGTTGTATGAATGAACTGAAACAACGAAGAACTGAAAACATTACAAAATCATAGCTCAACACGAGATTACACTCAAGAAACAATGTAGAAAGAAACTCCATAAGAGTAAAGGCTTGCCTTCCCTTGCCACACAAATTTATAGCCTTGTTGAGACCTTACTGACTCCAATCACCTTCATATCGGTATCTTAACACTTGCAGTACTCTGCAACTTGTTCAGACGCACAATTTCTCTATTGCACTCAACTATCAATTTAGTCAACCAAGAAGGATTGACTGAAAGAATTGAAAGAAATTGGAAGAAGCACTGTTTTTTATCTAGTATTACTATTTTTCTAAAGTATATTCCTGAGTAAAATGAAAAATAGCCACATATGTAGGTCAAAACGAAATTGCCACCCTGCTACATCTGGTGGTTTTGTCACTAACAAAACTGAACCCTAGTTGTTTTTTATGTTTTCTTAGGAACCTACTTAAGCTGTGCTTTGACATATCATGATTACCTCCAATCCATTTGTCAGTTCTGTAGACCCTTGTACAACTTTCATATTTTGACCTTATTGAAATTCATGGATTTAAGAGTGTTAAAAGAGTGTTCTGAAATTACATCTTAGTTTCACTAATGAATTAGAAAAGTGATTTAATCAGTTGAGATTAACAGACTTTCGTGATCCGATTTGGACGATATTCACTCCTCCACCATCTTTTTTTAATTTTGCAAGCAACTATTTCATGATTCCATTGAGGAAATTTCCATGGCTGGTCAATTTAACTTAACTCTTGATTCTCCATTTCCTAGTGTTGCATGATCTTTTTCAACTCTATTTTTTGTTTGAATTTGCTGATTTGTTTCTTCAAGCTTGAAGCTTTGCTTCTTCAAGATTCTGCCCATGATCAACTATGCAACCAAATACTTGTCAAAGTATCAAGTGTGAAGAAAAATACACACAGAAATCTGAAATGTGTTAGCAATCCCCTTGCCTGGGTCACAGGGAAAACTTGCTATAATATCATCTGAACAGTAATTCTGTTACATGTTCCAAGAATGATTGAACAGCACTGGGCTATCATTTTCTTATGATCTGATTTAGTTTTTTATGTGATTGAAATAAATATGTAAGGCTGCAAATTTATGTAGGGAAAGCAAGGATACACGGGGATGCGTCCCCTGGGTTTTTGCCCCTCGTACCCATCTTGGAAACGTTTCGGGGATAGGGTATGCCTAGCCGTCCCCAAAAAGTTTCCTATTTTTCAGGGATGTCCCCAATTGGACAAAACGTCCTGGAACAGAAGGGGGACTGCCAGCTGTCTAGGGGACAGATAGGGGATGCCTAGCTGTCCCTCGACCATCCTGGGGACGGCCGACTGTCCCCCTTTGCCCAGCAGCATTTTAAACACACACAAAAAAGGTTTTTTTAAATTTTCTTTTTTTTTATTCTTTCCTTTGTGGGCCCCATGCCCTCCCAACCCTAATATGGCCACTTAAAACATCGTCTTACCTTCATTTGACCTCATTTTAACTTGCCAAAAAAAATTGCTGTCGAGCAAAAGTGAGAAGAGAAAGAGGAGGGTTTGAAGGAGCTGTTGGAGAAGAAAAACCAGCATTTAGGAGGAAAAAAGGAGAGCATTAAGGCAACAACCAGGAGAGACAGGAGGGATTGGTTGGAGTTCCATTAGATGAGCCAGCCCCTCACAATGATAGTGACTCAGACTATGAGTCTGATTTTGATGCAATGTTGGCAGATGCCGAGTAGCGGCAGCCATCATACTTTCTATTACTATGTTTTGGACACTTGTGACTTTGTCATTTTGACATTTGTAGTACAAACTTGTAGCCTTTTGGGCATTTTATTATTTTATATCATATGCACATTGACTATTTGACATGAATTATGGTCCATGGAAGCAATTAGGTAGCTGTAGTATTAATTTGTTCGATAATTCGATTCTATGATGCATATGTCAATATGATTGGTGATTACATTTGCAACTTTATGAATGTTCATTATTATGATTATCATTACTCATATGAATATCTGAAATTTCCCTATATTTTTAAAATTTATCTGTGTGTGTGTGTGTGTGTGTGTGTATATATATATATATATATATATATATACACTATAGCTCTCCCCCCGTCCCCTAAAATCCCCTAAAAAAATTGCCATCCCTGAAACTCATCTCATCGTCCCTCGTCCCAGAAACTTGGTGGAACATAGAGGGAAAGTGATACCTTGAGTCTTGTAGTAGACAAGACAATGGAAAATAAAATTATGCTGATATAAATTCTCTTTGACAACTCTATTGGCAACTTCTAAGGGAAGAAGGCAAGGAGTATCAAATGGATGGAGATGATAAATAGGGATCTTGATAGATTGAATGAGCAGATGAGACTAAGAATAGTATACCCAACATTGACACCTAGTGTGAAAAAAATGAGGCACTCCTCTTTGAAGTACAAAGTGCCAATAATAGGTGTTTTTTGCAGCTTGAAGCCAAATAAACTAGAGACCTAAGTTTGTGGATGTGAAAAGTTAGCGTGAAGATGCTTTTGAGGTGAAGGTTTTGTTGGCCCACAGTTGTCGTTGCACCAAAAGATTGACTTGTTAATGCCCGATACAATTGCTAGAGTTAACGGATCCACAGGAGGCGGTTAGTCCATGTCACGAATCCCAAGGGGAGCGCTGACCATATGCCAACAAACTCCCCCTTAGCGTTATCCGAGGGGATTCGAACCCGACACCTTTGGCTCTGATACCACTTGTTGGCCCACAGTTGTCGTTGCACCAAAAGATCGGCCTGTTAATGCCCGATACAACTGCCAAAGTTAATGGATCCACGGGAGGTGGTTAGTCCATGTCACGAATCCCAAGGGGAGCGCTGACCATCTGCCAACAAGTTTTATGTCGCAAAATCAGTTCCAAGAATAAACTGGGGAACAACTTCTTTATATTGAATCTTATGCTGAAGCATGATATTTTGAATCCTCTTAGGATGAGCCCTTACTCATCTTTGAAATTATATTATAGAAGTGTATTAGAAAGCACTGCTAGTACAGGGCAGAAATCAAAGCATATTCCTTGCAATGATGCAACTAAGAGGTAGCCTTAAGGCTAAAATATGGTTGGTGAAGAACCCTCAAGTTCAAGTTTTGTTCTGGACAGGGTCCCCATGAAGAACTGAAACTTGGAAAGAGCACTCTTGAAAGTGTTAGAGAACCATGACCTTATAAATCTAGCACAGGCAGGTGAAACTTGGAAAGATTAGCAAGGGCATCAATCTGCTTAGAGTGAAGATGACATCTTTGTTTTTTAAAAAAAACTTAAAACTAGCATAGCAATCAGAAAATGATGTAATATAGAGCTGTCAACATGGGTAAATTGGTTGATGCTTTGTATTTTAGATGGCAAGGGTGTAAAGGGAGAATGAAGGGCAAAAATGATGCACAGGAAATTTGTATTTACTAAATAAAGATCTGTAGGCAGTTGTTTCTCTGCTGTCTTTACCTTATGCTTTTAAATTTTATTTAGTGTATGCAATGTTTGATCTTCTTGTAATTGTGCTTTTGGATAAAATTCAGCTAATTTTTTTTTTTCTATTTTGTATGTCTGTTGTGTTTTTCAGCTTTAGTTGTGGCCAACCAGAAAAGATACGAGTTTCTTGCAGGTTAGTTATTAGTTTTACCTTGATGCTATACTCTTTGTGTCAGTGCCATTAGCTTTGTAGGCTAAAAGTATCTATTAGTTTCGTGCCTTTATGTTGTTCTGCAGTATCTCTAAATCTTGTATAATACTGATTCTAGGCTTGCCATGGCGTAGTTTATTTTATCCATGCAGATCCAAATCACTCTCTAAATCTTAGCTCATCCTGTTGTGATTGTATTTAATTATTTTGTTTTTAGTAAAGCCTTTTTGACAATGGATAGGTTTTTATATTTGTGTCATTAAATGATACATTGTTTTCTTATATTTACGGGAGCTCACGCTTTACATATGCAGACTTTGTACCACAGAAGATTAGAGCAGCAGAAGCTGTGTCCCAAAAGGCTCCAGCAGAAAATTGAGTACGGTGTTATTATTGAAGCACTAGAGCTTTGTATTGGTAATATTTTTTTTGTAGGAATGCAATTAAGGAACACATTTTTATTTTAAAAGTAATTTTCTCAGGAATTGATATTAGGAACTAAAACTTACAATACCATTTGTATTGTATTTATGTAATCCATGCAAATATTGGCGATGTATTCTACTTCTTGAAATGCCTTTTCAAGTTGTTAAGAAAGCTCAGAGTTGTTTCAGCTGGCAGTGGCAGAAACTCAAATTTGTATAATATAAAAGTTTTCTCCTTGATGTCTGAGGGTAAACACTAGGAAGATCTTTTTTAATCATGTGTTAATCATGGTAATATTCTTGTTTCATCATCAGTCATGTTTCTCTTTTTTTGTCTATGTATGAGGAAATATAATAATTCTTCATTAACTGGATAACGAGAAATTACCGTAACTCTTTTTGTCAAATGATATCGAAAGGGCCATAAATAATTTTGAGGTTATTATGCTGTATATCTTTTTACCAGACCAAGCACTACTGTGATTCAATTCACTTGTAATGGTGACAATGGAGTGATGAAGATTACTTTTTAACTTGTTTGATAGGTAACCTGATTTTTTGGAATTGTGCGACTGATTTACAATATATATATATAGAACTTTTCTTTGCTTGGTTAAGTGTGAGTTCTATTGGGGCCCAATCCCTTTGAGAAAAGCTTATAAATAAAATCTCATTGGTGCACAAGAGTGGGAAGTAACAACATACCATCACCTAAATGAAACCAGATAATATCAGTAATGAAGCCATCCAAGAACCACCAAAAGGAGAAACCAGCAAAAAGAACTTTCCACAAACAAACAAAAAACCATATTAAGATTTGGATCAGACACAGAATTGGAGTTGACTATAAGCCCAGGCTCCAGAAATGATTGACCTTTAGCTCTTACTACAGATAGAGATGGGAGGGTGAAGGTACTCAATATTTCCAGCCACCCATCCCTCAAAGCCAGGTCCCGACAATATGGGGTCCTATCCAAACACTTCAACATTGACTTGGAAACCCGAGTTCAACAATCTCTTCAGTTTGTTGCAAGAGAATGGAGGCAAAATCCCTAGTTAGAGAACCTGAATTGCGATTTGACCCCTAAACGAACACTCATTGGGGACAAACATACTCAAAATTCTTTGAAAGGCTTCAAAGTCTGGAACGGTGAGCTCAATTTGGTATTGAAATTTGCTAAAATGGAAACCTAAATGTGCAGAGCAAGGTTTGCTTCACTGAAAATATCTTTACGAAACTGGGGTCATCTCATTTGGAATGTAGAAAGCATTCTGCAGGTGGTGATTAGAAACAACCTTGTGTAAGGGGAGACCCCACCTGAAATGCAATGCTAAATCAAGATCCTTTTGGACTCCATCACCTGTTGCAACTTTTAAGCCATAATGAGAAGAAAAAACTGAAATAGAGATAGCTAAGAATGTTTTGTTGAATAGGATTCAAGTTTTTTTAAGAAAGGAGTCTTGCAGAATTGCTGCGTAGTAAGTTGGTGATGAGATGATATGTGCCAAGCCTTGACACGGGTGGTGGTTGTGATCTTCTCTACCAATTCATTACAAACGTACCTACTTTTAAATATACAATGAATATCTAAAAGCTGGTCTGCAATAATTTGGGAGGGGGGAAGTGCAGGATAGATAAAATCTCTTGTTCGACTGTACATTCAGGCCTTTAAACATTACATTAGCATCATAACCTACAGACCAGCTGCAGATTTCCTCTTGATCTTGCTTTAACTTGCACTCTCTTTTTAGCTAAAGATCTTCAATCTACTCTGCCTACCCCCTAAGTTTCCATCTCTCTCTCTCTCTCTCTCTCTCTATATATATATATATATATATTTTTAGAAAAAGTAATAACATGAGTTTTTTGAAAAAGTATAACATATCCCAATGAAACAATAAATGCCTTGCTTAATTCCTAGGAATGTTTATCTTCTCATTAGCCAACTAGGTTTTACCTTTCCTTGAATATGTGCCATAGCATGTTCCTGACATGTTTCTATGATTGGTCCCAACACTGTTGGCTAGAGGAGTGATCAATTCAATAGACCCAAGTCTCACACCAATCCATATTGAAGTATCATGACTTCAAGAATTTGTTGTGTTGATGTGCAGCTCCCTAATGATTAGTTCACTCCCAAGTGGTATAATAATGGTTCCAAACTGCCTATGGCTATATAAAATTCAATTCATTAAATTCAAGCATCAATGAGTCCTCAAACAACTAGCTTTATGTTATTGTAGTAGTATCCTTAGCCTAATAAACATAAATCATTTCAATTCAATTTTTTTAAAAAAATGCATTTGGGTGATGTATAATTGCTCAACTATTGTGATGCTCTTACGTCAAACACTAAGTTAATGATTTGTGAACATAGTGCTCATAAATAAGGGTTGAGTGATACAACTACTCTTTTGGTTTGCATTTCAACTACAATGTGCCCCATAAATTGAATAGATGCCTCATAAGAAATATTTACTTCTTCCTTCGCCTCTTCTAGTAGTGGGTGGGTTATATCCAATCCTTCTTTATCAAGTTTTGGCCTTCATCCTTCCTTTAACACTTTCGGTGGAATAGCTTGACCAGTTCCTCTAATTGTTTCACCTTTATTTTGTTTTGCGATAATATATGGTCAATCCCAACTTAATTTGTATGTAGATTCTATCAACTTTTCTTTATTGTTCATCATTCTTGACTTATTGCAATAAAATTTCTACATCCTTTACTAGCTTCTATTTCATATTCACTTCTTTTAGATCTTATAAAGGAATTGTTGCTCCTTGTTCAACAAGTGCTATGCTCCTACATTTCTCTTTTAGATTACTCTTTGTTAGATTTCTTCCATTTCTTATTTTAATTTGTCACCTTTGAGGCACTTATCTTTTTTTGCTTTTATGAACTTCTACCATCCTCATTCTATAATTCACCAAAGCCTTTTCTACTATCACCTATACTTCCCCATCAACTTACGACATTGCAAACTTTAGTAGCCAATTCATGTTTGTTAAAGTACATTACCAAATGATTCCTATGTTTGTGCTTATCCTTTCCTTCCTTTAATTGAATCAACATGTGTTTAACTATTCTTCTTGGCATGCACATTATTAGTATTCTCTTTAGATGTTGCATACAGTTTTTTAGTCCTCTGAAAAACTTAGTCCTTCATTCCTTGAAAAGATGATATGTATATCAAACTTCTATCTTGCTCTTATCTTTAATCTAATTCAACTAAAAATCTAGTCTTCCAAAAACCAACTTCAATTACAAAATCATCCTCACTTTTAAGGATGAGATGAAAGATAAGTCTAAATCACTAATGAATATATAAGTTTCATTAAACTTTGTTGAATAAAAAACTCACTTTAGTCCTTCAAAGTTGTTGCCTAACAGATTGGGCACCTTGAGGTATTACTCCAATAATCTTAATTATTCACCCAAAAGGTGCACTTGTTTCCAATAGCTCTGGATAATCGTTCTTCCAAGGAAATAATTACCCTCTGAATTTTGGAGGTATAGCTCCCTCTCACAATATTCAATGAATTCAAAGAAACTAAAGAAATAAAACCTATGTATGCTTTTAAGCTAGAAGCAGTAAAGGCAAAAAACCCAATACCAAAAAACTTTCAACATATGCAATAGATGAACACCACATATACTAGCACAAAGACTAGCGTGCACATATAAGATTATAAATCTCAATTACTGACCCAATACCATCTGAAAAAGAAACCAATTACAGAGATAAACAGTTACACATTCACACATGAATAATCATAAACACGAGAAAACTTAAACACAAATTTAAGATTCTCAAATTATATCCATAAACCATGCACACATAGATGAATAGAGGCTTCAACTGTAGGGTATTATATTGAAATTATAAATTATTAGGTCTGTCAAAAGTTATCTAGAGAGAGTTCTTTTGATTCCAATTGCAAATATATATGAGTGGATGAGTAACCACTTCTTTCTCGAATAACTGCCCAAAAATAAATGGTCTTTTCAAATGACAAAAAAATTTAGAAAGCAACTGAAAGGTCACAACGGTGTCGCTTCATTGACCAGTTTTGTAATTAACTGATTCGCTAAAATGGTGAGCCTTTTCCGTAAAGCTAGGAAAGCCTTGACGACATGTGGCATCTCTTTATGTTGAGGAATAGTAATATTCCCTACTCAACTTTTAGGCCATTTGGTTGTCATGTCTTGCTTCAATCCTTTTGTCATACATTCTTGCCAATCCAACTGCCTGAAACATGACAGTCTATTTTGCTGAATTTCCTCAAACTTTTGGCATTGAAAGGTTGAGAGTTAGTAAACTCATCAATCACCTTCTTGAAATTCTCCTTTAGGGCTCCAATGTCATCCTCACTGCCACTTCCTTCCCACATAGGCTCTAAATTGAGCGTAGAGAGGCTCTTGTGAACTTATTCCATAATTGTGTTGCTTTCAGTCAACACTTCGTTAAATTCTTGTAAACTTTGCCTTACAACTTGTAGTTTCCATTCCACACTTTTATTCTAGATCACACAATGACCTTCAACAACATTAGGAATACTTTGCTCACTGACTAATTTTTCCATCCCCATACTCAACATCCCTTTAATCACATTCAAGTATGTAACCCATACCGCTTCTTCGTTCTTGGCTGAGGCAATATCTTTTTCTATCTCTGTTTTCAAAGCGTATGCCCTCTGATGGGTTCTTAGCATTTCTGAAATGAATTGATTGCCTTTATCTGTTATATTGCTACTCCACTCCTCTATAGCTTTTCCAAAAACTTTATAACTTTGCATTTTACTTACTATCTCTTTTCCCATCATTGATGTTGGATCAAAAGAAGCTTTAGTTTGAGAGATTGGCAGAGGAGTAAAGTCAAAAACCGACTTTAGGCATTTAGTCAGAACCCTGACCTGGTTTTTCAATTCAACTTTACGTTTCTTATCTTTGTTGGTTTGTTCAACTCACCTTGCCGTTGTTACTTGGAAATTGTGTAAATCTTTGTCTCTTGTGGAAGGTTCTAAGTTTATCCTGGCAACATCAAATTCGCTTGCAACTGCCTAATTAACTTCTTTTTGTACAGTGGGGTGAGCAACTTCCACACAAATATTTCTTGTGTTGTCATCCTCTATCAATCTGGATGTGGTCTTCAACTTCTTGAGCTTAGGAGTCCCCTGAAGCAATTGACTCACCATGTCTTGCTCTGGGAGATCTAATTGTATTACCTTCCTTTTCTTTGACAATGTATTTTCCAACCAAGCTAATGTGGGCGATACGACAACTGCTTTAGAACTAGAAGAATCAAACAAAGTCCTCCTTAATGGAGGGGTGACAATCTCTACATGCTCTGGTGAAGAAGGTGGAGTAGGTCCAATCCTAAGAGGCTCATTTACTTCTTTAGCAGGAGATGACCTATGAGATGAGGAAGAGGTATTGATGGAGATGTTACTTGTATCTTTATTCTTAGCTATATCTTTATCCTTAGTTGAGGCAGATCAAGCACATCTTCTCCACATGTTTTTTCTAATAAATTCCTTTTGGGAGGCTTGTCATCACCATCACCTTAAGCTCCTAATGATATCTAATGTGAAGTTGAACCTAAAGTCCCTAAGATTATAGGAGGTTGATTACTCCCACCTGTAGGTTGAGTACTTGATGCAGGAGCATCCAGGGCGCAGAACAATCTTGCATCATCAATTTATGTGTTTGTTTGTTTCGAATAAGGGCTGATCATGTTCTATTGGCGAGACTTTGGCTTATCGACAAAACATTCCTTTAGGTCCCATCAACAACCCGATAGCTATATGTCGACATGTCGCAGGTTTTTATAACTCCACAACCTCTGACTAGAGGTTTTTAAGTTATGATCTTTAGTGACTTAGTGATTGGGTTACATCAGCGAGAGATTAACTTTTCGGCAGAACGCTATTCTTTGTCCCTTTGACAGAACGATAAGATATATCGCGGGGACATTGAGATTTCGAGCGGATATGATTTCTCGTCCCAGCGATAGGCCGATGGTAGTGATCGGTGGAATGGCAAAAGTGGATGAGCGATGCTCGAGCAAACCAAAGGATGACACGTAGCAGAATGATAGTCGTTGATTACACATCTTCGTTGTGAATCAATGCAAGGCTATTGGTCAAATGATTTTCAAGGCTTGTTCTCGATGGTCATTGGATGATGAACGGTACTACAATAGGGATAATCCTTATGAGGTTGGGACGACATGCAGGAAAGGAATGCTATATAGTGAGATAGCCCGAGAGGGAGAGACATGAGGGGCGGAGTAACCTGAGGGTGACAGTGAGCAAAGAACGAAGGCTAAAGTTTCAGCGTCTGAGAAGCTCAAATTTGAACTTAGCAGACAAATGTAATAAGCTGCCCATGAGATGGCATGTAACTTTGTAATGTCATTCTAGTAATAAAGATCATTTTTGCTGTGCAAATCTGGTTAATTATGTTGTTCTAGTTCGCAAGGGGAGTTCCCCCCTTCACCAAGTGGTATTAGAGCATTCACCAAGTGGTATCAAAGCAGGTTTTCCTGAGTCTGTAACAGAGCACCGAATGTGAGGCAGTTGTAGTAGGACCTGTGAGTGTGGGATAAGAACAAAAAGCCTCCAAGAATGTGTTGGAAATAGGATGCCATTTAATTGCAAATCCTAAACATTAATTATTTCATGTATCTCCTAGATTCTTGGAATGTGTTCAACAACACTAAGATTAGGATGAGATTAATTATTTGGATGAAATAAATCATGAAATTGACATTTGTAGTTATTCCTAAATAATAGGAACATGTGGGTGCACACATGGTAAGGTGACACTCACCTTGTGTTTAGTTAACTATACAGAGTAACAGTTAACACTTCTGTATGCATGTAAAGATCCTAGGAGTTAGGATTTGATGTTTGCATGCTTGAAGTTCAGTTCAGAATTCAGTTTAGTTTAGTTTAGTTTAGTTCAGTTATGGTTCAGTTGTCTTCAGTTAGTTTCAGTTGTATGCTAGTTAATTTTAGTTAACTTGGAATGCATGGCTAATAACATTGAGTTGTATGACAGATAACAGGAACTACCTCCAGTTAACAGGGGATGACTATTCTTTGGGAATGGTGTTGAGTAAATGTTTCAGTTAACTAGAAATCACTTGGAGCCAACTTGGGTGCCCAAGATGCTTTCTTGGAATTAACTCCAATGCATGATAAGATATTTCTGAAGGCTCTGTTAAGTGGGACCCTCTTTTGGGTGCCATCTTTGAGGAAGAGCTTTGTAATTATCACCGAAGTGAAGGATGAGTTGTAGCTTTAGTTTGGGATGCCCAAATGGGTAAAGCACATGTTCTAAGCTTTGGTCTTCATGGTAGAACTCAACTTGAAGCAATATGGCGTACCTTTTCTAAGGCTTGAGCTTGTGCATTGTAATTATCACCATTTGGAGATTACAAGGTTGCATATTGTCTCTATATATCATTCAAGTTGAAGAGAGTTTTCATAATTGTTATTTGCAGGTGTGAAGAAGATTGGTAAAGACAGAAGAAGCATTCTCAAGCAAGAATTGGAGCTATTGTAATTCAAAGATTGAATAATAGAATAATTCTTGGTGGAGTTTTTTCCCGAAAGGGTTTCTCCACGGTGCATCTTGTGTAATCTTTCTAATATCCTGTCTAGTTCTTCTATCAACTTCTTTCTACATTCTACAACAGTAAAATGGATTAATCAAGATAATCACCCACGAAGTGTATATGCAACAAAGAAAAGACTTACTTTGATCAACAATATTAAAGTTTTACAAAGTATTAAGCTAAGAAAACTCCTCATTTTTCAACAAAATGGCCCAACATGGTAGAGGCAGAGGTAGAGGTAGAGGCGTTGATGGAAGAGGTCCTCCCAAAGATGAACTTAGAGCCCTCCAAAGGGAAATGGAGAACCTGTGGGATGAGGTTCAAAGAAGAGATGTCCATCAAGAAAGAGAAGATAGTGAAGATGAGACTGAAGAGGAAACAAAAGAAGAACATGAACATATGGATCCTAGAGAGGTTAGATTGTTAAAGGAAATATCCAACAGTGGGAAGAGACCTAAGATGGAGGTTTCAAACTTCAATGACAGTTTGAATCTTGAGGAATTGATTGATTGGACCAATGACATGGAGGAATTTTTCGAGTTTGAGGAGATTGAAGATCCACACAGAGTGAAGTTTACAAAAACAAAACTAAAAGGTCATGCAAGTATATGGTGGAAAGAGGTCCAACTTGAAAGAGGCAGACAAGGGAAAGATAAAATCTCCAGATGGGAGAGAATAGTGGCAAAATTGAAGAAGCAATTCATTCCTGTTGACTACGAATTGGAGTTGCTAAAAAAAATGCAGAGCTTGAGACAAGGAACAAGGACGGTGAAAGAATACATAGAGGAATTTCACAAGGTGTTGATTCGAATAGGACACTTTGAGGCGAACAAAGAGAAGGTTACTTGGTATATCAATGGGCTGAAGCCTAGTATATAGGAGGAATTAGTACTAGTAAAAATGACTACTATTGAGGATGCTTATCAGTTCTCTTTAAAAGTGGAAGAACGACTAAACAAAAGGTTTGATAGTAAACAGAGAGGCGAGGGTCGTGGAGGAAGAGTTGGTAGACGGTTATATGGGGGCCGAAGTGGTGACCAGAGGAAGGGCAAAGGAACTAGCACCAGTCAAGATCATAAACATGAAGATTCATATCAGCCTCGTGATCAGAACAACGAAGATCAACAGGGAAGAGGACAGACTGGATGTAGATCATGGAGAGGAGGTTTTAGAGGAACATGTTTCTAATGCGGAGGACATAGGGCTTATGAATGTCCTCAACATCAAGGAGGGACAAATAGAAGACTTGACGGGAATGCTAGAGTTGCCCATGTAGATGAAGATGCACAGTCATCACATTCTAAAGATGCTGAGTGAGATGAGACTCTTGTTGTCAGGAGAGTGTTGTTGAATGAAGAGAAGGAATCAAATGAAAGGAAAAATTTGTTTTGCACTCATTGCAAGTGTGAAGGTAAGGTTTGTAATGTTATCATTGATGGAGGTAACACAAATAATTTAGTGTCCAAGGAAATGGTTAGTAAATTGTAGTTGGAAAGGAAAAGGCATCCGAACCCATACCGAATTGCGTGGTTGCAGAAGCATCAAAGAGCTTTGGTCAATGAGAAATGCTTGATAAAATTCAAAATTGGTAATTACCATGATGAGGTTTTGTGTGATGTTATACCTATGGACGTCTGCCACATGTTAGGCAAACCTTGTCAGTTTGATCGGCGAGCAGTGCATGATGGACATGCTAACACTTATTCGTTGACAAAGGATGGTGTTTGACACAAGCTGAAGCCTCTAGAAGATGCAGGAGAAGAGGGCGTGCAACAATGCAAGGATTTGTTTGGTCGATGGAAGAAAATTTCTGGAAGGTATGAAGCATGAGCACGTGTTTTGCATTAATTTCAAGAACTGAAAAGGAAGTTAGTAGCGATGTTCCTGTAGAAGTGTGTGGTTTGTTGGATGAATTGTAGAGTATTATTTCTGATAATGTGCTTGAAGGATTATCACTAGTAAGGAAGATTAGTAATAAGATGGATTTGATTCTTGGAGCCAATTTTCCAAATAAGGCAGCCCATCGAATGACTCCAGTAGAGAATGAAGAGTAGAATAGACAAGTGCAAGAGTTCCTGCTAAAGGGATTGCTTAGAGAAAGTTTGAGTCCATGTGCAGTACCAACATTACTAGCACCTAAGAAGGACG
Source organism: Sequoia sempervirens (assembly GCA_007258455.2). Taxonomy (NCBI): domain Eukaryota; kingdom Viridiplantae; phylum Streptophyta; class Pinopsida; order Cupressales; family Cupressaceae; genus Sequoia; species Sequoia sempervirens. The sequence goes on along the minus strand of VDFB02271358.1, from coordinate 818,556,760 downwards.
GAGAATGGCGAATGTGTACTGATTTGAGAGCCATCAATAAGATTACCATCAAGTATCGGTTTCCCTTGCCAAGGATGGATGGCATCATGGAATGCCTGAGTGGAGCTAAGTATTTCACAAAGATTGATCTGAAGAGTGGTTACCACCAGATTCAGATAAGAGAAGGAGACAATGGAAGACCGCCTTCAAGACCAAGGAAGGCCTGTACACGTGGTTAGTCATGCCTTTTTGGTTGACCAATGCACCCAACACATTCATAAGACTCATGAATGAGGTATTGAAAGAATTTCTAGGTAAGTTTGTCATTGTCTACTTGGATGACATTTTGATTTTCAGTAAGACGTTGGAGGAGCACTTGATGCATATCCAAGAGTTTTTCGAGAAGCTAAGGGAGGAGAAGTTGCTGATCAACTTGAAGAAATGCAGTTTTATGAAATGTGAATTGGTGTACTTGGGATTTGTTATCTCAGCAGAGGCCTGAAGATGGATCCATAAAAGGTGAAAGCCATTATGGAGTGGCCAACGCTAAGAAGTGCTACTGAGGTAAGATCTTTTCATGGTTTAACAAGTTTTTACTAGAAATTCATTAAAGGATTAAGTAGTATTTGCGTGCCCCTAACTAAATCAATGAGAGGGGATAGAATAGAATTCAAATGGAGTACAAGAGCAACAAAGAATTTCAATTTGCTGAAAAGGAAGCTCATGGAGCACCCTGATTTGGCACTCCCTGATTTCAATAAAGTATTTCAGGTGGACTGTGATACCAGTGGCAACACCATTGGAGCTGTTTAAGTCAGGAAGGTAAACCTGTTGCTTATTTTAGTGAGAAGTTGAATGTTTTAGTGAGAAGTTGAATGATGCAAAGAATAAATATTTTGTTTATGATCAAGAATTCTATGCCATAGTTCAGGCTTTGAAAAAGTGGAGACATTATTTATTTCCAAAAGAATTTGTTTTGTTTACTGATCATCAGGCTTTACAATATTTGAATAGTCAGGGAAAACTAAATCAAAGGCATTTCATGTGGGTTGAATTTCTGTAGAGTTATACATTTGTGTTAAAGGATAGAGCGGAAGGTCGAATATAGTTGCAAACTCCTTGAGCAGGAGGTAGAATTTGTTAACAGAACTGCAGGTTGAAGTAGTTGGGTTCAATGAACTCAAAAGTCTGTATCCAGAAGACCCTGATTTCGTAGAAGCTTGGAAAGCTTGCATGGAGCCTGTCACTTTGGATAGGATGATATGGTTGGATTTTACAGTCCAAGATGGTATGTTGTTTAGGAGAAATCAGTTGTGTATTCCTAGAAGTTCCATGAGAGAGAATCTGATCAAAGAGAAGCATAGTGGTGGATTGACATGACACTTTGGTCGGGATAAGACCATTGCCATTGTTGGTGAGCACTATTATTGGCCGCAGTTGCAACAGGATGTGAAGAAGTTTGTATAGAGCTGCAGAATATGTCAAATGGCGAAAGGAACAAGCCAAAATACAAAATTATACTAGCCATTACTTGTACCGGAAAGGCTATGGGATGATATCAACATGGACTTTGTTCTTGGTTGGCCAAGAACACGACGTGGTCATAACTCCATATTTGTTGTGGTGGAAAGATTTTCGAAGATGACACACTTCATTCCGTGTCATAAGACTAGTGATGTTGTTCATGTTGCAGAATTATTCTTCAAGGAGGTGGTAAGACTACATGGACTACCCAAGAGCATAGTTTCAGGTTGAGATACCAAGTTTGTTGGGTATTTTTGGAGGACGTTGTGGAAGAAGTTGAAAACTGATTTGAAGTTTAGCTCAACAAATCCCGTAGACAGATGGACAAACAAAGGTAGTGAATAGGAGTTTGGGTAACTTGCTGAGATGCTTAGTAGGAGACAAACCCAAGGGATGGGATTTGATTTTACCCCAGGTAGAATTTGCTTACAACAATTTTGTCAAAAGGAGCACTGATAGATCACCATTCCAGATTGTGTATGGGAGTAGTCCGAGAACTGCTAATGAATTGAGGAAGATGGGTAAGGAAGGAAAATGTAGTGCTGAAGCTGAGGATTTTGCTGAACATATAAAGAATGTGCATGAAGAATTAAGAAACATATCAATAAGGGGTGATCCCACAATAGTGGTTTACAATTTTTGGCCAAACTGGACACTGAAATTATTATTTTTAACTAAATCTTCATATTCGGGCACCTATAGCAGCTAAACCATGAAGAATTTGAAGATGATACAAACTAGAGTCTTGTCATATTTTGTCTGTAGATTCTAAAAATATTTTTTTCAAAATTTTTGGAATTAGATTGCACTGCTTTCTCTATCTCCCACAAAAACTGGTTTTTTTGAGAAAATAACATTTTTAAAAAGTAACGGACACCGTATAACGCATAACTTTTTTTCCATGAAGGATAAAATTCTAATTCTTTTGAATTTAGATTTGAACTCCGATATCTAGTGCTTCCACTTGGTTAGACAATTTTTTATTAAATATTTTGTCTTTAATCAAGTTTCGAAGTCAAACCAATTACAATTCAGACATAGCACGATTGTATAACATATAACTTTTTTTGTATATATTGAAATTCAATTTTTTTTTTTGGTTGGATCAAGGACTTCAATATCTGGTGCACTCATATTTTTCAATTTTTTTTTGATAATCTGCTATTTTTCCACATGTGGAGAACAAATACCTTCGTTTTCGATGAAAAACCTATGTTTAGTAAAACTAAAAAAACAAATACATAATAAAACCAAAACATATTAAAATTATATTCATTGGATAGCTTGTTCAGAAAACTACCTGATTCTAGTCGGGTTTGTGAAGATTTCTCCATTTTCATCCTCAACCCGAGTTCCAAAGTGCCAAATTTTAGGTTTTTTGTGTGTCTCAGTGAGGGGATGAGGATTTAGGGGGGTTCTTACGAACCCATAGGGGTTCAAGCGAACCTCTAGGGGTTGATTCAAACCATGGTTCGCTTGAACCTCTTCAAGGGGGGTCGCTCGAACCCCTTTTTGTCTCGGTCGAAGTTCTAGGTTCATACGAACCCCCAAAATCACTTTTTTTGCCATGGGGTCATTTTTTCTCAGTTTTCCTTCCTCCATCAAATTGTAAACCACTATTGTGGCTTCACCCTAAGATGAATACACATTACAAGGTGAAGGCAGATTAGAAAAGGAGGCATAAGGAGTTTGCTGTCGGAGATGAAGTCATGGTGCATTTGCGGAAGGAAAGGTTTCTAGTTGGTACATATAATAAGTTGAAGATGAAGAAGTTCAGACCGTGTAAGATTTTGAAGAAACATGACTCAGGGAATGCATACGAGGTGGAATTGCCGAGTGGGATTCATGTCTCACCTGTGTTTAATATTTCAAATTTGACAAAGTATCATGAAAGAGATAAGGAGCACAAGTTGGAAGAGGCACAGTGGAGTGTCCCAACAACAACATCAAACAAAGAAAAAATTGAAGAGATCTTGGACAGGCGTGTGGGACAAAGCACCAGGAATAAGCAGTACAATGAATACTTGGCGAAGTGGAAAGGAAGGCCAGTGGAAGATTTAACTTGGTTGTCCGAGTCAGAGGTTAGCCGTCTTGGTTTTCCTCTAACCCCCAAGAAGTGATGGAGTCACTTTTCAAATCTACCCTGGGTGTCTGATGCAAGAGCATCCAAGGCGAAGAGCAATCTTGCATCATGAATTTTTGTGTTTGTTTGTTTCAAATAAGGGCTGATCATGTTCTATCGACGCAACTTTGGCTTATTGACAGAACATTCCTTTAGGTCCCATCGACAACCCTATAGCTATATGTCGGCAAGTCGCAGGTTTTTATAACTCCACAACATCTTACTAGAGGTTCTTAAGTTTTGATCTTTAGCGGCTTAGCGATTGGGTTACATCGGCAAGAGATTAAATTTTCGATGAAACATCATTCTTTGTCCCTCCGACAAAACGACAAGATATATCGTGGGGACATTGAGATTTCAGGCAGACATGATATCTCATCCCAGCGATAGGCTGATGGTAGTGATCGGTGGAATGGAAAAAGTGGATGAGCGATGGTCGAGCAAACCAAAGGATGACATGTAGCAGAATGATAGTTGTTGATTACACATCTTTGTTGTGAATCAACGTAAGGCTACTGGTCAAATGATTTTCAAGGCTTGTGCTCAATGGTCATTGGATGATGAACGATACTAGGACAAGGATAATCCTTATGAAGTTGGGCCGACATGCAGGAAATGAATGCTATATAGTGAGATATCCCGAGAGGGAGAGACATGAGGGGTGGAGTAACCTAAGGGTGATGGTGAGCAGAGAAGAAGGCTGAAGTTTCGACATCTGAGAAGCTCAGATTTTCACTTAGTAGACGAATGTAACAAGCTGCGCATGAGATGGCATGTAACTCTGTAATGTCATTCCAGTAATAAAGATCATTTTTGTTGTGCAAATCTGGTTAATTATGTTGTTCTAGTTCACAAGGGTAGTTCCCCCTTCACCAGTACTTTGTGACTGGTTTGAGGGCATTGTTGTTCTGTCTTTTCCTAACAACCACTCCTCTGTTTTGTTAAAAAAAATGCAAAATTTTCCTCAATAGTTTTGACTTCCTTGATGCTCCAATCCATGATTGCGATGGGTTGAGTAGATATATGATTAGTAAAAGCAAGATCAACCAAATTTGATTCGTCCTCTTCTATGCCTTGAACATCCCATCCCAAGTCAAATATCCTTATCTGTCTTAAGGATAGTCTCATCCAAGTTCTCCTCACTTCAAGCTCATCAAGGCAATCTTCCTAGTAATCTTCTAGTTGAGGTATGTGATGGAAACCCGAGCCTAGTTGTAGGTTATTCTTCACATAATCTTTACTGTTAAAAGGGAAACACTCATTATAAAACTGCAGAGTATATTTGGCCATGTCTCTTTCGATGTTCAGAGCATCTAACATTGAATTGCATGTGAAATAGCCAAAACCTACAGGAAACTGTACACCCGCTTTCTTTCACTCTTGACATCCTTTATTTACATCAACCAATTTTCTGCAAACCTCTAATAATACAAATTTATCTTCTGCATATCTTGGAAGCTTTAATGGATAGCCACTGAACCACCAACCCAATTGTATGAAAATATTTGGAATTGGATAAAGTGACTTCCATACATGCCAACTAATTGCATGGACTCAGTAGTGGGCCTCAGGTCAATTCCCCTTGTATTTCTTGAGTCACCTTATGGTAAAAGTATTAGTAATCATTCTTTGATGAAGGTAGCTCTTATTCAATTGTAACTTATCATAATATTTGAAAGGTGGGACTTCATCTCGTGGGATGGAGCTCGATCTTAAACCTGGCCAAGGCCTAGTACTAGCGATGACATAGATCAGAGATGAAGACATGTGGAAGGACTGCTTGATTACAAAGAAGGCAAAAATTTCATGCATTCGATCACTAATAAGTTGTGCCCAACCTAAGAATTGTTTTCCTGCAAGCACAATTTGGATAAAGAAATATATCCAATCTTCAAATTAATGCGCTCTTTCATTTCCTCTCAATCTGTGTAGTAGCACAACTATATTTGATATTTTATCAACAAAATGATTTTTGTGCAAACCTTTAGGTAATTGGGATTTACCTTTCCTAGGTGCGGTGAGCTAGTTCTTGGGGATTATGTTTCGGTAATACCCCTTTTTTGCTGAGAACTCAATTTGTGAATTAGTAAAGTCGAGACCTAAAAATTGTTCTCTTTTTGAAAGTTTCAGACATGAGGTGAAGGTAATTCTTTGGATTTTAACCACTAGCCTATTGTTGTGGGTTCTGACTTCACAGGTGTGAGAGTAATAATGTTTGATGCATTCCATAACTAGGTTTGGGCATTGAATCACAACGGGGAAGGCAACTACTTCTATTAACCCACTTGCGATTACTTTTTGTGTGATAAGTGGAGGATCTAGCTTGTTAACTTTCTCCCATAATTCATGTAAGTATGTATGCCCTAACTTAGTATCCCAAATTTCTAGCATTGTGTTGGTTAAAAATGAAATGTATTCGTAACCCTGATATTTTTATCTCATGGCGACTAAAACCCTAGGGTTTGTATATAATTCGCACGAGGAGGTTTGCATTGATGAAAAACCCTTCAATTTAAAATGCAATTGTCAACATCTACTGAAATAAGGAGAGAAAGAAGGACCTTAGTGATTTTGGATTCCAAAAATCGATAACTGTACCAGTTTACTCCTTCCCTTATTTTCTAGAGCCTTAGCTAAAAATATTTTTTTCACTAGCTCACATTTCTTTTTAATCCCTCCACAATTAATGCGCAAGTGGATGGGCAATTAACTGTTCCTTTGTTATGGTTTGCGCGTGTAGCCTTTCACGTCATTACTTCATTGTAACCACTTTTTAAAATTTGAAAAGAGAACAACTACTTGATCGATAGGAAGAGAGGTTCATATAACCTTGTTGGTGACTGACATGGGTTTTATAACCAAAGTGAAATACCAAAATCTTCTTAATGCATTGCTTATACTGCTTTCAAAGTCTTCATCATCTTCAAGCGGAAAAGATTAAGTTCTGACAACTTTTTCGGAGACTGACAAAAGTTTCATAACTTGAGAAAATTACGAAATAACTTAAATTTTTTCTAGAAACAAGACATATTAAAGTTATTACAACATTACCAAACATTGATACATTTGAAAACTTTACAAGATTGGACTTTAAGTGACGTGCCGAAAAAAGGAAAGGTTATGATAACCTAAGCGGTGATCGACAGAGTTTCAAGAATTGACCAAAATATCAACAACTTTAAGACTTAGCCAAATTTTGAACATATTGGTAAGTTTTTGAGATGAGACAATGTAGGGGAGGGGGATTCGCTACTCATGAGTTCTCTTCATTCAGAGAGCCTCACGGGACGAACTACCCTAAACTACCTCAAGGAACAACACGAGAGTTCTAGAATCGGAAAGAGTAGGTCACAAGGGTTTTCTAGACAAATTGACGAACTCTCGACCAAAGGACGTCAATGCGGAATACGGACGACAGCGCGATGCACTGGCGTCCCAGAGGCACGCTGACGTCTCGTACGGACTAGGAACTAAGTTTATCACATAAAAACAACAGAGTGACCACTAACAATCAGATTGCTAAGAACTTACAAAATATAGGAAAATGATAGAATGTAATAGAATTGAAGTAAAGTAAAGAATAAATGATAAAGTAGGAAAAGAAGAGATAGAAAAATTCTCATAGCAACCCAAGTAATGAAGCCTCCAGTGTTAGAATTTTGAAACAAGCATAAAACTACGAGCCATAGGATCAAACAACAAACAAGTACACACCTTCCACACAAGAGATCTGCAAACAAGAATTGCTATATTCATCAACAAGGAAAAAGTTATAGAAGAAGCTTTCAAGAAGATATGAAAGCAGTGATATTTCCCGTGAAGTATCCAAAAGTTCTTTACAATAAGGGTTGAATGCTTATAAGAGCAAATCCCTAAATTAGAAAGGGATTAGATCATGACAAGTGTCAACATCACATGAGATGAGACATAATGATCTAATAATAGCTCAACTAATAAAGCATTCCTAAGTTTAGCTAAAGTGTGAGAATAAATTAGACTAATAATCAATTAAAGATTAATTAATTATTAGCTAATGCAAGATAACTCTAACACCCACCTTAAGATGAACTTAGGGAGTAGCTAAAACCCTAAAAAGAATGCATGATGGGTCCCGACAAACAAGGCCAAGAAAGGTACCCATGTACAAACACAATATTTCTATAGTGTGGAGAAATAGAGAAAACCTCATGGAAAAAATTCTACTCCAAAGAGAGTTGAAAGCCAAGTGAAGGACTAAAGAAGCCTCTAAATAAGACAAGGTTTTCCCAAAAGATAGGAACAAAGAGAGCACCACAGAAGCATGAAGAAGCTGCAAAAACTATCGAAGAAGGATTGCTGTAATGCTGGAAGAATATCCTCCGCTGAAACATCTGATGATTAGGATAAAAAAGACAAGAATTTGTATGAGTGCCCCCAACGACACTACTCGAATCTGATGGAAAACAAAGGAAAATACTTGGAACTCGAAGATACAGATGGTAAAGGAACCAAAAGTTTGAAGAATTGATCAAGAGAAAATGGAAGGTTGCCTCCAAAAATAGGAATTCAAGAGTGTCCATATGGTAAGTTCTCCACTCACCAAAATGCATGGGTAACCGACTGCTACATCTGCCTAGTACATAGGAACAAATACTGTATACATAGCTCACTCCAACGAAACCAAGGAAGCAGTAGCACTAACAGTAGAAACCCTCCCATAATGCTAACAAGGGAGAGGTGTGACAGGTACATTGAAACTGAATGCTTGAAAGTAGTGCATGAAGAGGAACCAAGAACATCTGAATGTGCAATCATGAAAGTACAAGTAGATAGAAAGGATGTGAAAAAAAAAGTCACATACACATGAGAAAGGTATGAAGGAAAACAAAGGAAAACATCAACCCCCATGACACTTTATATCATAGTGCGAGTACAATAAGGCACAAATTTATGTGCAAGATCCCATAATACACATACAAAGCTGAGGCACTTTATTTCAGGGCATTTACAGATGATAAAAAACATGTAATGTGAGCCCATAAAGTCCAAAAAGGATAGCAATTGAGAAGAAGGATTTATGGAAAAAACAAAAAATCAAATCTAGAAATCACTTGCACCACTGTGAAGAGCTCGGAAACAACTTTCCGACGATATCTGGTTTGCCCATTTTTGACATCGTATGCAAAAGTTATGCTGAAAACACTGAAGGAAACTCTTGAAAAGAAGATCTGACTTTGACTGGTAATAATAGGGACCTGAGAAAAAATCTCCAAAAAATACCTGCACCACTGGAAAGTACTCTGAATCCTCTTTTTGACGATATCTCGTTTGCCCGATTTTGACATCGTGGGCAAAAGTTATGGCCTTCGGAAGAAAATAGCTCCCAAAGTGCAGAAAACACAGTTTGTGTGATTAAATTTGATGGTCATATGACCGTCGTAGCAAACGGTGAGCCTAAAATTGATAGCCAAATGGCCATCACATCATTTGCACAACTTGGTCTTATTTTAAAAAAATTGGTTTTAAAAAAATAAATAAAAAATATTACATGTATTTTTTTGTTTAAGAAAAAAAAAAACTTTTTGTAAATTTTTTTTAAAAACAATATGGGAGAACCCCATAGGACGTAGGTACACTACGCAGGTCTGTACCTACACAGTACGCATGTTAGAATTGTGAAACAAGCACAAAACCACAAGCCACAAGATCAAACAACAAACAAGTACACCTTCCACGCAAGAGATCTGCAAACAAGAATTGCTATATTCATCAAGAGAAAAGTTACAAAAGAAGCTTTCAAGAAGATATGAAAGCCGTGATATTTCCCGTGAAGTATCTCAAAGTTCTTTACAATAAGGGTTGAATGCTTATAAGAGCAAAGCCCTAAATGAGAAAGGGATCAGATCATGACAAGTGTCAACATCACATGAGATGAGACATAATGATCTAATAATATCTCAACTAATAAAAAATTCCTAAGTTTAGCTAAAGTGTGTGAGAATAAATTAGACTAATAATCAATTAAAGAATAATTAATTATTAGCTAATGCAAGATAACTCTAACATCCAACACATGAATATATTCAATACCTGCATATGTAAGATTTGGAGAAAGTTTTGGGGCTGTATAGGGGTTTGCCTTAGTCAAACCCTGGTTTTGGTGTTCCCACTTCCACGAACAACCAAAAAGGTAGAGAAAGTGAGAGAAGTAAGCAAATGTGACGTGATAAAAGCAATCCCCCCTCGAGGAGGAGAACCCATATCACAAATGTAGGTGATAAAAACAATCCCCGCTTGAGGAGGAGAACTTGTATCACAAAGTAAGGATGCAATAGATAGGGGATATGGAGTCCTAGGATGCTCGCAAGCACGAAGTGAAGGAGATATCAACTACAAGGCTTAAGCAAGCCAAAGAGGGAAAGTGATAGCTACAAGAGCCAAGAGATTTGCAAAGAGTTTTGTAAGAGCTTGAGAGTGCTTAAGGCTGCTGTAACAAGCTGTATTGAGCTATGCAAGTAAAACAACAAGAGAAAAAATGCTAGAGCCAAGGCTGGAAAGAAGCTAGAAGCTGGAATGAAGCTAGAGATACAAATGGATTGAAAAGATAACATTTAATGAGAGAGGAGAAGCAAAAAGAAGCTTCTTGAGCGGTTGCAAGGCATCTCAAGCTGTTACCACCAACAAAAGCAGATGACAAGTGACAAACATGCTCAGAAACAACTATTTGAGCGTTGAAACATCATAGGACGCTAGCATGACATGTAGACGTCTGTGCGGTGCGCTAATGTCTAGACACATCATGCTACAAAACAACATGAACGGGAAAAACACAAGATTTAATGCAAAGTGGACGTGCAAGGGTAGCTACTAAAGAGCGGTCTCGAGCATCCTGAGAAGGAAAAAGGTTGATGCAGGTGCTAAAATGAGCCTACACAAAATGCTAAGGGAGCAGTCACTAAAGCAGATACAAAAATGCATGTGAAATTGCAAGGGGTGTATTTTTATGACATTACAGACAAAAAATATGGTGACAAAAGTGAAACACATAATAGCCTAACTTGAGCCACTTGAACCTTCCACATGTGCGCATTGAATTGGTGTGGAAGTTCCTATCTAAGCTAAAAATTCAACACTCTCTTAGTGAAGAAGGAATTTTGCACCAATCCAAGTTTTTCTCTGAAAGCCTCAAACTTCCCCTTTGCATTACCACATGGATCCTTAGGATAGAAAACATAAATTGTTGGAACAACAAACTCAAAATTTAAGTAGAATTTCAAAAACTTGCAAAAAGATAAAATAAGGATGGTAAAAAACTTGTTGGGTGATGCAAGATTACTCAACCTTGCGAGATGTAAATGTATTAAAATGAAAAAGGTATTGATGTTGATTCATTTAGCAATCACAATTTAATCAAGATCTAGTTGGCAACACCTATGAGCTATTGATGTAATTGTCATTAAATTTTTGGGTCATGATTATAATTGTAAAAAATATGGCATGACATTAAAATCACAATGTGCAATTATATATTAGATATTCCAATGTTTATTGTTCTCATGAGTAGATTAGATCTAATATTGAGAAGTCTTAAAAAGCTCTTCATGTGATTCTATTTAGGAGGAAAGAATTGAAAACTTGAGTCTTGCAATCAAAGGCTCCACAATTATTAGTCCCCACTAAATGGAAAAACTACTAAAAAGTGATCTTCATGTTTTGTGACAATTTTTTTCACTAAAAGCTTAGTAGTCACATACATCACCACCATCGAATCTCTTGGATATCCTTGACAAACAATCCATGGTCCTTGTATGTATTCCTAAAGAACTTGATCTAAAAACTATAATGATTATACCATACAAGTCATTTCAAGCAAGCAAGCAGGCAAGCAACCAATGTAGATATTCATTTGTACATAAAAGTGAGATTGAGTACATGGTCTAAGAAATTCTAGAAGATAATACTATTTGTAATTAAAAAACATCTTTTTTAATAGTTTTGATGGTTTAGAAGAAGGATGAAATTTGGCGCTTGATTTCATGCTATATAAAGCTCAATAGGCATACCATAAAATATAAGTTCCAATAAGGTACTTATTCTTGTTATTCATGATTTTCTACGAGTTATATGGAGTAGTTTTCTTTTCAAAACTTTATTGTCAAATTAGATTAAAATGAAGATATTTTCAAAATAGATTTTTATAAATGTGAATATTATCATGGGTTTATAGCTATGACCTTTAGTATTAGAAATATGTAAGCTATATATTTTGGGGTTTGATGGATTTCACATTCAAGAATCTTTTAAGCAAATTTGTGCTAGTGTTCTTTGATGATATACTAATCCATGGAAAAACCCTATGACGTAGCTTGATGCCTACTACTGGAAGTAATTTTATTCCAAGCCCAAGTTGAAGATTAAAGTAATTTTAACATATTGTTTTGCAAGAGAGGTTGAATACAAATCTTAAGAAAATCATGACAATTGTGTAATGAAAAGTTGTCTAAACCTTAAAAAATTAGGGGGTTCTTAGGAGTTGCATGTTATCATAATGGGTTCTTGTCTTCGAAACATGGTTTAGAATGTTGAGAGAGGTTTGTTCATAGATCTTAAAATTGTTGGTAGAATAAAACAATGTTAGAAGTGTGTGCTATGCTAGGTATGGAGTTGAAGTGGTCTATAAACATATTTATTTGTTAGGAGTTTTTGAAAAAATAAAAGAAAAAGAAGCTCTTAATCAACGTTAGTGAACTTAATGCTACAAGGTTCTCAAATATGCTTAACTTAGGTACTCAAAGACTACCACAAAGAAAAATGACCAGCACAATACCCAATAAAAGTAAAATTCTCATACCACTAACAAGCAAAATTTGTAACATTTGAAAAAAATACCCATAAGAATTCAATATTCTTTCCTCTTTATATATCTTAAATATAATTTTTTGTATTTTCTTTAATAACATCTAAAAAATATTAAAAGACAAAACAAAAACCATATTAATATCCTTAATATAATAAATATAAAAGTAAAGGCAAAATTAATATAGAAATATTATTAAATTATCCATACAAATAAATATTAAAACAAACATAAAACTTTTAGTCATGCTGAAACCGAACCATTAAGTTTAAACAAACCAAATCAAAACTCTCATTCCAACAGAAGTATTAATTCTAAATTATCACTGTGAAATATTTAGTAAGATGGGTTCCCTCTATTGATCAAAACTGAATTACAAAGTTAAAAACTAACAGTCCAAACTGCAAAGGAAAAATAACAAATTTACAACTACAGGACGGTGCATTGGCTTCTCATGTTTACTTCTCCCTCTATTGATTTCTTAACTCAATGGTTTGTTACTATTGTTGGCTTGATCTTATCTTTTCATTCCTAATAAGTTCTCTTAAACTAAAACATCTTACAGATTTTGTTCTTGGTTGAGTATATTGCAGAATTCGATTTAAAAAATTCATTGAAAAAGAATCCAACGTACGAATAATCAATCTACTTCACCATAAACTATATACGGATAATCAATCTACTTCACCATATCTATATATAGATAATCAATCCACTTCAACTTAATTATGTGATCTATTTCAACTTAGTTATCTGCGAATAATCAAACTTTTTCAATTCAATTATGTAGGAATAATCCAGCTACTCTTTGCAAGATCAAGAGGAATTTTTTCACTGAAGGTTTTTTCTTAATAATTGCACCTAACCCAAATGGAGCGGACGTTCAACCATTCCATTTTATACCTTTTATTCCTGTAAACGGAAACAAATATCAAAAAGTTTTTCTGTTCACAAAAAGACATTTTCTACACCCAGTAGTATTTTTATCAGTTTTTAAGAAAAAATCCATGGTATTGCGTCACAATGCATCCAAAGACAATGGAATAAATTGACTTTGGCAGGGATTGGGGGTCCCATTTATACCGACACTTTTAAGTACCCAAAACATCACCCAATCTCCCTCTGATGAAATGGGCTCTCATCTCTCCCTCTCTGAATATGATACCATATTCAAGGACCATATTATAGTCACTCTGAATATGGTCCACTCATTTTAATTTGTACGAGAGCTCTGCACTATCATAACCGACATTCTAACAGTGCTCTGCATAATAAATGAAATACAGGTGTCTCAATAATATACTGGTTGCTGCCCTTATGAAAAGGACAGTCCTTTCATTGTACCTCAACGGTGGTAATTTTTTTTGGCTACCCAATGGAGTTTTTCTAGTTTTGTTCTCGGAGGCACTGTTTGCATGGTGTCGGTGGTAAAATAATAAAATGAAAAACAGTTAAGGGAACGTACATATTTCATTAATATGGACTGTCGATATAGGCATTGCTATTACTGTTCACTGCACTGTTATGACTGTCACTGCATTGTTTTGTTGATAGCTCGTTGGGTAGTACAGAAAAGGACCCAAATCAGCAGTGTAAGAATAATAGATGTCGCACATCACTGTTGTAATAGTTAGTAGTAATGGTATTGCAACCTTTTAAATGGTACATGTGGTTTGTTATTTATGGAAGAATGTATTTACTTTCAGCGCAGTTATATTTATTGGTTTTTGTTAGGGTACCTAGATATTATAGTGTTGGAAATGTAAATTGTTTTTATTAAGTACAGTACTAATCAATCATTTTGGTTAATTTTAAAAAATGTGAATGCTTATTGAGTTATTTTTTTTTCATTGTCGGTTTCCCGTCATGAAATACTATGATTAATAAACCCCATACTGAAAATCAAATCAATGTCCTAGAAGTCAATATGTCCCATATCTAAGATTAAGTCAATGTCTTAGAATTTAAGTCACATTTTTTTCAACCTAGGGGAGGTATGGCATTGAGAAAACATTAAGGTGTATATTTATTCATAAATTAATATGCAATTGTTAATTAATGTTGATGTGTACATAAACTTTTCTTATCAATATAGTTTACAATATTGAAAAAATGTGATTCGTTGTTGACTTTACACTTTATTATAATCTTCACATATGCACATATTAATTATCACAACTTATCCAAAATCAAATCAAATCAATTTAGTGTCCTAAAAGTTAAATACCGCTTCTTGCACCCTATGATGAAGTATGGCATTTAACAAATGTTAAGATTCAAATTTATTCATAAATTAGCATGTAATTGCTCAATGATCTTGATGTGTGCCAAAAAGTATGGACTTTATGATCCCTGCCAATGATGCATACATTTTTTTAAATATTTACTTAAAAGTTTGCAAATTCATAATTTTGTCAAAATTAATGTAGATGTTGTTCTAGTGCTCATAATTCGTACTTACCAATTTTAAAAAGTAAACATAACTAACATCCAAAAATCTATAACATCTAGAAATGTAAAGATGGGGGGTTGTAATCGAATTTTGAAGAGATTTTGTAAAGGTTTTGTAGTTTTTAATTTCTAATTTTATATATTTTATACTATTAAATGAGCTGTAAGAGCTGAATATTAGCTCAATACCCAAGACCCCCTACAAAAACAATGAAAACCTTCTACAAGAGAGTATGCAAGAACATGTGCTTGCTTGATATTAAGAACTATCAAATGGCAATGTATGAAGTATGATACAAACGACTACAAGCACCTTCCTTATATAAGCAAGGTTGAGATGTAGTAATGAGCACGATGTTGACATGTGTCATAATCTTATGACATGTGACAGCTAAGTAATCACCTAGGGAATGATGAGAAAGCTAGATAAAATAAGACAAGACTTCTAGAAAAGACAACTCATCCTTATAGAAGGAATCTTATATCCTAAGTAAACATGTGAATAAGGGTTAAGGCCCCATTATAACTTATCACCTAAATGACACCTAGGAACATAATTAAATTAAATGCCTAAGTAAACTTATGTAAGTGTAATTAAATAATTAATTACACCAACACCCCCCTTATAAGTGCAACTCAGGGAGAAGATTATTATGCAAAGATGCAATGATGGGTCCCAACTACATGGCCATTTTAGGTACCCATGTACAAATGCAAATGAAATCTCTCACAAATGAAGAAAAGGAGAAAACCCACTGGGGAAAAAATCCTCTCAAAAAGAGAGAAAAAAACAAATCATGTGAGGAAGGATGGAGGAATCCATGATACCCTTGAAGTACACCATCCATCACATAGATATAATACAATCAATAGCCCCCCATAAGAGGGAAATAGAGAGACTATGTAGCCCCCCCATAATGTATGATCACCTGGAAAAATGGTAAGTGCCTGAAGACAAAACATGATCCAATGTCGACAAACAACTTGTCTCCCTTTCGGAAGAAACAAAACCAAGTACAAATGCATGAATGCTTCCCATTCTGAATAGGAATTGAAGGAAAGAAGCATGAGTATGGATGAAGATAATTTATTTGAAATCTACTCACATGTCTCCTTTGCCAAGATACATGAAGATGCCACAATCAAATCAGGTACATGCCCAATCAAAAAAGAAGGTGACAAACCAAGACTATGCGAAAACTGATGTTGAACAAGATCCAAAGACAAAGATGGTTTGACAATAGTTGTGCAATGCCTTTCATCAAAGAGGAGAGATAACCCCTCAAATGTGTCCTCCAAATCTGAAATGTGAGACTCCACAAAAAAGGATGCAATGTTTGATAGATAGGAAGCCCAATTAGAAATACAATGAGATACTTTTTGTAATGAATCACTAGACATGCTGATCAAGGACTCACCAACATATGATGAATGGTCTTGCTAAACATGAATGATAGAAGCCTCAATCAATGATTCTGTACAATGAATCACTGAAGGTGAAGGTATATCAACTGTCTCTGAAGGAAAAGGAGCATATGAAGAAACCTTATCATCCTCATATGAAAATCCAAAGCACTCCAAATAATCAAACTCCTGAATAGTATTGCCATCATAGGGTATCATGTCTGAAGAATGAAGAGGCATATGACATTCTGAACCTGAATCATTTCGTAATGGTGGAGTATCAGGATTTTCATATATCTCCCAAATTTTGGTCCAAAGAACATGAGGACGATCTAAATGATTAATGGATTTCAAAATGTCATCATCAACATGCATTGCAATAACCCCTAACACATTATATCTATTGCAACGCCAAGGCAATTTTTGAATACCTTGACCTGGATGGGGAACAATAGCATACAAATGTGGCAACAATTTAAGTGATTGGAGATAGTTTATGATGTCATCTCTCCATTGTTTATAATTTCCCTTTTTCAACATAATCAAAGAAGGATAATATGCAAACCCATAATGAGCAAATATATGTCCAATATCACAAAGACAATAACCTTCAATAGTAATTAGAAACTCCCAAATATGATGTGCAACTGAAAATAAGGCCTCCCAATACAAATAAACCTTCTCCAAATTATAGTATGTCCATGTTATCAAGTAAATTCCTCAAATTGCAAAAACTCAATAGAATGTACCTAGTTTGATTGTGGCATCTTTATCCATCTTGGAAAAGGAGACACATGATCATATTTCAGAGACATCATCATCATCCATATTCATGCTTCTTTCCTTCAATTCCTATTCGAAATGGGAAGCATTCTTGCATTTGTACTTGGTTTTGTTTCTTCTGAAAGAGAGACAAGTTGTTTATCGACATTGGGTCATGTTTTGTCTTCAGGCACTTACCATTTTTGCAAGCGATCATACATTATGGGGGGGCTACATAGTCTCTCTATTTCCCTCTTATGGGGGAGCTATTGATTGTATTGTATCTATGTGATGGATGGTGTACTTGGGGGGTATCATGGAGTCTCCATATTTCCTCATTTGTATTTTTTCTCTTTTGGAGAGGAGTTTTATCCCACTAGGCTTTATGCTTTTCTTTGGTTGCGAGAGATTTCATTTAATTTAATTATATAATTAATTATTTAATTACACTTACATAAGTTTACTTAGGCATTTAATTTAATTATGTTTCTAGGTATCATTTAGGTGATAGGTTATAATGGGGCCTTGACCCTTATTAACATGTCTACTTAGGATATAAGATTCCTTCTGATGCATGAGCATCTAGTGGTGTAAGGGCAATCTTGCATCACCCAAAAATAGTTAAATTTCAAGTTTCTCGGTTTTTAGATGTTTTTACATTTTTGGATACCTTTTCGTCATAATGAAATTTCCAATTTACGGTTTTTATTTTCTATTCATGGGTGGAAAGATATTGCAGTTTTAGTTTCCTAGATTTGCACCTGAAAATCTTTCGAGTTAGATTTGAGGCACTTAGAGTTCCCGGATCGGCCCCGAAACTTGCCAAATTTGGCGTAGCAAATTTTGAGTGCGTTATTGACTTCGTGACCTTTCCAACGGTTCAAACGGTTCACGAATCGGAGTCCCAGATCAAAAGTTGTGGCCTCGGGAAGTTGGCGCACTTTCTAGAAGATACAATTGCAAATGCTCTTTTGAAATTTGAACTTCATGTTGTAAATTTTCGGTGCCAAACCGCCTAAACTAAAATTTGAATGTTATTTTGGCTCCAAACTAAAGAGGAGCTCTATTTATGGGCGGGTTTCTAATTTTTGGGTAACTTTTTGGGGACAAGCTTGCATATTGCGAAAGGGTTATTTTGTAGCTTTCTGTAACTTGCATGTGTTGTAGAACTTGGGGATTTGAGATCCTCTGCATGTAAGAAGCTCCATTTTCTGAATAATAAAATTATTCTCTTGTTTGTGGGTTATTTTCTAAGTCTCGGGCTATGCCCTCATCACCTTCTAGAAGGATGAGTTGTCTTTTCTAGAAGTCTAATCTTATCTAGCTTTCTCATCATTCCCTAGGTGATTAGTTAGTAGTCACATGTCATAAGATTATGACACATGTCAACATCATGTTCATTACTACATCTCAACCTTACCTATATAAGGAAGGTGCTTGTACACATTTGTTTCATACTTCATACCTCATCATTTGATAGGTCTTAATATCAAGCAAGCTCATGTTCTTGCATACTCTCTTGTAGAAGGTTTTCATTATTTTTGTAGGTGGTCTTAGGTATTGAGCTAATCTTCAACTCTTACAGTTCATTTATTAGTATAAAATATATTAAATTAGAAATTAAAAGCTAAAAACCTTTACAAAGTCTCTTCAAAATTTGATTACAATCCCCCTTCTTTACATTTCTAGATTTTATAGATTTTTGGATGTTAGTTATGTTTACTTTTGACTCCATCAGCTGTTCGAGACTGTATGTGTTGTAGGTGATCATTCCTTTGGTTGCGGGTTGACATACATCCTTTGTTGCGGGTGGCTAGTCCTTTGTTGCACAAGGGTTAGTTTCCCTCAAAAGAATCTCTTCATCATTAATAACCACAATTAATATAAAACTCTCACATTTCATAGACATTCACAAATGCACACAATCATTTAGCAATATCATATATACCATCCTTAATGCTTTAATACTTAGGATAAATAGAAAAGTCTGGATAATGTCTTGAAACTATTATAAATGCCTTGAGAAATGTGAAACTTAAAACAAGGAAATGAGGGAAATTTTATGACTCATCACACCCCTCAACTTAGCATCTTGCTTGTTTGCAAGCAATTCAGGGCCTCTAGTTATATTGTAGTGCTGTGATTTTGTAGTCTATCAAGTCAGTAACTCATCCTTGCTTCAAGTATAATCCTTTCTATGGAGTCAATCCCTCCCATCTGACCTATTTTTCTATTTCTTGTGTTTTATTTCTTCTTGACCAATGTGGAATTGGATACAAGAGAAGGGAAGGATGAAATTTCAGGGGAAACCAAGTAATATTATGTGTAAGGATATACTGATGTGCCCTTGTGACTGATGCTAAGTAGTTAAATACATAGTGTGAATCTTTCATTTTTAGTTCTCGAGTTAACTCATTCCATCTATTTTGTGAGAATTTGAGTGCCTCTCTACTTGCTTTCGAAGCTAATTCTTTGTCTTTTATAATATTTTTCTCTATAATCCAAATTTTTTTTCTCCACCCTTGGTTTGTCTACTAATTCAATCCATTCCTCCACCACTTGATTAAGGTCCTCTACCTCTATTATGATTTTAAGGTGGAGTGACTTCTCCCTTTCATGATAATGCTACTGCAATAGACCTCTTTGATGTTCATTCCAAATGAATGATTCTAATGCCTTGATTTGAACATATCCCACAAAAATGAGTGGGCTCTTGGTGGTGTCATTTGGAACAACTGAGTCATGTAAATAAAAATCACATAACATGTCTTCCATTTCTGGGGTGGCTTTCTAATAAGTTGTTAAAAATAATTTTGTTATAGATAGTGAAATCGGGAGATCATTGATTAGTTGGATAAATCAAAAAAATATTCTTGTAAGAATAAGGAATAAACCCTAGCAAGTGGCTTACATCTCATAAGCTTACAATCATGTTAGCCATTTGATTAGTTTTTAACATTAATCTTTTAATTTTTGAATTCTTCTCAATTTATTTTTCATGCCTCTTTGTCATTTCTCTTTTCTCTTTATTCCATTCCTATTTTATTTGAGTGTTTTATTTCATCTTATTCCATAAGTTCAATCCAAGAGTGACTAGATTTGGGGTTGCAGGTTCTATTGGACAGTTTTGATGATCAAGATTTGGAGTTTTCTCTTTTATTTCAATGATGGCCATTTGAGCCAATTTATCCAATCCCATACCTTGTTGTTGGTGATGAAATACAGGAAGTTTTTCAATCAACCAAACTCAATTTCACTTGATTAAAACAAACTTTTAGCCTTCAAACCCTATCTAGGGTGATTTCTCTTCAAGCTTCACAATTCTGCCTTGTAGGTGTGCATATATGGTTTTGTGTACTTTACTCACAATCTACTTGAAAAAACCTAAAACCATATAAAATTCCAAGCACCCATTATTGTCCCCTTAAACATATCTCAAAACCACTTATGGTCGCTTTGGACCAACCTCTTCAAAATAGGGCTTCAACACTGTCCAACTTGGCCAATTAGGCTTGTTTTACAAAGCAACCCTACTTTAATCTTCATATCAAGCCCAAATAACCATTGGTAAGTCACAAATAGTCCACATAAACATCAAATCTCCAAATTTTAACTCACACAAAGCCCTCCAGGTCACCTTTTTACCAAACCCTTACTTTTGCTTGATTTGGAGATGGTTTATTGAAAGTATGCTTTCTAGACCTCAAGCAACTCTGCCACCACTTCAAATATGTCACATTATGTTTGGAAATTCCTAAAAAAACTTCATAATATGCTACCCCCAAGAATTTCACACATTCCCACTCTTAAACCTCTCAATTACACTAAAAAATGCACCATTTTGCAACTAGGGCATCAATCCCACACCATCAAAAGACCTCCCCTGCACACAAGAAACATCTACACACCTAAAACTACCTAATGAGGCCCCTTCCATTGGGACACAACATATACAATAGGCAGAATGGCCATTATTGCATTTTTAAACCTTCAACCCCTTAAATTTGGATATACACAGGCAATTTAAAAAAAAAAAACAAGTATAAAATTCTTAAAATTTAATATAAACCTCTCAAACCAGGTGAAAAATGCAGCTAATTCATGCCTCCAATGAGTTCATGAGGTTTTAGAGCAGTCTTGCCTCTGTATGATACCGTATAGGCCTGTAAATTGAGATATTTCACAAAATTTTTAGGAAAATATTGATTCTTATTAGTTTTTTCTTCCAAATCACCAAAGAACATTTACATCGATGTATCCCACATATTTAAGGCTTTCCCACCAAAAAAAACTCACCTAAACTAATTCCAATGACCATTCAAACCTCCTGGCCGTTGGTATTCTAATTTGCACCTTTTTTGCATTTTTAACATGACAACATTGCAAGATTAGCAACTTTTTTGCAAAGTAACTCTAAATTGACCCCCTAAATGACTTCACATTACAAATGGTCTGCAAGGACCTTATTTTCTTGACAAAAAGACTTGACACACCAAAATTTACCAAAAGACCTATTTTATAAAACTTGAAAAATTAAACTCTCATGGTGCCCCTACACCAGTTGGTAATCCCGCAACGGACTCTCCAAATCTTTAAATTTATTATCCAACCCTATTTCCTTCCACTAGTATCCTTTTAATTGCTCTTCTAATTCTTTAATTTTTCTAAGAGTTGCTTGTAACTCATTATTTTTCTCTTTATCTTCTAAAAATAATTCTTTTTTATCCTCCAAAAATAAGTCTTCATCGAACTCAACAGAGGAAATAAGTTTCTCTTGATTTCTTGGAATTCTAGGAGGTTTATGTTGAAATTTTTCATTGATGTCATGATTTATGCCATATAAACTTCCATGTTAAAGGAGGAGGGCAATGCTTTGTTATTGAAAACAAAATTAAATAAGATAAAATATAATTTGATATTTTTGCAGCAGTGTAAGAGAGGGGGACCAACCATGTCAAGGCTCCATGTCACAGAGAGCTGAGCGTAGAGGGCTTCCCTAACTTACCTCACTCTAAAGGGTATTTTGGGGTGAGGATCAAGAATGAAGAGCACTATGACGTGCTTTTGTCACTCTATAGACCCTAAATTCAGGTTTGGGCTAGGCGAGCTAGTTTTTGGAGTCAATACTGCACCTCAGACAACTCTTTGTTCGAGGATGACAACACAGTTCTGGGATGACAACGCGGCGTGCTGGCAGCTGTATGGCCAGAAAGAAAAAGATGCAATAAAGAACACTAGAAACTTACTAAATTGCCTAGTTGATTAATCTTAATGAAATAAACAAAGTAATGAGATACAAAAAGTAAAGACGGAGATGTTAAAGCAAGTAAATAAGACTAGGGTATTATCGATTGAATATTTCTGGCTTTGATTTTTTTTGTATTTTTTGCATGAATGTTTCAGATCACACTCTGTGATCCATCATCAGGATAAAAAGAGAGAGCATAAGGAGTAAAATGAATAGCTACAAACCAAGAGTTGAATAAGAAGGGATGAGAGAAGGGGGGGTTGCACAGAACCTAAGGGAAAGAGAGTAAAAACCACAATAATGACAACAAGAGAAAGAATTAATAGCAAAAAATTGACAAAGTACAAAAATACAAGCAAGCAATAATAACATAAATATATAAATTGCTTTATTCCCTAACAATAATAAAAATTATAAAAACAAGCAAATAAAATAAATCACAAAAAATATGAAAAATACAAAATAAAACCCGCAAGCCAAAATTATATATGTGTGTGTGTGTGCATATATATATATATATATATATAAAAGCTACAGAAAAGAAAACCAAGCTTAAAAGAACAAAAAGAACACAAAACTAAATAAAATAAATTACAAGCCAAAACAATAAAAACATGATACAAAAGATAACTAATCCCAATAATAATCAACTAAAAAATCTAATACAAATAATAAGATAATAAAATAAAATACAAATAATAAAATATATAAAAAAGAAGGGAGAAGGAAACAATTTATAAAATACAAATGAAAAAATCCAACAAATAAAAATAAAAATAAAATCATAATATAATAAAATACAAATACTAAAATATAAAATAAAGAAAGGAGAAGGAAACACTAAAATACAAATGAAAAAATCAAAATAAAATAAAATAAAATAAAATAAAATACAAGCATGAAAAATAATAAAATGAAATTAAATATATACAAATTGGAAATTGAATAAAAAACAAAGCAAAATAATAAAAAACAAATACAAAAGAAAATTAATATAAATTATTTATAATACAAATAATAAAATATAATAAAAACCAAATAATAATAAACAAAAAATCCAATACAAACAATAAGATAATATAATAAAATACAAATAATAAAATATATAATATAATAAAATACAATTAATAAAATGATGCTGGACATTAAGTTCCTTGTGAACCCGGCGATGGTGCGGGTGGGTGGTCTGGCCTGTTCGCTAGGTGCCCGCGGCCTATGAGGCCCGACCTGCATGCCTAGTTCCTTCATTGCATGCCTTGTATCTCTTGTGGATTAGCTGGTTTAGACCGTTTGCTGGGGTGGGGGGGCGTTTTATGTTTTCAGGGAGGGTGATCTGCTTTTTGTCTGTTTTTTCTTTGTTCTGGTTGCATGCGGCTGTGCTCCAAGTTGGGGACTGGCGCGGGGCTCTTTCCAAAAGCTCTCTTATGCGTGGGAGCCCATTTGGAAGGGCTTCGAATCTTAGAATTTGGTTTGCGGTGGGGTCTTTGTGGCTTTGGGGTTCGAAGTTTCGAGCTCTAGTGTGGGGTGGGGTTTGGTTTTGGTTTTGGGAGGTCTGGTGTGGTTATCATGAATATGCAGGATGGTTTGGAGGAGGTGAAGGGAGATGATATTATGATGGAGGCTGGTGATGGGGTTTTCAATCCCTCTTCTTCTCATGTGGGCTTGTCTAGGATCAATGGATTTAAAGTGCAAAAAGTGAATGGCTGTTTGGAGAGGGCTCAAGCACGCCCAGTGGTGGTAATTCAGAAGGAGGCGGTCGTGGATGATCTAGCATATTTCAGTAAGCATGTTCTAATTTGCAAGTTTCTGGGAATGCGGGTTTCCTTACCATTCCTTGAACCTTGGATTTAGAAGACTTGGAATCCGGAGGGGGATTTTGAAATCCTACTTGCTGCAAATAATTTCTTCTTGGTGGATTTCTCATGCATCTTAGATAGAAATAAGGCTTTTGAGGGTGGCCCTTATTTCTATAATCAAGTCGACCTGTTCATTAAACCATGGCATGTAGGTTTCATTTCAGCGGAGGAGATGTTGACCAAGGTCCCAGTGTGGGTACGCTTACCTCGACTACTGCTTGAATGTTGGAGGAGTGATATTCTTCAATCTATTGCAATGGCGCTGGGTAAGCTGTTCAGTCCCTCTCAACAAACTCTGGACAAGAGGATCTTTTCCTATGCTCGTGTTTGTGTGGAGATTAATTTAGGCCAGCCTCTGCCTGACTCTATTGATCTGACAGTGGGATCTAGTTCATGAACACAACCCTTGGATTATGAAACCTTCCTGTTTAGATGTCGTTTATACCGTGAGTATGGTCATCTTTAGAGAAGGTGTCCATGTGCTTTTGGTGTAGGTAACTCAGGGAATGGGAATGATTCATCAAATTTAGGATCTGAGAAAGGAAAAGGGCGCATGCAGGGGGGAATCCAGATAAAGATGGGTTTGTACTTGTTAAGCCACAGAATAAAGGTTGAGGGATGAAGAGGACTTTTCGGGACCGCCAGGAGGAGGGGGTGTTCAACAAGTTTGATGCACTGAATGATTTAATTCATGAGGAGGGGATCTCTCCTGACATGCATGTGGAAGCTACCCTAGTTACTTCTCATAATCCTGAGCCCTTGGCCCTTACGTCTTCGGCTCCTTGTCCTTTGAAGGCTCCTGGAGAAGTAAAAGTTTCTTCTGTTCCTTCCCACGAGGTTGGACTTGGGGATTCGTGTGCAAGGAATGATACTTCTTTGGTTTCTGCTGATGTAGGAGTGGGCTCGGCTGGAGGTTTGGGTTATGGAGGCTATGCAAAGAATAAAGCTTCTGTTTCTTCTCATATTTTGGGTGTACATGTAATACCCCCATAATTCTGATACTATTTGCTACTATTTGATACTTTATATGTTAGTGTGATATTGTGTTGTGATGACGATTGATTCATCGATCTGGTGTGTGTGGATGCATAGTTTAGTTGTTTGCCTCTTGTGACATTATTAGTATGATTTATGATACTGGGTGTGTTGATTTGGATTATTGTTTATTCAAATAGATTTTCATTTATGTTTTATATGTCGATGTGATGATTCTTTGGTGATCATGTTATTTGGATTCAGTATTATTTTGTAATGCAATAGTTTAATAATTCTAGTTTTGATGCAGTAGTTAAATATCATGTTATTTTATGATCAATTTGGTTAGAAATGTTAGCTCGTCATTGATATTATAATTGTTAGAATAGATTAGGTGAGAGGACAGTGTAGCATCACTCGTTCACGAGTGCCCTGCTGCACTGCAATTCCGTCTCATGGTAGGAGGTTGAATATATATATATATATATACATGTGCTACTTGACGTTTATTTGGATGCAAGATTGCAGGAATAAGTCTCGATTCCACCTGCTTCGGCAGGACAGGGCGAGCAATAAATTAACCCAACGGGTAAAAATGTTGAAAAAGGGAGTAGGTTTGGAAGTGTCCCCGTCCCAAGTCTGTCGTCTGTTGTGAGTCGTTGTGTTATGACTGAAGTTTTTGTTCTCATTGATTGTGTAGTTCGATTGTTGAAGTATACATTTTAGTTATGGTTCATGTTTATTTAATTAACCTTATTTTATATGATAATTGATTAAGTTGTCTAGTTGTTTTGATTTAATTGTGAGTTAGTAGAATGTTAAATTTAAATATATTATAAATTAAAAAGTGATTTAATTTATTAAAAGAGTAAATAATTATTTTAAATTAATAATGTTGATAATAATTAAATTAAATAAATATTGTTGAAGATAATTAAATAATATCTTTTTATTAATATTAAATTAGCAAATCTTGCATAGATAATATCTTGTGTAAATAAATTATTTTAATTAAAAACTGTAGATAAATTGTGCTTTTAAAAGCTGGAAAAAGGACCAATAAGAGAGAGGCTTTTTGAGAAAAGAAAGCAGAAGAGCTTTATTGAGTTTTATTCTGATTTATTATTTTGATGAGAAGATTATTCACACACATAACTTCTACTCTGTTGTTCTGGGATATGAAAAGGAAAAAAAAAAGAAAAAAAAAAGAAAAGAAAAGAATTTTTGGTTGTAAACTTTGGAGAAAATAATTGATTTGAAGATAGATAGATTCGAAAAGAGAGCTGCAGGAGGCGATTGAGAAGGAACTGCAGGAGGAATTCAAAAGGTTGCAGAAGGGATTCTTCTTCAGACGAAGGACTCCGGGTTCTTCCTTTGCTAATTATTATTATTTTGTTGTGCTTTGAATAATACCTGTTGGCTGTGTATTGAAAAATTTATAGAAAGAAATTCTGTGGTTCGAAATTTATTCGAATGAAACCCTCAAATCTTCTGTAGAAACTTCAGTAGAATCTTTTTTTTAAAATTTCTTCAATATAATTTAGTTGTGCAAATTTATTGTATTTGAAATAAGAATCGTTTTATTGTTGAATCTTCATGCCAAATTTATATCGGATCTCTATATATATATATTTAAACAGGATTAAGTGTGCATATTAGTTGACAATACTACTGGTTTATTTAAATGTATTTTATAATTATTATGTACCTCTATAATTTCATTTTTATGTGAATAGAATAAAAGTCATCAGTATTGTAGATTCTATATAGAAGGTACTGAACATAATATATTTAATTAATTTCATGATTCTTTTCATTTGCTCTCTTATGTATTTTCCTGTGAATTATGTCTTAATAGAAAATAAGTATTTATATATATAAAGATTAGGTTATGGACAAAAATAAAATAAAAAATATATATATACACAGTTGTCTGTATGTTAAATCAGACCTCGGTTTCTGTGTATGAAATAAAATATTTATATTCATTTAATTTGTTCGAAACCCGAGATTGTGCTTTTAAAAAAAAAAATAATAATAATAAAAATTATGATTTGAAATAAAGTTTAAAATAAAATAAAAAATAAAAGTAAAAATTTTGTTATTGGGGGAAACGTCCCCCGCATGGTACATGCAAAACTGCGCCCCCACCACTGCTCACAACTCCTTGCATGCAGTGAAACCTCCCTTTTGACTTGGCTTTAATTTGTCCGATTTCATTTAATGCAATTTCTTTTGGTTTATGCATTTTTTTATTTTTTTTATGTATTGGTTTATTTTGTTTTAATATATATATATATATATATATATAAATATGTATATATATATTAAATATATATATATATATATATATATATTTATATATGTATATACATATATATATTTGCATAAATGAATTATTTAATTAAATTTATTTTTTTTGTATAGTAGTTTTCAAATATTTGTTTTAATATATATACACATGCTATTAATAGGTATATATATATGTATATACTTAGAAAGATGTATATACATGTATATATATATATATATATATATATATATATATATATATATATATATATATATATATATATATATATATATAATTATGTATATATGTCGGTTGGAAGTTAATTATTTTGTCATGATTAGGATATTGATGGGTAAATTTTAAAAATGGTAATATTATAGATTTAGTAGAAAATTCAGGATAAGTTTTGTAATTATAATTAAATGTATTGGTTAATTATGGATTTACTAATAAATTTTTATAAAATGTTTTTAGTTTATAGTTTTTATTTATATATATATATATATTTATTAGGTTTATATTGAATTTAAATAAATATATATTTGTATATATATTAGTGTTATTTTAATTATTATTTTCTTTAATAATATTTATTTTTAAATATATGAATATACATGATTACAATGGATTATTAGACCAACTTTGATAGTGTAGCATTAAATAAACGATATGAATATATGTCTGGATATGTATGTTTTATTATATATATTTATGTGCGGATAAAAGTGGGATTTGTTTGTAAGTTGTGTTTATGGGAAGATTATATATATTTTTTGTAGTGTTATAGTGTGTTTGTGGTAATTGGAAATAAATTATGTATTTTGAATAGAATGGAGTTTTATGGGTTATTGATTTATTTATTTGTTGGAATTGTTACGCAATGGAAATATTTAAGTCTAGTATTGGTTAAACGTAATTGTTATCCTTAAGGTCAATTGTTAAGTCCAGTGTGATTCTCTTCATTGTTTCATTGTGTCGTATGGGAGAACCCTAGTTTTATTGTATCTTTCGTAGGAGGCTAAGTTGTTGTTTAGGACTTCCAGAGGTGGGGAATCTGAGATGAATTGTGAGCTCATATTTGGATGTTGGGTCTATGTGTTTACCATGGTTATGATTTAGTTGTTGTTGGATTGTGTCGTTTGTGGTTATGTTTCATGTGTTATGGCGATAAGGTTATGCCTCGCGGAGGATCCATATGTTGGTTCAATCATGTCTTGCTGATGCAGTCCTTTTTGTGTTGGTTATTTTGGGATTGAGTGTTTAGAGAGAGTGGCTCTAGTGGGGGCCGGCGCACAAAGGGGCTGTTAGGGTAACCCACATAGAGTTAGATTAATCAGTGATAAATTAAGTAATAAAACACGGGTGGGGATTAAACACTAATAAGATAATTGTGAAGCCTCGTCTGCCTGTTAGTGCTATCACAGACTAAAGGGGACTGAGAAGGCCATGGTTGGCAAGGTCATTGCCTTGTCTTCACGAAAGGTTAATGACTCCGCATGAGTAACCCTATGGAGCGGCGCCTTGAGATAGGCTGTCAGGAGAACCATAGATGGAAGCGGCACCTTAACTTGGTTGTCTGGAGAATCCACGTAGAGATGGAGGTGGCACCTTGTGATAGGTTGTCTGGAGAATCCATGTGAAACCATGCGATGACACTCTCGTCTAACATTCTATTTGTGTTGATTTACTGTAGTCCTCTGGAAGTGATTTATTGTTTTGTCTTTGGTCATGATTGGAAGTAGTATTTGATATTATGTCTTGAGTTTCGATATTATGTCTGGAGTTTCATTGATGTTGTGATTATGACTGGTTGTTATGATCATCAGTGGTTTGTTGTTGTGCCTTTTGGATTTGTCGTTGTTAAGTTTCTATGTGGTCTTTGATGTTAAGTTGTCTGTCTGGAGTTAGTTTTGTGTTATTGTTAGTTGTGCTTGGTCGGGGACCCTTCCTTGTCTACTCTCAGCACGGGGGTGGTTGGGTGGAACGTGCTTCGCACCCCGTTGGGTTTCCCCTTCTGTTGCAGGTGTATCTTTATTGCAGGGCTTTTGGAAGATGTTGATGATCCAGTTATTCTTTGTACCAGATGTATGTTATGCTTCAGATGTAATGTGTTCTTTGATGTATTGTCTCCCACGTCTGTTGGGATGACCTTGTTGTAATTTGTAAATGTAGTTATCGGGATGTATGTTCAGACAGTTGTATTTTACTATCATTTGGATGGGATGTATATTCAGGCCTTGTATGTATTCAAGAACTGTCACTTGTAATAGTTGGTTACGTTATGTTGTATCTATTGAAATATGTAACACTTTATATCTGTATAATTACATGCTTTGTCTTATGTGCTTATGGTAGTAATATGGTTATTGTCAATGGATATTTTAATGATGAAATGGGAATGAATAGATTTATGTAATTGTTTAATTATGGTTTAATCTATCATCGTTGTTATGGGTTAGTGTAGTCATGTCACTTCGTGTACCCCATTGGAACTAGTTGTGCCTCATAATACAATGTTATGTTATAATACTTAAGTATGTTATTATATTCTTTTAAAAAAAAAATTGTTCCGTTGTTATTAGTTCCTTTGGGGTTCGCACGACGGGGCGTGACAGTACATCAAAAGTCCCTAAAAAAGAGTACTCCTGATAGATCCCAAAAGGTGGGAAGGAAGAAGGATCAAGAAAAAGTTAAGTTGGCTGGTGAGACGTTGGTGGAATCTGGGTCGGTGAAGACCCTAGATACTCACTTCACCCAACCATCACAATGATTGTGCTATCATGGAATGTAAGGGGTATGAATAACATCCCTAGACAAAAGGCTATTCGGGATTTGGTCTGTGCTCATTCTCCGGATCTGGTTTTTCTCCAAGAGACGAAGTTATCTGTTGATAGCATGATGCAGAGTGCTTCTAAAATTTGGAATAAAGGTTTTTGTTAGTGTGTAGGAGCATTGGGGAGCTCTAGATGTCTTTCTTGCTTCTAGGATCCTCGGCGAATCTCTACTATTTGGTGGTTCTTTAGTAGATTCTCCGTCTCTCTCGTTGCGTTATGTTTGGAGACAGGGGAAAAAGTTTTTCTTTCAAATATCTATGCTCCGTCGGATGTCCCTGGTAGGATTCTTTTATGGTCTTATATAATTTTTTTGAGATCTATGGATCCCTTTCTACCCTAGATCATGGCAGGTGACTTCAATGGAATAGTCTCTCTTGAGGAGAAAAGGGGAGGAATGCCTCGTCTGGAATCCTCCTTTGATCTTCTGAGGGGGAGTTTGGCTCGACTTCGGTTGGTTGATATCAAACCCTTAAATGGTACGTTTACCTGGAATAACAGGAGATTAGGGGAAGAAGCTATTTCTAAAAGGTTGGATAGGTTTCTGGTATCTAGTTTCTGGGTCAGTGAAAAGTGGCTAACAAGCTCAGAAATATTAGATTGGCGAGGATCAGATCATTGGCCAATCAAATTCTTAGCGTGTCTGGTTGGTGGCTCTAAAAAATAGTCTTTTAAATTCCAGATTATGTGGCTAAGGGAGGAGGGTCTTTTTGACTTAGTGTTTAATTGGTGGGTTGAAGGTCGACCAGCCTTTGGGACTGCTATGTACACTTTTATGAAGAGACTTCAATATGTGAAGTATAAACTAAAGCATTGTAATAAGCATCAGTTTGGTAATGTGTTTCATCAGAAAAGGGCTTCCCAAGAGCACTTGGACTTGATTACCAGGCACATCAGGGAACATGGGTTTGATGCGGCTTTGAGCAGATTAGAGGATGAAGCAGTCAAATTACTTGAGGAATGGGAGCTTCGCGAGGAAATTTTTTGGAAGCAGAAGGCTCATATTGACTGGCTTTAGGAAGGGGATAAGAATACCTCCTTCTTCCATAACTCGGTAAAGGGTAGAAGATAGGGTAACATTATCTCTTCTCTCCGCTCTTCTGAGGGATCTGTTCTTTCTTCCTCTTTGGAAATTTCTAAGGAGGTAGATTGATTCTTCTCTAATATTTTTTCTGAAGATACCCGCTGGCCAATGAGGAGGAAGAATCTATCTTGGCTTGCATCCCTTCTCTGGTGACAATGGATATGAACACCTCTCTTCTCCAGCCGATTTCTTTGAAGGAGTTAGAGGATGTGGTGTTTTAGCTGAAAAAGGGGAAGGCTCTTGGTCCTAATGGGTTCCCAGTCGAGTTCTATCAGGAATTTTGGGAAGTGATTAATCTTGATTTGTTGGAGGTTGTGCAAGAATCTCTAAGGAACAAGCAAATGCTGAGAGCTATGAATGCCACTTTTCTTGCCCTTATTCCAAAGCATGAAGGTGCAGATTCTCTAGATCTCTTTCAACCAATAGCTTTGTGTAATGTGGTGTATAAAATCATCACAAAACTAATTGTCGAGCGCTTGAAGCCTTGGTTGGATAAGTTAATTTCAAAGGAACAAGGGGGCTTTGTAGCGGGTAGGCAAATTCTTGATGGTATTGTGATTGGGCCAGAGGATATTCATTCCATGGAATCTTCGAGGGAAAAGGATATGTTCATAAAATTGGACATGTCAAAGGCCTATGATAGGGTCAAATGGGGATTTTTGATCAAAATTCTTGAAGCCTTTGGGTTTAGCAGTGAGTGGATTGATTGGGTCATGAGTTGTGTAAAGACGCCCTCCTTTTTAGTTCTCATAAATGGGGAGTCCTCTGAGTTATTTGGGGCCTCAAGAGGTCTTCAACAGGGAGATATTTTATCCCCTTATCTCTTCATTTTGATGGCAGAGGGTTTGGGGAGGCTCATTATTTCCCAGGTTGTAGCTGGGCACATTCATGGATGGAAATGGAACAACTCCCTTTCTCCTCAAACCCATCTTCAGTTTGTGGATGACTCAGCTTTGTTGGGGGTTGCTGGGGTGGCTGAAGCAACTGCATTTCATTAGACTTTGGATTGCTACCTGGCGGCTTTTGGACAACGCATCAATGAAGGTAAATCTTGCATTTATTTCTTTAATACTCCCAGGCTTATACAACAACGCATTGCTAGGATCTTAAGGTTTCAAGTGGGGAAGCTTCCCTTTACCTATCTGGGTATCCCTCTAGATGTGCGCCCCCCTCCCAGGCGTTTTTGGCAGGAGGTGATTGTTAAATTTTGAAGACTGGTTTGCCATTGGACCTATAGATGGTTATCAACGGCGGGCATAGTCACTCTTTTAACTTCTGTTGTGCAAGATCTCCCTATATACATATGTTTTGTGATGACTTCTCCTTCAAGTTTCATGAAGGATTTTGAGGGGCTGTGCAGGAAGTTTCTTTGGTCAGGTAATCTCCTCTCGAGAAAGTGGAGCTTAATTAAGTGGGAAGTTGTTTGTAGGCCGAAACATGAAGGTTGCATGGGATTGCATAGAGCAGATTGGAATGGACAAGCTTTGGCTGCAAAGTTGTATTGGAGGTGGTGTTCACATTAGCATCAAACTTGGGCTAAGATCCTTACCTTCAAATATCTTGGGGAGGTGGATGGCGCTGAGGTTCCTCGCTTTAGCCTTCTAGGAAGAGGCTCTATGATCTGGGAAACTCTCAAGAGGGGAGCTCTGCTGGTTAAACAAGGCCTATTATGGCTCTGCAACATAGGTTCTGACACTCTCTTTTGGCTTGAATCTTGGGATGGCTTCCTGCCTATCCTCTCCTCACATCCTCACTTGGGGGATTTATGCAGGATTTTTGTTCAAGCTGGTTGGAGCAAAGTGATGGATTTCAAAATGCCTTAGGTATTGGGGCACACTGTCATTTATCAGTGGAAGGCTATGCAGGAGTGGCCTTTGGGTGGATCTTTGGAGGATAGGAAGGAGTTGTCCTCCATTTTAGCTGATAGAGTGTGTTGTTCACTTTCGGAGAGGGATGTATTGGCTTGGGGACTAGAACCCAAAGGGAAGTACTCTGTTGCTTCAGGGTATCATGCTTTGGACAAACAAATTTTAGGAAGTGCTGAGGTTCCTTCGTGGAAAAACATTCGGAATAAATTTTCATGGCCAAAATGCAATTTCTTCTCTTGGCTAGTGGTGTATGGCAGGTGCTTGACTTGGGATAACCTCTGCAAGTGGGGTTTCCAAGGTCCCTCACTTTGCTTTCTTTGTCTCAAAGAAGTTGAGATTGCTTCTCATCTTTTCTTTCAATGCCCCTTTGCTAGGACTATTTGGCACTTCTAGTGGGGGGCCTGGAATATGCAGTGTCGGCACCCTTCTTCTCTTGGTGAGCTCTCGCAGAATACTAGATCTACCACGACAAATATTTCGTTTTTGCACACTGCCTGGCCTATTGGCCCTAGTCTAATTATTTGGCATATTTGGTTGGAGCGCAACTGAAGGATCATTCTGGACATGAAGTTACTGGTGGGCCAAGTTTGGGCTCGCATTCTCGAGGCTCTACAAGAGAGGTTACATGCTAAATGTGATTTGTCAGTTCCAGTTAACCCTAGGGATACTAGAGTAATTCAGAAGTTGGGGATTATTGTTGGGAGTACTGGAAGGCCCAAGATCGGGCGGGGCAAATGCTCTAGGGGGAAGGTCTTTAGAGGAGGGCATTGGATGCTTCCTCCCATTGGGGTTTTGAAAATCAACACTGATGGGTCTTCAAGAGGGAATCCTGGGCATGCTGGTATTGGTGTGGTGGGAAGAGATACAACTCGGGTGGTTGTGTTCTTTTTCTCAGAGTATAAGGGGAAACACTCTAATAACCTCATGGAGGCCTTGGCAATTCTTTTGGCCTTGAAGAGGGCATGCACTCTCGGCTGGAAACAAATTATATGTGAATCTGATTCTCAGGTGGTGGTTGACTTGATAAATAAAAGACATTTTAATGCTGTTAGTTGGCATTTGGCGGTGGTGGAAAAACCAATTGCCAACCTCGAAGATTTACTGGATTCAGTCACTTTTTCCCATATCCCTTGCGAATGGAATAAGGTGGCTGATGGGCTAGAAAAATGGGCTTCTGAGAAGAATGGGATGTGGTTGGTGGATGATTGGGATAGTTTACCGAGGGACCTTGCCTAGGATTTGGAGGGTTGGGTTGCTAAGGATGTGAAATGCTGCATTAATGATCCTTGATCTCTTGTTTGTTGTCTTGTGGCCTTTGGGATTTTCTTTTGCTTAATGCTCTGTACCCCTTTTATTGATTAATAAATGTTTTTACCCCTCTTTTATTAAAAAAAATACAATTAATAAAATATATAATAAAGAAGGGAGAAGGAAACAATAAATAAAATATAAATGAAAAAATCAACCAAATGAAAATGAATACAAGTAAACCAAATATTAAAAGGAAATTAAAAATATATAAATTGTAAAATAAAACCAAGCTACAATTAAATTAATAAAACAAAATTCCAAAAAAATGAAACAAATAAAAAATATAAAACCAAATGAAAAATAAAATAAAACAAAGAAAATAACCAATATGAGAAAACAATAAAATAATATAAAGATTACCAAAAATTAAATGTAAAATAAAATAAAGGGAACAAAGGGAACAAATAATAAAAAAAATGGATAAATATAAATAAAATAAAACAAGAAGGCCAATAAACAAAATGATGACAAGAAGGGACAAAAAATATAAATTAAAAAGAAACAAGCATAAAAGAACAAAAAGAGACTAAAATAAAAGAACAAGATGAAGAGAACTAAATGTAAATAAAACAGGCTAAAAAGAACTAAACACATAGCAAGGGGGAAGAAGGGAGAAAACGGAGCCAGACGAGTAGAGCAGGGAAGGGGGAACCAGAGACCAAGCAAGAAAGGAAGAGAAACCAAGGGGCAAGGAAGGGAGAACACAAACTAGTGGGTAGTGGGAAGATGATGAGTCCTCAAGTTGGAAAGCAACGGTTGCCAGGACGAACTTAAACTCCAACCCTCGTTGCGATTAAGGTTTAAAGGGTGATGGTTGATTTCAATGGCTTCTTTAAGCTTCCGCTTGAAAAAAATATCTTCTTTGGATAAGATTTGGGTACTTTCAAGGAAAATGTGATGTTTGGTGGAAAAGGAGTGGTTGGCTAGGGAAGATAAAAAAGAGTTGGATCATCTTTGTCAAGTCTTTGCATTTAATGGTTATTCAAGCAAGCAAATCTCGAGGGCCATCAAGCAAGCCAAATCTTGTTTCCTAGCAAGGACCAATCCCATTCGTTCGTCTTTCCCTCTTAATGTCTCTCTTCCTTTCATTGATGGGATCTCCCAAAAAATCTCTAAGATCCTTCTTAAAAAAGGCCTTCGTTGTGCTTTCAAGCCCCGCTCAACCTTGAAAAAATGTATCCTTTCCCTCAAATATTCCAAGGAAATCCTCCTTGACTTTGGTGTCTATAAGATCATCTGTTCGTGTGGTCTTCCTTACATAGGGGAAACTAGATGTTCTTTTAGTACTAGGATCAAGGAGCATAGTGCTGACATTAGGCATGACCGCACCTCCAAATCTGCCCTGACCGACCACTCCTTTTCCACCAAACATCACATTTGCCTTGAAAGTACCCAAATCTTATCCAAAGAAGATAATTTTTTCAAGCAGAAGCTTAAAGAAGCCATTGAAATCAACCATCACCCTTTGAACCTTAATTGCGATGAGGGTTGGAGTTTAAGTTCGTCTTGGCAACCATTGCTTTCCAACTTGAGGACTAATCATCTTCCCACTACCCAGTAGTTTGTGTTCTCCCTTCCCTGCCCCTTGGTTCCGCTTCCTTTCTTGCTTGGTCTCTGGTTCCCCCTTCTCCGCTCTGCTCGTCTAGCTCCGTTTTCTCCCTTCTTCCCCCTTGCTCTCTGTTTAGTTCTTTTTAGCCTGTTTTATTTACATTTAGTTCTCTTCATCTTGTTCTTTTATTTTAGTGTCTCTTTTTTTCTTTTATGCTTGTTTCTTTTTAATTTATATTTTTTGTCCCTTCTTGTCATCGTTTTGTTTATTGGCCTTCTTGTTTTATTTTATTTATATTTATCCATTGTTTTTATTATTTGTTCCCTTTGTTCCCTTTATTTTATTTTACATTTAATTTTTGGTAATCTTTATATTATTTTATTGTTTTTTCATATTATTTGGTTATTTTCTTTGTTTTATTTTATTTTTCATTTGGTTTTATATTTTTATTTGTTTCCTTTTTTTGGTATTTTGTTTTATTAATTTAATTGTAGCTTGGTTTTATTTTACAATTTATATATTTTTTAATTTCGTTTTAATATTTGGTTTACTTGTATTTCATTTCATTTGGTTTATTTTTTCATTTATATTTTATTTATTGTTTCCTTCTCCCTTCTTTATTATATATTTTATTAATTGTATTGTATTTTATTATATTATCTTATTGTTTGTATTGGATTTTTTGTTTATTATTATTTGGTTTTTATTATATTTTATTATTTGTATTATAAATTATTTATATTAATTTCCTTTTGTATTTCTTTTTTATTATTTTTGCTTGGCTTTTATTCAATTTTCAATTTGTATATATTTAATTTCGTTTTATTATTTGTCATGCTTGTATTTTAATTTTAATTTTTTGATTTATATTTTAGTGTTTCCTTCTCCTTTCTTTATTTTATATTTTAGTATTTGTATTTTATTATATTATTATATTATTTTATTTTCATTTGTTGGATTTTTTCATTTGTATTTTATTAATTGTTTCCTTCTCCCTTCTTTGTTATATATTTTATTATTTGTATTTTATTTTATTATCTTATTATTTGTATTAGATTGTTTAGTTTATTATTATTGGGATTAGTTATCTTTTGTATCATGTTTTTATTGTTCTAGCTTGTGGGTTTTATTTTGTATTTTTCATATTTTTTGTGATTTATTTTATTTGCTTGTTTTTATAATTTTTATTATTGTTAGGGAATAAATCAATTTATATATTTATGTTATTGTTGCTTGCTTGTATTTTTTGTGCTTTGTCAATTTTTTGCTATTAATTCTTTCTCTTGTCATTATTGTGGTTTTTTACTCTCTTTCCCTTGGGTTCTGTGCAACCCCCCCTTCTCTCATCCCTTTTTATTCAACTCTTGGTCTACAACTATTCATTTTACACCTTATGCTCTCTCTTTTTATCCTGATGATGGATCACAAAGTGTGATCTGAAACATTGATGCAAAAAATACAAACACAATCAAAGCCAGAAATATTCAATCGATAATCTACATGGATTGTGGAAATCTGCTATCTTAAAGACTAGGGTGACAGATTATCTCACAAAAGTACTAGTTCTCCAGCTAGCTTCACACACACATTCACCTACACACAAACAAGAAGGGGAAAATTGTTGGGGCTGTATAGGGGCTTGCCTCAGTGAGACCCCCGCTTTGGTGTTTCCACTTCCATGGACAATCAAAAAGCAACAAAGTAGAATATGTGATAAAGAAAGTAGAAAGAAAGATTTTTGAACACTACAAAACAATACTATGCTACTCTATTAAATCACAAAGGAGAGGAGTGAAGCGTTACCACCTCCACCCAAAGGCTCACTAGCTAATTAAGGGAGAATGCAAGGTATGGACTTGGCAAA
The DNA here is from genome assembly GCA_007258455.2 of Sequoia sempervirens. Lineage (NCBI taxonomy): Eukaryota > Viridiplantae > Streptophyta > Pinopsida > Cupressales > Cupressaceae > Sequoia > Sequoia sempervirens. The sequence continues at coordinate 818,518,803 of VDFB02271358.1, read as the reverse complement.
GTCACCACAACCACAGTGATGATGAAGGGAGGTCTCACAAGAATCCAAGCCCATAACTTCTATGTCTGCCTCACACTTGCAATGTGGAGTTGATGGAGTGTCAATGCTGGTATAATACTCTGAATGAAGTGCTAGAATGCTACTTGAGAGTGTGAAGAAGTTGAATGAATTGCTAAGAGGATGTGAAAGGAGATGAAGTGATTGAATATGTAGAGGATAAAATTGATGAATGAAGAATGTTTTTGAAGGTGGGATGAGAAAGACTATGTCATTTTCGGGTCGGTTAGTCGAAGAGGAATGTTACAATTTGACCCCAATCACGTGCGTAATGCCTCTGCCAACTTTAGATGCAAGAATCTGTTAGGGATGATAGTGCACTGCGTGGATGTTTATGCGCCACACTTGCGTCCTCGACAAATATTCTCTCACTAAAACATAGGACAAATGACAAGTGGATGCATTTTGGATGGGTGATGTGGAATTTCGCTTTCGGACTTGATTTTCTAAGGTGAGGGTATGTGAAAGGGGAATTTGCTTAAGAGATGCAAATTCACTCCTATACATTTTTCCCCCACTTTAGTGAGCATGAATATTGATGAGTGTTTGGTAAAGTAGATTGAAGAGTTAGAAATGTATACCTGAACCATTAAGGAAGTAGACCATGATATTGAAAACTCAAAATCGTAGGGCAGGAAAAGGACTCCATAGGTTCTCTCTCCTAAGGAGGTTTGAACAAAAGGACTCCATAGCCCCGCAAAACTATGAAGTTGCACAAAGTACACCGAAGGTCTGCATACTAGTGATGGAAAAATCCTGTAGGATGTAAGCACCTTACAGGCCCACAAAATTGCAAGAAGCAATTCCCCCAAGTACTCTCTCATGAAGGAAGACCAATGAGAAGGGGACTTAGAGTCAGACTAGAAAGTGACTTCATAGGCACACCTATAAAGCAACATGTTAATCCACATATAGAACACACCAGAGAACAAAAAGCAGCCACATAGGTAGACAAGTAGACAGTCACACAGATAGTCAAGAAATTGCAAGGCTTTCAAAGGGGTCACTTGGGAACCCTTCAAAAGAAGAGAGGTCCACTCAAAGGATGCGTTGTTTGAAAGTACAAGAATTCTTTTCGTAAATCGACTCAACATCAAGGAATCCTTTCAAAATATGTTCATTTCATCAAGGAATTCGAAAGGAAGAAAATGCCCCCTTGAGAGGGGAAGGTCGAGGCTTCTCCTGTAGGAAAAGCTGCTCCCACCTCAGAAGAAAGTTATTCAAGTTCTTTCTTTGCGAACCCATGATGAAGGAAACAAACTCCACTAGGGGTCCAAGTTGAGAGTGCGATTTTAAAAAAGTTTGCAAGGATTTTTTGAGAAAAGATTTGTTGGAAACAAATACGTTTTCTGAAAATTGTAATATTATGAAAGTGACTTTGTCACACATACGAGGGGAAACTCAAGAAAAGCAGAGAGAAAGATAAAAGGAAAGTAAAAAAGAGATGAAGACATCACAAATAGAGGGCACAAATGTGATTTGATATTTTGGGGTTAGAGTTGCTCATAAATATATGTAAGTATAGTAATAGTATATAAAGGAATTGTCATCAACCCCCTACTATATCAGATCATATGAAGAATGCATGAGAAGACAAAGTAAAAATATAAAATTGGGTCAACATGGAAGGGAGGCCTAAATGCCCCCAACTCTTTGCATCAGACTCCCTAATTTTCTGAAAAATAAATACACATAATAGAGGAAGAATGGTGGAAAAAATAGAGGAGGTTTTACGACACATAATCACTCCTATATCCGAGCACCTACAAGGGTGACAAGGGTCATCTAGGAACACAAAAAAGAAGCATGGGAGAACACATCACAACACACACACACATATTCTAAAGATAAAGAAGAGGCCTCCCCCTAACACTCATCGACCAAGAGGTTGTCTGCTTCCCAATATAGATCACTATAATGGGAAGGAGGATGATACTACAATGGTGAAATATTAAGGGGAGGTGCTTCCGAACCTCCTACAACAAGGGCTAAGGAAGGAGGCCTCACAAGGTCTTCTCCACTAGGCTCTTGTGGAGTGATGGTCAACGATTTTGCAAAAATCGCTGACAAGGCCGAGACCTCATCCAAAGAGTTAAACATGCACTTTACATGAGTACCATGTATGACCTCAACGAACGGGATAGACGACATCCAAGATTCATTGCTTGGCTCACCGAGTGACTTGGGAGTAGTGAAAAACTTAGGGGAAGCCAAAATTGGCTCCGTTACTAGGACGAAACAAGCTAGTGCAGGACCACCCTTTGAAGAAGGTGGGATCCTCTTACACCCTCCATTGCTAGAAGGGACAACCTCCACTTTCTGCTTCATCAAGGGATGTGAACTCCCCATAGACGAGGTGAGAGGTGCGAAAGAGGAGGAGAAAACCACGGTGAATACCACTGAAGTATTCCACGGGTTTAGAAAATGGTGGGATGTCCAAGAGGGAGATCGAAAGAGGTGGCTTGACCAAAGGAGTGATAAACACCTGCACCTTTTTAGGGTCAAGCACACTCACACTCGCAGGGGGAGATGACAAAAGAATTGAATTTGATTGAACAAAAGTAGAGGGGAGGAGAGAGGAAGATGCATTAGGAGGCCCTAAAACAGAGGTGGTCAATTCCTCTTCCTTTCTCTGCAAAGCGACCTACTCAATCGACAAATCCTTTTGCCGGTGCTTGCGCTCGCGCGCAAGGAGATTTCTACGAATCTTTGAGCTAGAGGCCATGAGCTATGAAGGGATAGGAGGCTCTTTCTCATCCATAGGAGTTTCCATCACAGTCATCTTTGATGGAGGGATAGGCTCTAGAATGGGAGCATGAGGCGTTTGAGAGACAACGGGGGGAGTTGGCTCTAATGCCTCGGCGACGAGCCTCTTCCCATTCACTACTTTAGGAGTAGGAGCAGTGGGAGGCCACGAAGGCTGAGACATAGAGGATTCCTTGTGGGGACCCTTTCTTCTACCATATCGAACAAGCCTAGGCTCCATGGGAAAAATAGGAAGTTTGAATGTAGGACGCTTGGGCTTTCACCAAGTGGGCATCATAAGGTTCTCCCACAAACGTGGAGCAGAATACGATGATGTCGCAGTAGGGCAGGAGGAAGCGTTAGGATGGAAAATGGAAGAGGAAGATGAATCTTGAGAGTGCTTCTCTTCTTCCCTTCTACGTGCTAGGGTGGCATCACTATCAACTTTTAAACAAGCCATATGCAAAACAACATAAGGTGATGGAGGGTATCCCACTCTAGGAGTTAAGCACCCTTTCTTATACTTCTCATAGGTCTGGTACAAGAGATCCTTCCTAGGCAAAAGTAGACCAATGGGTGTAGGCTAGAAGTGGTCTAAGGAATAGCTACCACACACGAGCAACAGTTTATAACCGGTGTCATGGATCACATGCACTGAACCCTCATGAATAAACTTCAAAAATTTATGCACAATTGAGGGAATGTGTTCATAGCTACTAACCAGGGGATACCCAGCTTCACTCTGAAGAGTTCGAACCTTGGGATTATGTCAATTAGCAAGTTTACAGACTTAGGTCCAACAAGGACTGACAAAACAATGCTACCAAGGGAAGGTATGAAAAGTTCGTTATGTGTACGAATGGTGCTTATAGGTGCATCACACCCATATTTATACAGGAAGTTAATTAACATAATCTTCTTGGTTATAATATTCACTTGAGACATCGGGTCAACAAGAACACTTGCTACAATGTTTTCGTTGATTTATGCAGGGATGTAAAGAGGAGATGGTTCTCTATTAAAACCCATTGACAAGTTGTGCGAGGTGAAGGTTATACTTGGAATACTACTCACAAGATGCATAAAGGGGATAGGTAGATGCAAGAAGGAAGCCATCACATACACTAAAAAATACTCTCACAAAGCTCCCCAAAGGTTTGAAAGAGGACAGTGACCATGTTAAGGTTTTATTTTGCAACACTTACGAAACCTTCCAACTACAACTACTAGGGGTCATAGGTTGGGCTGTAAGGTGAAACGGATCACAACACTCGTACCTACAACACTCTTAGAACGTGAGGAAAGGACCCTTAAGTACTGCAAATTTGAACCTAAAATATAATGATGGAAATATGGTTATGACATAATAGTATTGCATGGTTTATATGTGAGTATGTATGAAATGTGGATGAAATTATATGTTTTAATTATGGTAGTTAGTCTTGTGCACATGCTTTGTGAATTAACCTTTTTGTAGCCAAGGAGGAACAATAGCATGTAGCAGTTGAAAGATGAACCCGTAGCAAAAGGAAGATTGAGATAACAAAACAAGGGAGTTAATGATAGGATTTTGACAAATGTTTGTGTGTTTTACATGCAATCCTCTTTTATAGAGTTTTAGTTCTATTAGGATTCTTCTTTCTTTTTCAGTTATGGTTTGAACAATTCAATCTTAAGTATACGCTCTGATATCTATGAGTAGAAGTTAATGATTGCAGTTAAGTTGTTGCTTAGAATAAGACTCCCTCGAGCTTGTATTTAGTTGATGGTTGAGTCGTTAGATAAGTTAGATGGTTTTTTAGTCTTTTCATTATCAATTATTTTTCAGTTTAAGACATGATGGATATTCAAAATGATTTTCATCAAATACAATTTGTGAAGATCTTATGTAATCTTTCATGATATGCAATGAATAAGTCAATTTCATATGGATGTGTAGAATTTTTTAGTTATATTTGGTTCCAATTAAGTGAGAACAACCACTTGAACATGCCACTCAAGGTAACTATTCTTCACTTCATTTTCTAGCTGTTTAACTTTGTTTAATTAGCTATTTTCTGTTTATCATTACTTCATGAACTACATGCAAGTTAAACTAGAATCTCATACTTTGATTATTGGTAATGAATGTTGATGAACATGCATGTAATGGTTAACCAGTAGTAATCCAAAGGTTAAATTAGCTAAGTGGTTAGTTTTGATTAGCTTTGAGTTGATATAGTGATATCTTATTAGTAGCAGTTTAGTTACAATTTAAGCTGTAGGTACCTGTAGCCATTAGTTGTGATTTGTTTCTTTCATTGTTATGCAATTTTGTAATTTCCAACAATTAGAATAACTTGAATAGGATAAAATAGGTAGTTTCAAGTCTCTGAAGGCAGTTACAATGCTGCACCATCACAAGTTTACAAACCTTGGGTTGACATTTTAATATAGTCTTCACAATGTTGGGTGGACTGTTCAGTCAGATAAACCTCTGAATTACATACAAGACCCTTTGCAAAGTATTATACCCACCAATTCCTTAGAATAAATATCTTAGATCTTTCATTCCTTACTACCACAACAGTGTGTACCAATCATTCCAAGCCTTGACCTCTCATTTGTGCAAGAATCATCCAAGGAATTATAATTCATGTTAGGAAAAATGCCGAACATAAACAATTCCTTGACTGAAGAGCAACACAATTCCTTGCACACAGTGTTGTAGGCACACTCAATAGCATATGCATGGGATTACCATGATATGAAAGGTATAGATCCTAACTTATGTATGCTCAAGATTTATATCAATGATGGTTATAGACCCATTCAACAGCCTCAGAGATGTATGAGCCTAGCTTTGAGAGACATAGTCAAAGTTGAACTTCAAAAAATCCTTGATGTAGGTTTTATCTATCCTATATCTGACAGTAAATGGGTCTCACCTTTGGTAATTGTTCCTAAGAAAGGTTGAAAATGGAGAGTTTGTGTAGATTACAGGGAATTGAATACAACCACTAGGAAAGACCACTTTCCATTGCCCTTCATAGATCAAGTGCTTGATTCTCTAGCTAGGAAGAAGTACTTTTCATTCCTAGATGGTTTTAGTGGTTACAATCAAATAAAAATTTCTCCAGAAGATCAGGACAAAACCACATTCACTTGTCCTTTGGGTACTTACACCTACTCTGTTCTACCCTTTGGCTTATGCAATGCTCCAACTGCCTTTCAAAGGACAATTCTCAACATCTTTTCTAATTATGCTCATGACTATATGGAGATATATATGGATGATTTCACCACATATGGAAAGACTTTTGAGGAATCCCTCAATAATATGGAAAAGGTATTCAAAATATGTAAAGAACACAACCTGTCACTCAACAATGAAAGGTTCTTTATGATGATGACACAAGGCATTATTTTAGGGCACTTTATATCCAGTGCAAGGATTCAGGTTGATCCACATAAAATTGAAATTATTTCTACATTACCTATTCCACAAAAGCAAAGAGATATCAAAAGTGTCCTTGGACATGCATGCTACTACAAGTGGTTTATTAAAGACTTCAGTAAGATTGATGCACCATTGTTTGTTTTGCTGAGTGAGGACATTGAATTTGAGTGGAAATCAAAGTGCCAATACTCCTTTGAAGAGTTGAAGAAAGCTTTGGATCAAGCACCTTTTTTGAGGGGGCCAAATTGAACCTTACATTTTCATATACATACAAATGCTTTATATTTTTCTATTAGAGTGGTTTTGGGCCAGAAAGAAGGTAAAAAAGAGTATGCAATTTACTACATCAACAAGAATCTTCAAGTATCAGAGTTGAACTATACTGTTACAGAAAAGGATATGCTTGTAGTAGTGTATGCCATCAATAAATTCAAGCATTACATTACTAGTTATTTAGTTTTTGTCCATACAGACCATACAACCATCAGATACTTGATGAACAAGCCAGTAGTTGGGGGTAGATTAGTTAGAGGGCTACTCCTATAAGAGTTTGATATTATAATAGTTTACAAACCTAGTAAAGCTAATGTAGTGGCATATTTTATGTTGATATTTCCAACACAATCGGTTGAAGGAGTGGTGGATGATTCATTTCTAGATGAACACTTATTTTCTCTAAATATACATATACCCTGGTATGCTGACATTGCCAATTATTTAGTAACAGGGTAGATTTCACCACACTTTTCACCAAGGGAAAAGAGATAGTTGGTACATAAGTATTGTCCATACTCTTGGGTATTAGGTTATCTGTTTTACACTGGCCCTAACAACATCATGAGAAGGTGCATAAGGGAAGATGAAATTTTGATATTATAAAGGCTTGCTGTGATGAGCCATGTGGAGGTCATTTTGCAGCACAAAGAATAACATTTAAGACCTCACAACTAGCTATTATTGGCCAAATTTGCATAAGGATTTTGTCAAATACATAAGGAGCTATGATAGGTGCTAGAGGATGGGTAAACCAACAAGGAGTGATAAAATGCCATTACAACCTTAGTTAACACTAGATCCTTTTGATAAATGGGCTCTAGAATTTATTGGACTAATCTCACCTACTTCTAACAACAAGGAATACATTCTTGTTTGCATTGATTACTTGACTAAGTGGGTAGAAGTAAAGGCCTTACAGTTTGCTAGAGATGGTGATGTGGCTAAATTATTGTATGAAGATATATTTACTAGGTATGGAGTATCTAAAGAAATAGTCACTGATCAAGGTCCATAGTTCACTTTTGACCTCATCACCAAATTGGTTGAAGAATAAAAAATTAGACACAAGAAGTCAACATCTTACCACCCTCAGGCTAATGGTCAGGTGGAAGTCACTAATAGAGAAATTGAAAGTATTCTCACCAAGATAGTGTAGCTACATAGAAAATATTGGGTTTAAAGGTTACTAGAAGTAGTATGGGCATATAGAACAACCTAGAAAACAACTGGTTTTACACCCTATGAGCTATTATATGGTAAAACAACAATCCTTCCAATTAAGTTTGAATATAAAACATTAAGGACAATCGTGGAACTAGAAATGAAACTAACAAAAGATAAAAAGGAGAGGCTACATAATTTAAATGGATTGGATGAGATTAGGATGGAAGTAATCCATCATACCGAGGTAATACAACAACAAAGAATGAAGTGGCATGACCAGTATATCAAAACAAAGGTGTTTAATGTAGGGGACTGGGCATTATTGTATGATTCAAGGTACAAAGAATTTAAATGGAAACTCCAATCTAGGTGGTTGGGACCCTATGAAATTAGTCAAGTCTATCCTAATGGGGCAATTAAGTTGCACACCATTGATGTTGTCAGATTCTCTCTTCTGGTTAATGGTCACAGATTGAAATTGTACAAGAAAACAATGCAAAAAGATGATTTTTTATTTTCTCCCTGTTTCAACCATATGGTGTTTGTAGTGATCCAGATACAAGTTTAGACACGTAAAGTGATATTTTAGCAGCATATGACATACCAAGCACTTCAAGTCACTTTGTGATTGAGCTCCATAGGTCAATCCCTGAGATCACTCAAGATTAATTCTCTTTTTATCTCTCTCACGCACACAACATAGTTATAATGATGTTTAAATTTTCTCCAGAGGGACCTATTTTTATTTACACATTCCAAGAGGGTCCTAATGTTGTAGGGACTTGTAGCTTAATAGCTGTCAACATTTGGAATGGGTGCTATCACTATAGGTACCCGTAGCACCGTCTGGTAGAAGAAAAGAAAATTCAAATAATTTGGTGCCATATTAATTGCAAAATCACACACATTCATTTCAAAATACCCACATGAAATATCCATCACTTCACAATAAGTACCTGCAACACGATTTTATAATTTTCTGCTACCAATTCAAAATTGAAATGTTCGAGCTGTCACATCGTTAGCTTCTATCCATCTTATCCATCTCATCAATTTGCATTCACCACCTCACAATTCATTAGCTTTTAGTTATTTTCTGTCACATCAAATCAAAATTCGGATACAAGTTTTTTTAGTTTACATGCACGACACACAATTATCTCTTTTGGCTGGTACTCAAGGTACACTATCATAATTAGCATAGACCTCATTAAACTTTCATTGTCTTTCATATTAATTCATGCATGCGAACTCTTCATATCATTAATTTCTATTATTTTTATTTTAACCACTTCCCAATCGCAAATGTGAAGTGAGGTAACTTCAACATTTAAGTTGGGGAGGGTTCAACTTAGTTTTTTTTTCAAAATTCGCCACCCAAATCAAATGCAATAGGTAGATGCGACATGCAAAACCCTCCTACCTACTTTTTACTTATATTTCCAATTTCCAAATTTCTAGTCCTAAGAATTTGAGCTAAGTCCAAATCAGAGTTGAACCTAGAACCTATTTGTGAGCTCAAATTAAGAAGACACTAAGAAAAGGAGTTGTAATTATGGTATGACAGTAAAAGTGTATGAGGAAACAACATGAAAGTGAAGGGTTTTGAAGGTGGTGGAGTGAGTAGAGCTAAATTTTCAAGATTGCATCAAAAATATTGAACATAAAAGAGTAAGGAATAATGGGAGGTGATGACATCAGAAGGGAGCTGTCAGCTCATAAGAAAATTGTGGAAGATGCAATAGTTCTACCCATTTTTACCAGGGTCAACTAGCTTGATTACTTCCTGAAATTAACAAAATATAAAGATGATATGACAAGAAGGTTTGTAGCTACGCTTGAGTATGTTGAAGTGATGGTAAAGGGACTATTAGTGGATGCATCTAAGGTCACCATAACACAAGTTACTAGGTTGCCTCAAATTAGGGTAGAGTTTCCAGCACATGGAGATGCAGTTGTAGCTAGAGAAGAATTCTGTGAATGGGGAGAGGATTTGGACTCATCTTCAGAAGGTACAAAGAGATTCTCTCTTCCCTGGTTATGGGCTAATTTCACTTCCAACATTGTTAGATATCTCATATGTGATGATAGGAAAAATATCTTATATATAATGCATTTTAAATTACTCAGTCACCTTAGGCACAATAAGTTGGTAAATGTGCCAAACTTTATTTATAATTTTTTGAAAAGGATGGCATCAAAGTATTAAAGAAAAAAAAGTGACACTTTCCTATCACACCATCATTTGATTGCTTTATTGGTAAAAATAAGTTTTGAGGATTCAATACCCACAAGTAAATTGGGAAGATTTTAAGGAGTGTACAAATATTAATAGTTTGTGGGATGCACATGTGGTACCTAGGAATGTAGAACCCAAATATGAACTTGTAAAAGAAAGCCCTCATGTCTCACCTATGGCTTCACTTACCTGTAGCCAAGGTGAACATGAGGAACCTAATGAGCCAGAGTTCAGGTCACCTATGATTGAGGAAATTCCATCTTCTTCAAAATCACAAAGACCCAAGACTAGGAAAGGCAGTACATACGCATCCTCTACACCTTCTAAAACAAAGGAAAAGAAGGAGGATACTCAAAATAAGAAAGAGGATGTTTCAAAGAAGAAGAAGGGTATTCAAAAGGAGAAGAAGAAAGTTGAGAAAGGGACACCTACACCTAGATTCTCAAACAGATTAAAGAGACAAGGTGTCATGAGAGGAAATATAGAGAAACCTGAAGAAGAGGAAAGGAGCAAAGAACAACAGGAGGAAGATGTCAAACAAAATCTGAAGAAAAGGGAGATATCCCTGGCAATGTCAATATACCAGTGAAAATGAAGAGATATGTGTTAACAACTTCTGATTCAGAATCAAAAGATGTGTTTACTTCTAAGAAAACACAAAAGGAAACCTTGGACAATCCCATTCATGGAGACTATGAAGGGGAAGGTAATGAGCAGTTTGTGCATACAAAGGAGATGTATATAGAGGAAAGAGATGTTAGGAAGGAGTTCCAAGAAGCATTGGATAGGATTAAACACTTGGAAGAGTTAGTACAAAGCTATGAACAAAATCACAAGGAGAGGGAAACAAAAATACATGAAATGAAGGAGAAATTGCAAATGTATGGCCATAATACTAAGCTTGATTTATTAGAACAATTGGCCATAACTAAGATTGGGGATGGAGAACTAGTAGTCCTAGATCAAAAACCTCTTTCCATCAGAACTCCAACTCACCATACCACCTTGTCACTTGGTCATAAACTATGGAGAGTGTTTGATGAGTTTTCATAGGAAAAGGAAAAATGGAAGAAGGAAAATAATTTTTTCATTGAAGAGCATGCAAAGGAATTGGAAAAGAAAGACATGGAGTTAAGTAGATCAACAGTCAAGTTGGAGGAAGTGGAAGACAAATTTTCATAGATAATCAGATGTAGACCACCAGCAAGGACATATGCATTGTTTCTATAGGAAATATTTCTATGTTTTCAATTCAGTAGGCTAATTAGAAAACAGTCTATTGGTATGAGTAGAATTTTTGAGTTTCTTAATACTTTTGTTGATTCTACACCTAAGGAGCAAGATCAATTGTGTGAATATTATTTACACAATTATGTGGTGCTAGATAAAAAAGAGTGGAATCCTCTGATGTTTGTAGGGGATATCCAAGTAAGGGAACTTGCATCCTATTATAGAAATGAACAACTCAGGGGTGAAATAATGGAAGATTATGAGAAGGAGAAATTAATTGCTCTCCCCATAAGAAAAGAATCTAAAAACCCTAATGCAATTATTGATGAATGGTTGGAGCTCATTGATCATAATGGTGTAGGTAAGAAAATCATGAAACTCAAAGGTAGATTACAAAAGAATGCAAAAATTAGCTATAGGTCTGGGACAACAATGCTATAGTTACATGCAAAGGAGATAGAATAACTTAACTCTAGAATTACAAAAAATGAACCTCATTGAATGTATAATTTCATCACCATGCTTCAAAGGGTACACAGGTACATGACAATTGGTGTTGAAAAAGGAATTTACAGGGTTCCATTCACATTTCACCCACCTATGTTGCTCTATCCAGTTCCATATTGGACTAGGGAGAAAGGTGAGGAATGTGAAAGAGCAAGGAATATTAGGATGAGTCAACTTGCAGAATACAAAGGTTTTTACTTGAAATAGATCCAAGGAGTTGATGTTGTTATGGACCTAAGGTAGATTACCTAGTAGTACAATTAGTATCCCTAGTGTTTTGCTTGGGGACAAGAAAAAGTTGAGTTGGGGGGAATGATGGGTCCAGCTATTAGCTTATTTTATGTTACTTTCATGCATAATTTCAAACACTTTTAGATATATCTTCTAGAAAATACTCCTATATTATTCTCTCTTTTCATACTTATTATGCAGACTTGAACCTAAAATATAATGATGGAAATATGGTTATGACATAATAGTATTGCATGGTTTATATGTGAGTATGTATGAAATGTGGATGGAATTATTTGTTTTAATTATGGTAGTTATTCTTGTGCACATGCTTTGTGAATTAACCTTTTTTCATCCAAGGAGGAACTGTAGCACATAGTAGTTGAAAGTTGGACCCGCAACAAAAGGAAGAATGGGACAACAAAACAAGTGAGTTCCAGATTAAGCTGAATGTGATAATTAATAATTAAAGAAACTTGATGAAGATTGAACGTGCATCATTATAACAAGTTAATAAGCACTAAAAAAGAAGGATTCCCTTACTGATAGGATTTGACAAATGTTTGTGTGTTTTACATGCAATCTTATTTTATATAGTTTTAGTTCTATTAGGATTCTTCTTTCTTTTCAGTTATGGTTTGAACAATTCAATCTTAACTATAAGCTTTGATATCTAGGAGTGGAAGTTAATGACTATGGATAAGTTATTGCTTAGAATAAGACTCACTCAAGCTTGTATATAGCGATGGGTGAGTCCTTAGATAAGTTAGTTGGTTTTTCAATCTTTTCATTATCAATTATTTTCAGTTCAAGACATGATGGATATTCAGAATGATTTTTATTAAATATAATTTGTGAAGAAGATCTTATGTAATCTTTCATGATATGCAATGAATGAAGTCAATTTCATATGGATGTGTAGAATCTGTTAGTTAGATTTGGTTCCAATTAAGTGAGAACAACCACTTGAGCAGACCACTCAAGGTAACTGCTCTTCACTTCATTTTCTAGTTGTTTAACTTTGTTTAATTAGCTATTTTCTATTTATCATTACTTCATGAACTACATGCAAGTTAAAATAGAATCTCATACTTTGCTTATTGGTAATGAATGTTCATGAATATGCATGCAACGATTAACTACTAGTACTCTGAAGGTTAAATTAGTTGAGTTGTTAGTTTTGAGTCAATACAGTGATATCTTATTAGCAACAGTTCAGTTATAGTTTAAGCTATAGGTACCCATAGCCATTAGTTCTAATTTGTTTCTTTCACTGTTATTCAATTTTGTACTTTCCATAAAGTAGAATAACTTGAATAGGATAGCCTCTAAGGTAGTCTCGAGTCTATGAAGGCACATACAATGCTACACCATCAAAAATTTACAAACCTTGGGTTGACATTTTAATGTAGTCTTTGCAATGTTGAGTGGACTGTTTAGTTAGATAAACCTCTGAATTGTGTAGGTTCTACCAAGTTTACAATATATTAGTTAGACTCTACAAAGACTTGTAAAAAGAAACGATGACAATTAAAAGAAAACAGACAAAAATTTTCCACTCATATTAAGGTAGTGCCTCCTTTTCAGAAAGGTCTAAATAAATCAAATAAATTTGCTAAGGGGTCAAACCTTGTCAAGGATTAAATAAAATAAAAGAAATATTATTGAAAAGATATGGGATGCCTGCTTTGGTAAAAGGCATACACTTTCAAAGAGACACATCCATTGGCATATAAAGAAATAAATATAAAGAAACGATGTAAAAAATCATCAATGCAGATTTCAATGAATATTTTCGAAGATAAGAGAACATATAATCAAATAAATGAAAAGTGATTCTAATTTGTATTGAAGAAAATTATGCAATAAAAATGAATCTATGGTAGTGAAATGAATTGAATATTCAGATTTAATAAGGATGAAATTAATGATCAATTTAGACTTGTGAAGGCTATGAAAGTATCTACAATTTGATCAGATTTTGTGAAAAGGAATATCTCATCAATATTGAAAGACAAATAGGTTGAATCCTATCAATTAATAGGTTGTAGCCTCTAGTTGGGTTGGAGCTTAGTTGGTGTGAAGATATTGAAGTTTGTGTGGAGAGGTTGAAGCCTCCAATAGAATGGAGCCTATATGTAAGGAAGCTAAGGTAGTAGAAAAATTATTACACTAATCTTGAGAGGAGGATAATGCAAAAATTTACCGATCTTTTCAATAGTTCCATAAACTTAAACAAAAATAAACATAAATATCATGCATACCACAACATAGTGATTTACGTGGGGAAAACCCATTCGAGAGAAAAACCCCACACTCTAAAAGTCACCTAATAATATTTAGAAATCACAAAGATTACAATATACTTGCAGAGCAAGCTTCTCATAGGAATATCACCAACTAGAGATCCAAAGGAAACATGACCACTATCAAAATACCTGAATACATCAAAATACACAATCATAATACAACACCCTCATAAAATAGTGTTTCCTTCTAAGACAAGTCAAGCCAAAAATATATTGACTGTCAAATCTAAGACCTAATGATGAACGGTCTAGATTTACAATTATAAAATATAAATAAAATTTAGCTTTCAAAGGTGCTGCCCCAAAACCCCCATTGGGGCGCAAAACCCTCAAACCCCCCACCAGGGGGGAGTGCCCTGTCGTTGATGTATCAATAGTACCTTATGTAATTGCAAGGTTGAGACACATTTTCCCAACAAGAACCACCCTTGAAGATGTTGCGTCTAACTATCAAGTGAGTTCTCCCGTGTAATGGCATATCCACCTCTGAAGATTCAGATCCACCTTTGAAGCTGGTTAGGTTTGGAAGGGGTCAATGCCAAAGTTCATCCACCCCTGAAGAAGGTACCCCCCGTTGTGTATGTATCAATACATTATGTAATTTCAAGGTTGAGAGACATTTTCCCAACACTATATTTATATCAAGTAGAGATTGGAGTCTCTAGTAGCTTGGAGCCTACGTGGAAAGGAAACCATTTATATATATAAGAAAAATTATGTTGTGGTTTTTTTGAAAGGGTTTCCATGTAAATTGCATGTTCTTATTGTGTTCCTAATTTCTCTATCTTACTTGAATGTTTAAATTGTGATTGTTTAAGTTTTGAAAATAAAATGATAGTTTGATATTGATTCATCCCCCCTCTTAGTATCACCTTGTGCTCAACAATTGGTATTAGAGCGGGTTCCTTCTCAAATAGCCTAACCACTAGAAGGTACACTTGAGGAGAGCACAAATGGCCAGACAAGAAATATATGGTTTCTCATCAAATAGGGTACCATTGTTTGATGGAACTAATTACGCCTTCTAGAGCTTAATAGTGAATAAATATCTAAGTGCTTTGGGAAATGACATTTGGTAATCTATAGAAGATGGATATACTATACCTACAAATAGGCTTACAGATAGAAATACTAAAAGAGAGTGAAAATAATTCAAAAGCTATGAATACCATATTGTGTGGATTATCAAAAACTGAAATCATAAAGGTGATGCATTGCAAAATTGCAAAGGAAATATGGGATAAACTAAAAAGAATTTATGAATGGAATGCTAAAGTGAAAAAGGATAAACTTCAAACTCACAAAAAAATATTTGAAAGCCTTAGAATGAAAGAAGATGAGAGCATATAGCTGAATATTTTCTTCAAGTTGATGAAATTGTTAACACCATGGTGGGACTTGGTGAGAAAATTAAACAGTCACTATTGTACAAAATATATTGAGATCCGTACCTATGAGGTTTGATTCTAAGGTCTCCGCAATTGAAGAAATGAAAGACCTAGACAATTTGACCAAGGATGAGTTACATGGCACCCTAATTGCCTATGAAATGAGGATTGAAGAAAAACCATTAAAGAGAGAGGCATTTTTCAAGGTAGCTCAAAGAGGTAAGGCCAAAATATATGAACCTAATGTTGAAGTTGGCAAGATAGGCAAAGAAGAAGCTCACTATATAAAGAGGCCAAAGAAGGGAGCATGTAAGTATCAAGGTAAATCTTCTATGGTATGTTATAATTATGGTAGACTAGGACATTTTTCTTCTAAGTTTCCATAGGGGAAGATGGAGAATAACAAGGATGAAGAAAAATACATGTACAAAGGAAGAGGATCAAAAACCAAAGAGTAGCTATTATCAAAACTAGTTTGAGAGAAATAATAACTTCTCGAGGAAAAAGAGAAGTCTTTACTCTAATGAAATATGATGATGGATTAGAAGAAAGCGATGATGAATTTTATGGTTATTCTTAAGAGGAGATATTATTCATGGCTATAGATAACAATGAGAATCAAGAGGAGAATAAAAAGAAATGGAAGACAAGAAGAATGAGGTTGTTGAAGAAGTGGATCTTGAGGAAGAAATCTATCTTGCATATAATGAAATCCATTCCCTTAAAAGAATAAATGCATGTTTGAAATACAAAATTCAAGAGGAAAGTGAATCTAAATAAAATTTATCAAAAGATATTGAAGAAGCAAAAAGTAATGAAGAATAATCCAAGAAAATCATCCTAGATTTGAAAATTAAGTGTGAAGAGGCAAAAAGAATCAAGGATGGAATAAAAGGAATGTTAAAGGATAAAAAGGAAGTGATGAAAAGTTAGAATTTGAGATTGTATCACTAAGAAAGGATTTGGAAAAAAACATAGCACAACTAAATCAAGAATTGAAGAATGTGAAAATTTCAATTTTTTTGGATAAAATCACAAGTTCCCAAAATCCCACATGTGACAAGAATGAGGTTAGATTTGAAGAAGGCCAAAATTCAAAAATGAGTCATCCAAATAAAGAAAATAAAAAAACCTACTCACAAATGGTTTAAGACTTCATCAAGGGTGAAACCTACAAAAGGGAAGAAAATCATTGGCAATCCACAAAAGGACCATTTAGAAAATCAATGGAAAATCATGAAGAGAATCAATGGAAAACCATGAAGAAAATTAATGACAAACCATAGAGACAAGTACATATAAACATGTTCTATCCTTCTTTCCATGGCTATTGTTTTGTTTGCAATCAATTTGGACATAAGGAAATAAATTTTAGATTAAATGCTAGAAATAATTATAGATATAGAACTATAAATTATGGAGCACATGATAGAACTAACCCTACAGGAAACAATATTGGAAGATTTAGGATGATGAACACAAATATTAACTCATTATCTCTGCTCATGAATCCAAACATAATTTGCCACAAGTGCAATAATTTTGGACATCCTACAAGGTTTTGCAAAAGTAGTTTCTCGAAACCTCCTAAGTAAAACAAGGAGATAGAACAAAAGAGAGAAGAAAGGTCAAAAGTATGGAAGAAAAGAGAACCATGATGGTTCAAATAGACCTACATGCAAGAAACGAAAGTGATCAATGGTATATAAATAGTGGATGTTCAAGACATATGTCAAGTGATAAGAGTAAGTTCATCACTTTGCAAAGAGTCAATGGTGAAACCGTAAGATTTGGTGATAATTCTATTGGCCCATAGTTACTGTTGCACCAAAAGATCAACCTATTAATGCTTGATACAACTGCCAGAGTTAACCGATATGCGGGAGGTGGTTAGTCCATGTCATGAATCTCGAGGGGAGCGTTGACCATATGCCAACAAAATCCCCCTTAGCGTTACCTGGGGAGATTTGAACCCAACACCTTTGGCTTTGATACCAATTTTTGTCCCATAGTTGTCGTTGCACCAAAAGATCAACCTGTTAATGCTTGATACAACTGCCAGAGTTAACAGATCCATGGGAGATGGTTAGTCCATGTCACTAATCCTGAGGGGAGCACTGACCATCTGCCAACAAATGCATCAACAAGAATTTCAAGAAGAGGATCTCTTAGTTTGGACAATGGGAGAACAAGAACGAAGAATGTGTTATATGTGGAAGGATTAAATCATAACCTATTAAGTGTGACTCAATTATGTGACCAAGGGGACATCCTCACATTTCATGCCAATTTTGTGAGATAACTAAGGGAGGCAAATTGTAGAAGCCAATTGAATAAGAAATGATCTCTATGTTCTAAGTGACATCCAAGGAGAGAGATGTTCTAGAGGAAAATAAGATGAGAGTTGGTTGTGACATAAAATATTGGGGCATCTAAACTTTGACAACCTTGTCAAAATTAGTCAAAGAGAAGTAGTGAGATATATGCCTATGATATCAAAGCCTGCAAATATTATTTGCAAAGAATATCAATTGGGTAAGAAAATTAGAGCAAGTTTGAAATTAAAAGAGTAATTTTCATGAAAGCCTCTAGAGCTCATCTACACTAACTTGTGTGGACCCACTAGGACAAGGAGTATACAAGGTGAAAGATACTTCATGTTATTAATTGACAACTTTTCTAGAATGTCATGGGTTACCTTTTTGAAAGAAAAATATGAACCATTGGAAAAATTTAAAATATTTAAAGCCTTAGTAGAAAATGAGACATGCATGAGGATCAAATTCCTTAGATCAGATAGAGGAGGTGAATTTTCTTCAAATTAATTTGAAGATTTTTGTGAAAAACATAGGATATGAAGACAATATTCTGCATCAAGAACTCCACAAAAAAATAGAGTTATGGAAAGAAAAAATAGAACTGTTCAAGGAATTTATAGATGCACGATGAATGAATTCAAGGTCCCTAACATGTTTTAGAAAAATTTGGTGCACACATCATTTTATATCCTTAATCGAGCTAAAATAAGAGCAAATCATAATAAGACACCATATGAGTTATGGAAGGGAAGACCTGCATCCATGAAATACTTCAAAGTGTTTGGAAGTCCTTCATATATTAGAAGAGATGAATATTTAGGGAAGTTTCATGTAAGGGAAGATGAAGGAATATTTTTGGGCTACTCTTCAAGGAGTAAAGCCTACAAATGATTCAATAATAAATTGCATAAAATAGTTGAAAGCACAAATGTAAAGATAAATGAGGAGAAAAAATATCAAGATGAACCACAAGAAGATAACTATCCTTATTAATAAATATACAAGGAAGATGTAGAAAAGAGAGAAGATGAAATAATTGAACCAAGGGACACAAAGGAACCAACAGAAATGCCATCTAAGTTTATTCAAAGGAACCATCTAGAAGATTTGATAATAGGAGATGACGAGGTCATAACAACAAGAAGAATAGTAAGAGATTTAGAAACTAAAAATGTGGCATTGCTATCTATGATTGAACCTAAGAACTTTAAAGAAGCAAGTGAAGATAAGAATTAGATAGAAGCTATGAATGAAGAATTGAATCAAATTGAGAAGAATGATACTTGGGAACTTGTCCCAAGACCTAAGGATAAAAATGTTATTGACACAAAGTGGGTGTTTAGAAATAAATTGAATGAAGATGGTCAAGTTATAAGAAACAAAGCAATATTGGTATGTGAAGGGAATGCTCAAATAGAAGGTATTGGTTTTGAAGAGACTTTTTCTTCAGATGCTAGGATGGAAGCCATACAAATATTTTTGTCTTATGCTAGCTTTAAGAACTTAATAGTGTATCAAATGGATGTTAAATCCACATTTCTAAATGGAGATCTAGAAGAGGAAGTTTATATTGAAAAACCAAAAGGATTCCTACTATAAAAAAATAAAGACTATGTATGTAAATTGAACAAGACACTCTTTGGATTGAAACAAGCACCTAGAGTGTGGTATGCTAGACTTGAAAAACATATACAACAATAAGGGTTCAAGAAGGGAGTTTTGGATAACTTATATATTAGGACCATAGGAAATGATCATTTGATTGTGGTGGTTTATGTGGATGACATCATTTTTTGAGGAAGCAATGATAACATGTGTTAAGGATTTGCAATGGAGATGCATAAGGAATTTGAAATGTCATGCTAGGTGAATTATCCTTCTTTATTGGTTTGCAAATATCACAATCAAAGAAGGGGATATTTATCTCACAAACCAAGTATGTATAAGAGATGTTTAAAAAATTCAAAATGGAAGATTGTAATCCTATAAGTACCCACATGGTAATAGGATGTAAGTTAAGTAAAGATGATGAGTCGCCTAAAGCAAATCAAACAATTTATAGATAAATGATTGGAAGTCTTTTATATCTAACTACTTCAAGGAGGGATATGAAGAAGTTGGTGGATTACTTTGAAAAATGTGAAATAGGCAACCTAAATTTGATTAATAATCAAATGTTGGCCAATCCAAGGAAGATAGCCACCAAGATGGCTAGAGTACAACACAAGAGTAACTTCGGGGAGGACACAAAGGAACAAATCACATTGCTGAGTAGGATTTATGGCTATCCCAGTGCCAGAAATTTCTGCCCATGGATGGTTATTTTCATGCTCTATATAGATGATGACAAGAAGATTGATTGGGATTACATTATAAGTGACAATTTACATGATCAACTCAAGAAGGCTTTATAAAGTAGCAAGTTCTATATGAACTCCTACATAGTATACTTACTAGATTCTTAATAAACCTTTCCAGGGTTAATAAGGGTAGGCTCTTTTCAACTTGGTGAGGTAAAAATTCATGGACATTATCCACAACTAAATTTGGAGGATAGCTATAAAAATTATTATGTGGTCAATGAAAATTTTGTTTATGCTATAATAAGAGGATTAGAAGGTGACTTCTTAAGGAGGATATCTATAGAAGCCATGGATGAGTTGAAGAATTGAGGAAATTGGTACATCCAATTAAAAAACTTCACATATATTAGAGTGGTAAAATTTCATAAAGCCCCTACCAAACTCCCAATATATCCTTATGATAAAATAATCCAATTGGAGTTATGCAAACATGACACAAAAATCCATAAACTGATTGCTAACAAGCACAAGTGAGGATATGATTTCCTTAAAAAGATAGGGGTATATTCTTGTGCCAACATGCAAAATTCCAAGAATGCAGAGATTCAATTGGAAAATTATTCTATGGAAATGTACAATGATCCTAGGAGTAGATTTGGCCCTATTGGAAAGATCATTAAGGTTATAGGTTCATTCTTCAAACATGAACCTGGCCTAGAAGATCATGGGGCTAATTGTGAAGAAGAATATGAGGCTAAAATGAAAGATTACTATCACCTAACAATAGATATGATAAAATATTATATTGAGGCTAGAGTGACCAAAGAATTGAAATAAAATGGGAAAGTTATGGATCCCATCTACCATGGGCAAGGTGTCTACAACTAGGGCTAATTGTGAAGAAGAATATGAGGCCAGAATGAAGGCTTACTATCACCTAACAATAGACATGATAACATATTATATTGAGGCTAGAGTGACCAAAGAATTGAAATAAAATGGGAAAGTTATGGATCCCATCTACCATGGGCAAGGTGTCTACAATCAACCAATCTACAATATAGATTGTTTTATTCAAGAAGATGACAATATAGACACCAAATCTGGAAGTGTCAAGGAATACTCACCAAGATGGTTGAAATCTCCATTACCAATGATGGAGTTACCTAAACCACAATCAACCACCAAAAATTAAAAGACAAATGAAGGATCATTGATTACAACAACTAGAAAACATAAGACCTCATCTTCAAAGGGTGCCTCAAAGAAGAGAAAGGAGAAATAAAGAATACATATAGGATCTAGTGAAGAAGATATTGAGGAAAAAGTTCATCTATTAAGGAGGAAAATAATAAGGACCTCATATCAAGTTAATTCCACTCAAAAGGAGGTTCCTCCCATTCCTTCTTCCCCTCCAAATGAGTCTCATTTTCCTTGTCCTTCTCCATCTCCTCCTCCTTCTCCCCCTCCTTCTCCTCCTCCACCTTCTCCCCCTCATACTTCCCCTCAGGTGACCACTTTTCCAA
The DNA here is from genome assembly GCA_007258455.2 of Sequoia sempervirens. Taxonomy (NCBI): domain Eukaryota; kingdom Viridiplantae; phylum Streptophyta; class Pinopsida; order Cupressales; family Cupressaceae; genus Sequoia; species Sequoia sempervirens. Next base: position 818,497,071 of record VDFB02271358.1, on the reverse strand, counting down.
TTACCTCACCTCCACCTTTTGATCCACATGATCCTCGTCTCCCCCTTCCCAAGAAGATGAACCACAAAAACAAGAATAGGACATTCAAAATAAAGAGGTGGCAGAAGAAGTAATTGCAAAGGAAGAAATGACTATAGAGAATGAAGTTAAGAAAAAAATCCCTATAGAATGTAACATAGCACAAATAATTGAAGAAGGGGAGATTATAACCAATAAAGAGGTTCAAGATGATCAAGTAGTTGAAGAGGAAGAAATAAGAGCATATATAGAGCAACATGAGGTAGAAAAAAATGATTATGAAGCCTCACACAATATAGCGATTATAACTTCTCCTTAAAGGGAAGTCTCTTCCAATGTCCCAATATGGTTAAACCATACAATTCAAAAGAGGTAGAGGACATACATTGAAGAAGAGGATGGGAAATATTAAGTATCCTATCAGAGGTATTCTAGTCCCTGACCAAAATAAATAAGAGATCAAGAAGGATATCTACTATCACCATGGACAAGAAAGGAAAAAAAATTGCTCAAATAGTTGTCCCTCTAATTGATAAGTATGAATTTGATATGCAACCAAAGGAATATCAAATAAGGAAAGTTAACCTTGGCATCCAAACATGAGAAAGTGAACAAAAATCTTTGTAGATGTTTGTTTATTCCATTAAGAAAAGAATGCGAAAGGATGAGAACACTAAGGAAGAGCTCAAGGCTCAGGTATCTCAATTGAAAACATGTTTGAATAATTTTATTGGACTAGTTGATGTTGTAACTCTTGAACTAATTGTCAAACAATAGAAAAGTGTTTTTTTGGCCTTAGCAGGTGGAATGCTAAGGAAATCAATAAAATATTATCACTGCATTAGTGATGAAGATAGCTTGGCTCAACAAATAGAGTTAGGAATTGATGAAGAATTATTGGTTTGGGAAGATTACATCCCAATATTGCACAAAATAAAGGAAATTTATTTAGAATATTTGCTCAAAGTAGCCAGTATAGAAGAGAGTGATCAAGAAAAACCAATAGAGTGGTTGAAAGTTGCACAGTTGAGGGTAAAAACCCTAAATAAGTGCAAAGGCAAGTTGAATAAAAATAAGAACCTAGCCAAAAAGGCTATGGTGAATATAGAACACTTTGTGGAAAGCATTAGTTGCATGTTTTGGGATATGCCAACTTTAGTCACCACTCCCAACAAAATGGTTGAGGAATTGAAAGGATTATTGCAAGGTTAGGCCACACATGAAGCTATTGAAAAAATTATGGACAAAAGGATGAAGGTTCAAACCTTCTAGGATGAGTTGGTTGGTTTCACAACCTTATAAGAGAATATGGAGAGGTTTTCCTTCACACAAATAATTAAGTTACAGTATCATCGAGGCCCTCGTATGGACAAGTGAATAAAATCATCACAAATGTTTTCAATAACTTCTCTAGTTAACTTTAGTTAGACATCTCATTTTTGTTGTATTTTGAATAATTTAGTAATAGAAAGCAACACCAAAGTCATAATGCAAGTTGGTGTTGTCTTTTAGTTTAGAATTTAATTCTAGATTATACTTTTTAGTTTAATTTTAGTTAGATCTCAAGTCAAACTGGGGCGCTCTAGTTTAGTTTTAGTTAACTTCTTTTAGATCCACAAATTATGGGATGCTTGAACCTATATAATTTTGATTCTAGGATCATTGTAATTATTAGAACTTATGTATTTTGAAAAGGAACTTATACATTGTCAGTGTGGAATTTTCTATTAGACTTTGTGAAGCTATTTGATGAATCAAAGAATTATGCCTTATTTGCATGCATACGGATATCGATCTTTGATGATCATATGATTATTTTGATTATCTGAGTTGAGTAAATTAGTAAAATTTGTTGTATTAATTTGGTGTTTAATTGGGTTTTGTCTCATATATGTGCAAGCTTGATGGTGGTTTGACTTGATAAAACTTTAAAATCTTAAGATTAACTAATTTTTCTTGAAGATTGCACTAGCATTAGTAACAATTGTGTGAATGCTAATTGTATTTGTATTGGTTATTGGGATTTTATTTAACACTCAGAGTTGATAGGAAAATCAAATATTATTATTTTCCATTTTATTTTCAATATTTATGGTAACCCATGAATCTTTTGATCTCTATTTTTATGATATTCTAATAAAAGAGAAAGATCAATTAAATAAATATCTATTGAAGCAAAATATTAACATGCAGTTTGTTATAGATGGAGACGAGGAAGTGCGGTGGGAGTGGGGGTTTGAATTCTTCAGAGAGAGGGAAATGGAGAGTCTGAACCAAATGATGAAGATTCTTATTTGTTGGGTGTAGATGGTAGACTATTGGGTTTTGAGTGCTTTGTTGATGTTGCGTTGGGTTCTCTATGTTGCTAGGTTATGTCTAGATGTGTGGAGGGTGTTGTTGGTTCACATCGTCGCATTTTGTTGCTTGCTTATGGTGTGTTTGGGTTGCAGGAAATCCTTATTGGTGTGTGCTTTGGGTCCCTTGTAGGGGTTTTGTTAGTGGAATGGTCTATCTTTAGCTCTGACTGATGTGTTGGGGTAGATGTTTTAAATCTTGTTTTGACATTCTCCTTGATTCTCTTTTGCATTGTTTCCCCTTGCCCCTCCTGGTCTCTATCTGTTACTGTTTGTTCCAACTGCTATTCTATTGGTCAGGGATGGTAGGGTGTTGGGTTTTAGCTGATTTTCTGATGTTGTGTTGGGTTCTCTATGTTAGGTTATAGTTGATGTGTGGATGGTGTTGCTGGTTCACTTCCTTGCATTTTTTTGATTTCTTGTGGTGTGTTTGGGCTGCAGGAAAGCCTTGTTAGTGTGTGCTTTGGGTCCCTTGTGGGGGTTTTGTCAGCGGAATGGTCTATCTTTAGCTCTGACCGGTGTGTTGGGGCAAATTTTTTGCTTCATGTTCTGGACTTCTCCCTAACTCTCTTCTACATTGTTTCCCTTTTCCCTCATGGGTTCTCTATGTTGCTATTTATTTTGGTTGTTCTATTGGTCGAGGATGGTAGGCTGTTCGAATTTGGTTGTTTTACCAATATTTTTCTAGGTTCTTTGTGTTGCTAGGATGTAGCTGGTAACATGGTTGGCGTTGTTGGTTCTCTAGTTTTGGATGCTTTTCTATTGCATGTGGTTGGTAGGCTATTCAGTTTCAGGTTATTTTCCAATTTTTTGTTGGGTTCTCTGTGTTGTTGAGATGTGGTTGGTCATGTGGATGGTGCTACTAGTTTGCTTCATTGCATTCTGTTGGCTACTAGTGGTGTGTTTGTGCTACAGGAGAGCCTTGTTGGCGCTGTTGGATGGATATTGGATTTGTTCTACTTTGTGGATGCTTGCATTTTGGAAGTTGTTCTACTTGTTGCTCATGGATGGTTGTTGGGTCAAGGGACTAGTTCTTATCCCTTGTGCTTGTTGAAGCCCTTTATGTTGAAGGGATTAAGTATGTATTGTTGTCTAGAAGGTGCTTGGTTTTTGGTTTCTTGGTTGGAGGTGCTTAAGGGAGCTATGTCTGTCCTTGTTGCTGATTCTGTGATGATGGCTATGATATTTTTAATGTTTTTTCTAAAGACCTAGTTGCCCAAATTGCCAATGGATTCCATGTTTTCCCCTTCTACTGGAGTGTTTGATCTCTTCTTATCTCTATAGTCAGTATCTTCTATTGAGGTGGAAACCCCTCCTTTTGAGGTGGAGATAGGTTTTGTGAAGGTGATGTGGAGCTCACTTTTTTGCTAGTTCTCTCTCTCTTGCATCCCCTATTGATGTGGTGGAATTTCCTATTGAGGTGGAAGTGTTTTCTGGAGAGGTGTAGCAATAGTGGATTGGGTGTTCATGTCATCTTCTCCTATAGAGGGGAGTCCTCTCCTATTGAGGTGGAGTTTGGTTGGCTCATTGGGCTGGTTGGTGTTGCCAAGGAGTAGATTCTAATGGGATGTTGTGGGTTGGCTACAAAATAATCTTTGTTTTTTTCAATGATGGGACCCGATACTCTCATCTTGTTTTATTAGCCTTGTTGTTTAGGAGCTGTTACTACCCATTTTTCTTTAAGGATCTTATCCCCCCTTTAGAGATCAGTGTTAGTGATACAATTAGGTATTTGAATATTAAGAAGCACTTGTAATTTTCTGATCTAGCTTATGGCTAGTGCTTTTCCTTGCTTTAAATGTGTTTATTGTGCAGATTTTCTATTGTTGGTTGGTTGTTGGTTGTCTTGTATTATCTTTGGAAACATTTCTTGTGGTTTGGGTTTTGGATCCCAACTAATATTTCTTGTAAAGTGTTTTAGATCCCTTCAAAACCTACTTTTCCCCCTAATTAAAAACATGCAGTTTGTTATCATAAAGTAAAATTTGTTATTTTTGATTGCATACATTGAATATATTTTCTAGAAATCCTAACAATCCAAGCCCCTTGTTGAAACACCTTCACATCAACCACTTAGTTGCCTATCATGACAAAGAACTAAATCAAAAGGAACATTGGAGTAGATTATTCTACTTTTCAAGAGAAACATTAATTTATTATTATTTAGCAAGTGCTAAAACCACCCTCAACATTATCCTCATTGGAGTATTCATTTCTTGAATTTAAATTGGGCATTGGGTTGGCCTTATTTCACTAGTATCTCATTTTATTATTGATTAAGCATGCTCTCACCTCATGAGCCTTAAATGACTATTAAAAATTCTAACTTCCTCTTTCATTCTTCCTAGTCTCTTACATTACCTTACAACAAGAGGCAATATTCCCCTCTATCTTCCTCTATCCTCATTCGCTACTAGAAGAATTACTTAAATTCCACCTCTCCCTTTCTAGATTTGATAATTTCATCTACTCATAATTTGATTTCTCTAGATACCCTTGATTCTATTATATTTTCCCCATCTTATTTAAGGGATTATAGTAATTATAAGATTCTCACTCTTGTATTAGGAAACACAAAATAAAGAGGAAGGTTGATGTTCCTTAGTTTGAGGAATTACACCATAAGAGGGAATGCAATAGGAAGATACTAAAGGTAAGGATAAGGTGCCTGTGGAGGATGTTTTGAATGTGGAAGATGATATGATAGAGGTGAACAGGCCTTTACCTTGATACCCTTGATAAGACTTTCATTATTTTCCGCAATTCCTCATCTTTGGAAGTTGTGGCCTTTGTTGTCAACCTTCTAATAAATAAAACTAATGAAATGTGTAAGAAGGTCAATATACACCATAACATCCTTAAGTGGTTTCTTGTTGAAATAAATAAAACTAAGTTGAAAACCTCTTGTGGATGATTAGAATGATATGGAGGAGATTGAAATTTTAAAATTAGAAATTACCAAAAAGGATGCTAAAATCAAAGCTCTTAGAAGGAAATGGGTGAAACTAAAATTAACTTAAGGAAAGTAGTGGAATTTAGCAAAGAAACTATCAAGAACTTGGATAAGAGTATCAAGGTGCTTCAATACATTCTAAAAAACCATTCCACTCAAGAATGGGTTGGTCCAATCATGAAAACTAAAGGAATCAAGATTAAGATGGTGAAAGAGGTCAACGAGGATGACATTAATACCATGGATGAACACCTCAAATTATTACACGAGGAATGACATGTTGTCATTTCTTTGAATTAGCTTTAATTTTCCTAGGCCTTGGTTGTTTCCTTGTTTTGGTTCTTTTTAATTTTGTTTTGAATTATTACTTTTATAATGTAGTGTAGTTGTGTTGGTATGTGGCGACTGACCATGTTATATTGTATAGCCCATGGTATACTGTACACCCTTGCCCCTATCCTTGCCGGGGTCTGGGGCTGGGTCGGGCCCCAGGCGGGGGTTTGGGGGCGGTAGCCCCCGAGAAAAATTTTCTTCCTATTTTTTCGCGTGATCACCAAAAAAGGGAAAAATCAATGAAAAAAGAAAAATCTGATTTTGTAGAACCCTAAAATCTGGAAGCTTCTAAGCTTGGTAAAAAGGGGTTTGGATGGGTATTACTGTATGATGAAAAACACGATTATTCACAAGATTGTAATAGGGTTTTTATTGGATAATAAAAGTATTGGATGGCTGCGGTTTGGAGGATGTAGCTCAGATTGGGCGAACCACATTAAATTCTCAGTGTTATGATTTATTCTGTGTGTGTTTTAGTTTCTCTGTTTATTATATAGATCTACATTTAATTGTTAGATATCTACCATTTCTAACCCTAACAAGTTGTAGTTTGGCCATAGCTAGACAAGTTTTTTGTTGCTTTTTTTCAAGGATTGGGGCCCTTCTAAAAGCCCCCTTTTCCATCTATAAGTAAAATGATGTTATATATTCACACAACTAACTACAATATATTTTCTTAGTACAATCTCCTATAAGTATGGTCATGATATTCATGTATTTTTATATTGTTATAATATATGTTTTTCTTTTTATTTGGATGTCATAGCCAACCTTTATGTATCTAATGCTTGTATTGTACACAATACATCACAATTATATAATAATGGATTGTGATAATAAGCAAACATTAAATATTCAAATACATTAATAAGAGATTCAATGCATCTAAGAATGCGTATAACATAAAAAAATAAATCTACAATTTTTAATTTCTAAGAAAATTCATTTTAATGTGGTCTATTAGATAATTATGCTAAAAAATTATAGTATTATTAGAAATATACATGTCTTTTTAAAAAAAATATAAATTAGGCATGCTTATAGTTAATTATTATTGTCTTACCATTAAGTATCTTCGGAAATCATCATCAATGTTAACTAATTGAAATAAATTCAAAGTTGCTTCTTTCTTTTAAAATCATCAAAATTCTCTTAAATTACCACACTCATGAAATCCTTAAAAAATAGTAACATCTAAAGATACTATTAAGTAATCGATAGAGATAAATATTTATGATCTTATTGATCAAACACTACATACAATTATTAGATTAAAATTATAAATATTAAAAATTATAAATATCTATACCTATCAATTATTTTTAACAAGATATGCATTCTAGTTCTCATCATAGATTAGTTTGTGTATTTAGTGGAGATAAAAAATGGCTAGATAATAATTATTGTTGAGCACAATAATAGAGTTTTTAGAATGCATCTAGTTATAAATTTAAATAATTTCAAATTAAAGTCATGGAAACATGATTTGTGGATCAACAATGTACTTGGCCACACTATATTTGGTTCATATTGGTGATTTGATATTTGAAATTATGATTAGAGCGAAGGTTAGCACTTGGCTACTACATTGCATAAATAGTACACTATTGTAGTAATTGCGAGTCATTAATCATGGATGAATTAAATTCTTGTTAGTCATTTTTTGCACCGAAGTAATAAAATGATATTAAATAATAGGACACTATTTTAATAAGTGTGGATCAAATTTTACAAACACATGATTAACTATATTTAATGTAAGTCTTTTTTCCAAAAAAATAAATAATCTAAAAATAAACAAAGAAAGTTTATAGAAGAAGATTTCATTGAAGGCATAATTAATTTTAATATTAATTTACTCTACCACCTCACAATACTAAATAACTATTATAATGGTTATACTAATATTCAATGTCATTCAAGCAACAATAAAAAATTAATAGAGTTAAAAATTGTGAGCAAATGAATTGCCCCCTTTGATAAATTTGGTGATAACAATGACTCTCTTGCTTGATAAACACTAGCACCAATATGCTAACAAGAAAGGCCACAATTGCATTTGTCGCTTTCCCCTGAATTGAGAGGTACAACTCCCTCATGCAAATTAAATGAAAGATAAGTAGATTTTAACCAGAAAGTGATAAGGCAACTAAAATTAATCCATAAATATGTGATTAATGTGAAATAAATCCTAAGGGATCATCAATCAGACAACTCAAAGACTATACTTAATTAGTGACAAAATCTAGTATAAGCATGAGACAAAATATTTCATAATTGCAATGGATGAAATAAATGCAATCAAATAAATCTTGCACAAAAAATATATTCTATTTCGCACATGACTCATAGGTTAGTGTGATCAAAATTATATTTCATTTACAACACACAGGTTGAAAGTCACTACAATTAGAAATAAATCAACAAAATAAGTCCTAAGTGTTCCTTCCTCAGTTAGAATAGTGTAATTCCAGAGAGCGGACCCCTGTTGAATGAACTCTGACTAGATATAGGGGTCATATTCCTCTCTTGACAGTTACTGATTGGTTGTGGCAACGTCTTCTTTCTGCATAACTGACTTTCTTGGAAACTGGTGGCTAGGAAGTAATAAATAACCAACATGATTATATTACCAATGAAAATACCTTAACCATTTCCTAAGCACTCCTTGATTTGACTCTCACCTCATGACCATTGATTTAGAGACGGTTTGCATACCTTGCCAATTGAGCATTAAAAAACTATCACACGTGCAAGTTTTCCAGCCAAAAAATCAATTGGGAATGTAACATAAATTCCCATCATATCAACCATTAATTCAGACCGCTTCACCATCCTATCATCTTGATTGTTCTTGGTTAACATGTCTCACCAACCCTCTATAAATTCAACATGAATAACCTCACTTCACCATACTGTATTATCAAACATGGCTAGCGCTCAGAGCAATGGTGTATCCATGAATGATTTTATCATCATTGAAGAGATCAAGTGTAGCCCTCTTTTTAGGTGACTGTCTAATCAATTAAAGGAGGCCTTCACAATTGAAAGTGAGATTGAAGAGGAAGTGTTGCACAACATATTGGGAGATACCTTTATGAACTAAGTTCATGTGCATAATGCAACACTCCTAGAGTGCTTTGTGTACACATAATCTGCACCTCAGGACATCATGACTGGGGGATGAGGGCAACATAATGATTGGTGTGACCAGAATACCTTCAGTAGGTGAACGTAGACATCGCTGGTCTTAGTAGCTATCTGCAAAGTGAGATGATAGGCGATGCCATTTGCATTGCTTCTATTCCTCATAATGAAGCCCTAGAAGTAGTAACTCTCCTATGTGCGAGGCTTGTGAGGAACAACATGGGATTGTTTGCCTAGTTTCTGTAGTTGTACAAGAATTTTCTCTCACTTGCTCAGATAGAGTGTCTCCAAGTGGTTATAGAAGTAATGCGTGTGCTAGTGTTCACCCTCTGTGCCTAAAAAGAATTTCCTATTTTGATATTATCTAGCTCCCGTTTCTATGTAATTGATATTTTTTTTGTATTTTGAACAATACACACATATATAATAAAGTATAGAGTTTTAGTACTTCTGGTGTTGATTTTCTATATCTTGAGCATTTTTTTCTTGATTCTGGTTTAATTCTATTATATGAGGATGACATTTTATTTATTTCACTTTGCACAAATAACTTTCATTTTCACTTTATAATGATAATCTATATGATGGCCACTTAATTTCTTTTGAAAACACGTTCTGATGGTAATGTGGAGACTTCATAGTACTATGCAAATCACCACCATAGTTATAGGGGTCACTTAGATTCCCGCTAGGCTTAGAATAACTTAAAAGAAGGTTATTAGTAGTCTTTTTGACAAGTTCATAAACTTTAGGTACAAACCCCTTACTTTTAAGAAGAACGACTTTAGAACATACAACAAGTTATGACAAAATCCCAAAATACTACCTGACTTAAAAGGCGATGAAGGAAAGTCTAAGATAGGAAAATATCAGATAACATAGACTAAGTGACAACCACAACACTATCTAAGATAAAATCCCAATCTAAAACAAGAGAAAAAAATCAAACATGAGGGATAAAATAAAAACATTCAAATTGAAAACACTCCCCATATTGAGGTTTAATCACTTCTCTTGTCTCTCCTCAAACAACCTTTGTAAGTAGCCCTCAGATCGTAGTATGTGTGTGCAAATACCTACAAACAATAAGCATGAAAGTTAGAGATAAGTGGTTGTTAAATCGAAAAATGAAGGAGAAGAGTTTCTTTTATAAACAACCATTTGAACGGATGGATAGAATCGAGCTTCTAGAAAGATTCCAAGATCGACAGTTGAGAAGACATGCACCCTAGAGTAGTGGGGTAGGGATGGTTATGACATGGATGGTTGAGATTGAAAAGAGCCCATAGGCAATCAATGACTAAGATTCAAAAATGAGATAGTGGGGGGAGATAATGAAGAAATTAAAAATTAAAATCAATTAATTCATGAGGACGAAATTCTTGACCAAGTGGAGGAAATAAATAATTTGTATAAATTATTTATTTGAGGAAAAAGAAAGTGGGAATTTAATTAAAATGATTTATGTAACCAATTTAATTAAAATAGAGGAAATGGAGAGGAAGGAATTAAATAATTAATTTAGATTAATTATTTAATAGGGAAGGAGTGACAAAGGCAATTAAATAATTTCAATAATTATTTAATCATAGAAGAAATAAAGACCCATGAATAGATAAATAATTATTTAAGTATAGAAGAATTGAAAGATTAATGAATAGATAAATAATTAACAATAATTATTTAACTATAGACGAATAATGATAGGTAAATAATTAAATAAATGCTAATTTATTTAATTGTTGAGGAAAGGGGTGTTAGTGATGCAATTAAATTTATTTAATTGATCATAGTAGAATAAAGGTCAAGAGATGAATTAATTAAATAATAAAAGTTATTTAATTAATAGAGGAACGCGGTCAAAGATAATTAAATAATTAAAATTATTTAATTACGCAGGGAAGAAGACCAAGGAAAATGACACTCGCAGACCAAGACATTTTTTAATGTCTACATTTTTCTCCTCTTTGACATAATGCTAATCATTGCGTTGTGTTAAAGAAAATCAGTCAAAACATGCCCTGGTGAAGCAGGGTGGATGCCCTCGGGAGAATGTTGCAAATTTTCAAAAAAATTCAAAATTTTGGAAAATTGTTTCGATAGGTCAATTTGATAGCCAAGAGTTCGATGGTGCAGATGGAAATGATTTTCAAGGTTATTAAGGGAGTCAAATTTAGCTTCACAGTTATCAAAAAGTGTGTCCAGTACACTTTCCAAATGCAAACCCTAATCTTTTGGCTATAAATAAGACCTTGATTAAGAAAATTAGTCATTTTTGCATTCCAAATTTAGAAATATTTTGAGCTCGGAGAGAGAGAAGTTGAAGATATGTTGTCGGTTCCAGAATCTACACATAGAGGCTACTGCATTTGCACGTTTTTCCATATTGAGGGAGTGCCCGCCACGATATGTATGCCAAACCTGCTTTGTTAATTTTTTGATTTTCATGCATTTTTACCTCGAAAAAATTTAGAAGGCAATTGTGTTGCACAAAGTTCGATGCAATTGTGTGCTTTAATGACATAGGTGAATATAGTTCATCACAATCGCCTCATCATGACATAATTTCTAGGTCCATAGGGGGGTCGGTTGTGGTGCGATGCATCTGAAATGGTGCACCGCATTTGATTTTCGAGTCACATATGTGGTTGGAAATGACACAATCAATATTTAGCAATGCAAGCTTGAGGGGAAATGACACATGCACATATAAATGACACAATTGACAAGGGATTGACCAAAATTGACCACGACAATGCATTGGCTAAGTCGTGCGATACAAGTGCAGTTGCGCGACACGTGCTAATACGACGCTCAAAATTTCTGCAATGCATTTGACAAGCAGAATGACATAATTGATTGATGAAAATTTTTCCCTAGTTTAAGATAAAATAACTTGTTCAACTTAGGTCGATAGGTCAATTGAAGACTTCAAGTTGACATATTTTCCTTTATGATGACCTCAGGTTGTACTTCCCCCTATCTATGTGCGAGAGTCATGACCAAAGACATTTCGGCTTTGGGATCAACTGGATGATGTCGAGAGGCAAGCACTTCTAGATCTAGGATTATTCTATGGGACATATATGCCCGTTATCAGGGAAAACAAGGGCATGTTGATAGTGCTAGTAGAGCAGTGGCACTCCGAGACATGTGCCTTTCATCTGTCAACTGGGGAGGCCACTGTTACTTGGAGGACGTTTACAGGATTTTGCAGCTTTCGATTTGTGGAGAGCGGGTGCGATATGATCCCATCCGAGGGCTACAAGCCATCTATGAATTTTATGATTATGAGGATGAGGCATAGCTTGGAATTCAGGGTTATTTGATCAGATGGGAGACCCTACTAGAGAGATATGATAGGTTTGACTACATTCTATGCACATTGATTGCTAACATCTTGATTATAGACCGCAAGGGCCATGGGTTTCCAGTTGGCTAGGGAGAGGTATTGGCCGGGATGGTATAGGATGAGATAGTGTATGACTAGGGACCATGTCTATTAGGAATGCTATTCTTTCAACTTCATGACATTGAATACAGAGGTGGTCAAAGCATGAGCTACGAGGTTACATTTCTTATGATATGGGTGTGGTGATTTATAGCATTGTTCCGACCACCAATGCCACAACAGTTGGGAGCTAGTGCTCCGTATGCATTTTTGTATCAGGGTGCCATCACATAGACACATGTAAGAGATAATAGATATTGGAGACATGGGCTTGATACATTATTGAGCTTTTTCTGGAGACCATTCAGAGATTGCAATATATGAGTAGACGAGGATGAGCATTTTCCATGGTGTTGACAGTTGAGGTATTTTATAGGTCAGATTGTATAGTCTCAACATATCATTGAGATGTACCTTCTAGAGAGATTTTGGAGGCAAATAGGTACAACAAAGTTTTCATGTTCGTCACAGGAGGTGCATCTGTGGGGACGTCAGATACTAGTCACTACCACTGAGTAGGAGATTCATGCTCTACAACTGATATAGTGGGCCTAGAGAGGAGGTGTGACATATCCATGTATGAAACAATAGTATGATGCATGGTGGTAGACACAGAGGCCATCTCCATATACAAATACATAGTAGATGATTCCTATAGAGCATAGAGGTAGGAGATGCGAGGCCGAAGGGGAGACAGGGGACCAAGGGGTGGAGGTCAAGGGGATAAAGGACAGTGGGATAAAAAATTGAGATAGAGGAGGGGGAGATGATGGAGGGGATGGGAGGGGAGGTCGAGGAGGAAACCGATGCATGAGGAGGAGGGATGGGAGATGGTTCTTGTGGTGAGACCTTTGTCACCAATTTGTGAGGAGGGCGAGGAGGATGAGCTAGAGGAGAGGGTGGTAGTGGAGATGGTAGTTGAGGAGGTGGTGGAGCATGCAAAGATGCTAACCTTGGAGGTAGGGCATCGAGAGGTGAAGATGATGGTGGTAGAGGTAGAGGCGGGGCATGTGGAGGAGAATGGAGAGAAAGTCCTCTGAGAGAGGATAGTCGAGGAGGGGTTAGAGGAGGTTAGAATAGATGAAGTAGATCAGCCACCCTTCAAGAGTATAGGCCCTAGAGGAAGAGGTGAGGACTCTCCGAGTAGAGTGAGGTGGCCTGAAGGCCGAGAGGGACACCCTACAAAATGAGAGAGATCTTGTAGTTATCATCCACCATTAAAAAAATTAGAGGATGTTGGATTTTATGGCTACATGCATTGGTTTAGTGGTGATGTTGCTTGGGAGTTGGCTAGGTCCAGTAGGGGCTTACAGTATTATAGGGATCTATATGAGGCAATAGTGCCACCAGAGAGGAGAGAGCCAAGCTTTTCTCCGGCTTAGTGTAGTTCACATGGTAGATCACATAGCAGGTCTCATAATAGGCACTCCCACAATAGGTCACACAATGGAGTGACATTAGGTCTGATAAAATCCACTACATATGATAGGTCATCTACCGCAGAGAACAGGTCTCTAGGCTCACCATGAAAAGAGGACATGGATGTATTGGGGTCAGGGGTGTAGGACAACTCATGCTAGGGCTTATTTTGACAATATATGTTATGACACTATATTTTGATCATCGAGTGTGTGAGCTCCATTTTGTTAGATATGATACATCTTGACATTGTACTATGACACATTTTGAGTGATATATGATATGTGATTATGCTTTAGGATTATGATTATGTTATGGATGTTCATGCTTTTTATGATATGTATGTATTTCTATATGATCATGTGAAGGGTTGATATGATTGATGATTATGCATTTATAATGTTTTTCATGCATCTTATATGATTATGAAATGATGTTATATACTAATGTAGTATGGATGACCTAATTTCATGATGTGATGTCATATTCGAATGCAATTAATTTTGATGTAATGTGATGCCTATAGATTATGTATGCAATGATTAGAATGTGTAATGTGAATGCAAAATATGATTCTATGACATGATATGCAATAATGATATTAATGTTATGCAATGTATATGAAATGTGAAAAATGGAAATGAACTATGAAATGTCATGGTTGATTATGTTATAATGCAATGAAATGATAATTCTATATGGATGCACTCTATGTCTTTGTTTTTTCTCATGCAATATATATGTGGCTTATTATGATGATGATGTCTACGATGATAATGCTTTCTATAATTCTCCCTAACATGATCATGTATGCAAGGTAAATATTTTTGTGTGTCATAGGATGCTATCAAGAAATGTAGATAGATGATAGGTTAGCATGGAAGAGATGGATGTTAGCATGGAGAATGGAAGAGAAGGAGAGACATCATACAAGTAATGAAAAAGGAAAGACTTTCACACTTATATGTTTATCATCATCGGGTGTCAAAATTGTCGTAAATGGAACACAAACACCATGGTATGCCATAGACCAAGGTGTGCAATGTGAACATTTGTGAGAGACAAGCAATCAAAAGACAAGGAATGCCTCAACTCATACTAAGGACCCAATTGTCCCAGTTTTTTTGCCAAGACAAACCATATACAACAAGAAAAGAAAAGAGATCATGATCCATCATCGCCCCTCTAAATAATTTTTGGACATCCTTGAGCTAGCTAGTAACATGACCAAAAACCAATAAAAAAGATAAGACAAACTCAGACCAACAAAGTGTTTTCCAAAGACATAATGTTCACTGATATGATTGACGAGATTGACTAATATAATTGATTAGGTTTAGATTCAGGAAAGACACATCTTGATGAAGACAAATGAATAAAATGACTGATTTGATTGATTGGTTGACTAAAGTTGATTGATAAATTGACAAGGTTGATTAATTGATTTGACTAGGCTTTCAAAAAAGACATATGCTATGTAAAGCTAGATTAAATAACCAAGATGATGAGATTAATTGACCAAGTGATAAACACGAATTGATTTGGTGAGGTTTGATTGATATGATTGATCGATGTAATGACACCTAATTTCAAGAAAGAAATATCCTATTTGAAGACAAATAACACATCTGATAAAGTTGACCATTTGACCATTTTGATAAACACCTAGCTACAAGAAAGACATATCCCGCTCAAGGCGAAGGAAAAATTTGACAATGGAAACGTCTAATCTCAGGAAGGACACATCTTGATAGAAGACAAGTGATAAGATCAAATGAGACAAGTGACATAATGCCCTATTTCGACCAATGGACTGATAGTGATGATGATTGGGTTATTGATTGATTGAAAATTAAAGATTTGTTGGATATGTTTGTTTTTTGATTCGTGATTTAGTTTGAATAACGATTTATTGTGGACAAAGAACACGACCAGACTCTACAAACCCTAAAGGATTGACCTAGGGCCTTAGGGGCTCATTGATTGATGGCTTCCTACATTATACACATAGAGACCTTGTAGTTCGACATGACTTGACCTTGTTGTACTTGACAAAGGACAAAATCATGATTTGACCTTTATTTGACAAAAAAAACATAAGGACATACATAATGTCTTAGGGGCTTGTCGAATGAGGCCTTGCCTATATAGAAAATGCATAGAGACAACATAGTTTGACCAAACTAACACATACTAACTCTGACTTTGAATCTTACTCTGTTTTTGGGAGTTTTTACCGTTTTCTATTTTTTTTTGAATTTTGAAGGTTTTATTAATCTATTAATCTAATTGACCTAATTAGGTTAATTCACCCCCTTTCATGCTAACCTTTCGTCTTGTTAAATTGGATAAATCAAAACATTTAATTTAATCCCTAAGTCCTCTTATTTAATTAAATAACCCTAATCTATTTAATTAAATATCATATCACATCCCTCCTTTTCATTAAATCATTTTATTTAATGAATATCATATATTTCCCCTTATTTGCATAATTGAAACTTTGTTTTAATTGTCAAATTACTAATTAAATCTAATTCTCCCACTTGCAAGGGAATATTCCTCCTTTGCACATTCCTCCAAAAGGAATATTCTCATAAAATATTCCTTCCCCTTTGTACACTAAAATTTGGTTTTAAATAATTAAATGCTAATCTTCCTCCAAAAGGGAATATTCCCATGGAATATTCTTCCTTGTAACAAAATTTCAACTTCTTGTGCAAGTTTTGAAAGTGTGTTTGTTTGGATGAATGTAAGCCCTTGATTAAATATCATCTTGCATTTTCAACCCTTAATGGGAATCCATGATCCATGCCTCCATTTTCCTTCCATCTTGACCATTGATAGATTCTTTTGATCTTGACCATCAATATCATTTTTCCTATTCTATAAATAGGGCTTGCATCTATTGAATAGGGTTCCATCTTTTAATAGTAAACTTATTCTTTTAAAATCACTCTCATCTTGTACTCATATTTTATGTTTTAAAAGGAATTTTAGGTTAATTTCTTGCATCATATTAGCTTAGCTTCCATTAATGGCTTCCATGGTAATGTAGGTACGTCCATTTAGCATATCTTGTAATTAGGGTTTTAATCTTTTGAATCTTGCATACATTTAGGATAGATTTGCATACACCCATATCGATCATCATAGCATTTATCATGTTAGAATAGCTTTCATCATGTTTTGCAACAAATATTTCATCAGTTTCATCAATTCTCTTCAATAGAATTGATCGAAACAAGCTCATTATCTAAGGGATTGGGAAAGGGTCACCATTCCACATCAATGCGACACCACTCCCCCAATAGGATAAGTTTCAATGGATTAGAATAGATGTTTATGAATCTTTCATATTTTAATATGTTAGTTTTAATGGATTTTTAGCTTAGTTTGCATTGAATGATCTTATTGGATTGATGTTTTGTCACTTAATTATACTTAGAATCCTCATGGATCAAGTGAGTTAGCCTATACTATGTTCGTCGGTCACATTTTGGTGCAAGAAGGAGGGCATGGACTAATCAATTTGAAAAATTTGTTGTTAAATTTATGTTTTTCTTGTGTTTATAGGTTCAATGACATAATTGAAAATTCACCGACGCACCTTGGATGCGTCACTATATAGTGACGCCTTTGATCTTGAAAATAGTGATGCATGTTTAATTTAGCGATGCATAATTGATTTTTTCAACGTGCATTTAAAATAGTGACACTAACTTTATTTTCCATAATGTCATAACTTTTTATTTAGTGATACAATTGATATAGTGACGCATTTAACGTTACTATTTACTATAGAACGACACATCCAATTTTTTAATACAATGATACAACTTCTATATAGCGACACGTTTGATGGAAATACAATGACACAATTGATTTCAACATTGCTATTTACTAGTAAAAAAATTGAACTTGAATTTTGAAATGTGTTTTATTTTTTTGACTTCATCTGATTGCTAACATGTTGATGACTTCTCATTTTGGTTTTTTAGGCTAACTGGTTTTGCAGGTTTGGAAAATAAAATTCGAAGTGAAGGAGCATATTGTCATTTTATTTTCTAATTGTAATAAGTGTTTTAACACTTATGGGGAAATTATAACCCATTTATGATGCTTTATTTCACGTTTTAGGACCAAACTAGATTTCCTTTGGGTTTAAAATGAACGTTCAAATTGGCTAAAACTAAACCCTCACATCATTATGCTTGTTGGTTTAAAATTGAACAAGACAATCTACATACTTCATTTGGTGCTTAAAATAAATTCATTATAGTTGTCAAGGTTAAAATGAACATGTGTTTGATTTGCTTGTGTATGCTTGTTGTGTGTATCCTCTCCCTTTGTGCTTCGTGCAATCTTGGCTGAAGAGAAACACACAAGAATACCTTTTCTTCTTGGAAGCGCTTATCCTCTCCCCTTCTTCCTTTTAGAAATCTTGGGTGACAAAAAGCATTTTACACTTCAAACATGTGTTACCTTTAGAGGGCCTACCTCCCAACTTGTGAGAGGGAATGACCCAAGCGGTGCCTTCATTTTGGTCCGCTATATAAATACTTGGTTGTGATGAAAGTCATTAACCAACTGGTTGTGGTTGTCCTATACCGATGAATGTCTCCCTTAGTATCCTTGTGATGCGTTAAAACCCTTAGATATTTCTTAGGGCTAGGAGGCCTCTTAATTGAGTGAATCACCACATGTATAGCACTAGTTTATCCCGAATATGGTCATTAAAATCCTTGTTTGTAGTGGCTAACCAAGTCCAATTTTGAAATGTATTTTAAGGTAGTGCATTGGAATAGCACTGTTCCAAGAAGTTACTGTAGAAACCTAAATTTGGACACTTAATTTATCCAAATTTATCCCTTTTCGTCTAAGTATCCTCTTATTTGCATTAATTAAGTAATATTGCTATTATTTAATTAATACCATTAAATTCTTCTAAATCCATAAGGTATTTAGTTAATAATTAAATATCTTCCCCTTTATTCCCCCTTTCCGCAAAAAAATTAAACAAATAATACATTTATTTAATTCCTCACATGTCACATTCTACGTCACTATTTCTTAATCCTAATCCACTTCTTAATCCCATCATTAGGGATGTGCACATGTATAATCCTTGATTAGGATGTGCCACATCCTCCAACTTTTGCAAGTTGGCTCCTAATCTTAATTAGCCACTAACTGTCTTCTAATCACTGATTAACTAATCCAATCAACATCTTGGTCAACTCTCTCATTCCCCAAGGATTTTATTTTAATTCCTTTTTGTCTTCCCCATGTGAATTTAAAATTAACTTTTATTCCTCCAAGGAATCTCCTCTTCCCCATGTGATCATTGAAAGGTCACATCAGTCAAATGGGTTAGGAACCTTCTATTATAAGCACCTTGTCTTATCCAAGGTACTTCTCAACTTCCTTTTTGGAAACCTTGTCTTATCCTTAAGATATCCCCAATCATGGAATTTTAAATTCCATTTTATTCCTCCAAGGAATCTGCTCTTCCCCATGCGGTCATTTAGAGGTCATATTAGTTACATCCCAAAGTAGTTGTCCTTCTTCCACATAATTTGTACCCTTTGCATCTCACCATGTCCTTTGGACACTTCATCCTTCACATGGAAATATGTGAGGGCTTGTGAATCCTCAACTCACCATAGCCCTCCATCTTGGCCATGGCTCAATCCTGACCATTGAATTCTCTAGAGAATTCAATTTCTTCTATAAATAACCCCCATTCTCATTCATTTAGGGACATTAGGAATTTTTATGACACTTACGCTCTCAAGCTCTCAAATCATCAAGCACTTCTTTACATTCAATATATTTTTCATACTTACCTTCATCCCACCATTATTGCATACTTAGTTTAGCTCTCATCACCTTGCATTCATTTTCCATCACATTGCCATCAAAGGAGCACACAACCAAATTTCAATCAAGGTCCAACCAAGGGATCAACACAGATAAAGGTATAATCACTCTCATTTTTATCTTTCTTTTGTGCTTAAATTAGGCTAATCATTGAGGTGGTCTTGTGTTATTTACATTGCATTTTTAGTTTGTTTTGCATAATTAGAAGTAAGAAACACCTACACATAGTTACCATGTTCAGTTTTTGATTGAGGCAATAAAGAAAATAGGGAAGGGACTCTTTTTCCTGGCGTGTCAAGATGTTAGATTTCCTTGACATAGCCTATCTGTCCATTCATCATCATAGATCAATCATCTCTTAGGGGATGATGGTAAGCCTACTAAGAAATACGTACTTGCTCTACCTAGGATTGTAAATGCTTGTGAGTCAGTTAAACACTTGCTTGGTTCCAAAATAATTGCAAACAAACATCAAGTCTTTTCAAAATTTCAAACCCTTTGGTCTAAGTATGGACACCCTTTGAAAAAGCCTTGATATTTATTCTTTTCCTAAGGATTTCTATCCTTAGATACTTCTAAATATTTTGGTTTACATCTCAATCCATAATTTCCAAAGTTAACCTAGGTAACTATGCCCCTAACTTCATCCTTTTCACAAAATGGACTTTGTGAAATTGATGATTTTTTTGACATAGACATTTAGTTTAAAACTTAAGCAAGACAAGTGTTTGTGGTAATAAGAAACTCATTTAAGCAAGATAAATTGACAAGTTGAACCCCACATGACCATTTGGCATCCAATCGCTCTGGTTGAACAACCAAATCTTACGCCCGCTATCATTCAACCAAACTTTGAACTAATTGAAAGAGAACAAATAGATATAATTAGTAGTTTGAGGAGCTTCACTTTTGAAATAAAGGAAACACCAAGCCGAAACACAACATACATCTTAGACAAACAAGAGGAACAAGCCGATATTGTGGCTGGAAGGTCCATATTACCACCTCTTGCATGGAAATAAATATCCTCTTTTTTATATTCTTGTGCTTCTCTAAATTATATCTCACAAAATCAAAATCCTCAAGAGAAGGTCTATATTATGTCACTTCAAACTTAGGAATCATAGTCAAAGTCTGTCAAGAAACACCTTGTGAATCTCTACCACAACAAGGATATTTTGGTAAGGAATTTTTAGAGACACCTTTCAATGAATGATCCAAAATTGTATGATGAATATGAGCCTCCCATTTAAATCAACATTGGTCTTTTGGATTGAGTTACTCCTAGGGTCAAGCATCTTTCTCACTACCTTGGTCTTGGAAAACAAAGGTTCACTCTAGGTCAACATTGGGTCAAACATTTCATCCACCCCTTGTCATATTTCATCCTTCACTTCACCAAACTTTACAAAATTTCAAACATACCAACACTTTGGTCTTAGACATCTATCAACCCAAACCCTAACTTAACTACTTTGTATGTGAAATAATCCTTTTCCATACATTTAGTTAAGTTAGTTATCACTTTTGGACTAGTTTATCTTGAAGGTCACAAGTCTACCTTAAAGATTCACAAATGTACATTAACATCCTTTATCCAAACATCAAACAACCAAACCTTTAAGTCAAAAAGTGTTGTCCCAAAACATTTTCAAAGATCACTCTCCACATCATTCATCTTTTTCATCTCCCATTATCACCATTGCTCCAAAATGACTTAGAGCATCCCTTTTACCTAGATTTGAGTCAACTAGAGAGTTTAAACATTACAAATCTCAACACAACTCTCTCATAGGTGACCCAAAATTTATAGTAAAGACAAAATAATAACACAAGAGAATCATGGAGAAACCCAAAGTCATATTCACCTCAAGTGATCTCAATCCTCAATAATTTGATCCAAGAAGTCAAGTTACCCCATCACAACAACCCTCGTCTCCATATGGGCCATATGAGATAGGAGACATCACCAACAACCCATTTGGACTTACTAAGGAATAAATCATGGAGTACAAACAAGAACATCAAACCTTAGAAAAAATAGCTCTAGTTTCCCCATCTTTTATTGCACAATCATTGACACAAGGATTGAATTCATCCACCATTCAAATGACTCCATCGCTAGGGCTAAATGAAACACCCATTCCTAGTATTGTAGCTATTCTTTCTAAGTACTCTGGCCACACTCTTCCATTTGAAAGAAACACACTTATGGGTACCCTAAACACCAATCCTTCTCAAACCACCACTTGGACACCAACATTTGGCACTCCCCCCATTTCCGATAATATTCTACATCAATATAAACCACTTACACTTCATGAATCCATGAAAACCTCAACATATTGAGGTCACCCATCTTCATCCGTCCCCACAAGTACCACAAGTATTCCCAACGTCACACAAGGTAGTATGGATCAACAAGGGCATGTTAACACCCTCACAAAAAATCAACCCTTAACACAAATAGGGACATCTTTATCTAACCCCCCAATTGGTTCATCTGCACCATTGGTTTCACAAAATACATCCATCCCAACCATCACCAACCCAAATCAAACAACCCCTTGGTCACAAACCCCATCAACTAAGGTAATAATTTGAACACATCTCAAACACAAGGAAATCCCCAAAACATAGTCAACGGAATCCTTTCAATCAATGGAATTAAGGTCCTAATGTGACATTACTATTGTAATACCTAATGGCACCATCATCATCTTTTCCCTCGGTCCCTCTCATCATGCAAAATCAAATAGGACCTAAAACTCACATTCGTCCATCCCAATCCACCATCTTGAAAGGAATGTTAAACCAAGGGAACCCCCAACCTCTCATCAACAACCCGCAACAAAAAAACAACACCCAAAACCCATCACAGATGTCCCAAGAGCCAACCGATCCTACATTACAAGCACATGCCTTAGCTTTACAACAAGCACAATAGGCTTATTAGCAAGGCTTTCCAACAACAATAACAATAATAAACATCCCTAGTAGCACAACAACAACAAGAAGCAACCCTAGCAACACAAAAACAACAACAAAAATAAGAAGAAGAAGCATCCCTAACAACACACCAACAACAAGTAACCCTAGCAACACAACAATAACAACAACAACAAGTAGCCTTAGCAACAATACAACAACATCAAGCCCATCAAGAAGCCTTAGTAGTACAAGACTAACAACAAGCCCAACATTAACCTCTAGTGTCTCAACAACAACAACAAGCCTTACTAGCCCATCAATATGCCCAACAAAAACAACAAGGTTCCTACTATAATCCTCAACAAAAAAATTTCAATACGAACACGATATGAACATATATGCCTCCACCACCATCACCTTCACCATATCTTACACAACCATACACACCATACAACACCTCATCATATCAGAATCCCACATACAATTGATTTTCCTTCCCACAATGTGTTCCTCCACCAAACCCACAAGATGATGTTGCATTGCAACTTAAGCCATTAAAACAAGAAATGCAGGATATTCGGATGGGAAAAATGAAGAAACCCCATACATAGAACCTATGTACATATCCATTTGATTGAAACATCACAATGGTACCATTCCCTCCTAGTTTTGAAGTCCCCAAATTTGATAAATACAAAGGGAGAGGAAGTCTTGTGGACCATGTCATAGAATTTATCATGTGTATGGAGGTTTCCTACAATGATTCTTATTTGATGTGCCTCTTTCCACGAATCTTGAAAGGCCAACTAGTGTAGGAGCACCCATGAGATTTTGATTTTGTTATTTTGATTTTCATTCCAAGTTTCTTATATAGACATTTCATTGAAAATTCAAACATTTTAAATATTCATTTTATTGGATATTGAAGATGATTAAAACAATAAATTAATCTTTTATCAAGAATGGACAAGTTTGAATAGGAAGCTAAAGGGTCACATCATTTTGAATTCATCCCATATGTCTGATTTGAATGCCAAGGGTCACAACCTTGGTAATGGAAATACATAAATTCCAAAGGAAAGTGAGAAATCCATGCCATGGCTAAAAAATAATAATGACTAGAGCTAAAGAGCCTTGGGAAGCCACACACAAAAGAAGATAATAAGAATATTAAAGAGAAATAAAATGAAAAATAAAGAAATGGAATCGATGCTAGGTAGCGTTGGAAAGAAAGATGGTGTAAGATTGCAGAATAAAAGACACATGTGGAAGAAATGCAAGGCCGTGGGTAGGAGGTCTAAAATGCTTTGAATTCATGGAAGTTTTGCATAAAGAATGAGATTCTGAAAGCATATTGGTGAATAGGAGATGGAAGCAGTTTGAAGTTGAATGGTGAGAGGGAGACCAAGAGGTTGCTACCACCAACCTAAGTGGTGTGTAGTGCTAAAACAAAGGAAAACAATCATGAAGAGAAGACCGGTTTGAGAAGGGAAGACACACCAAACACCCACATATTGGTGTTTGATTTAAAGTGTATGAAAATTGGGGAAATTTGATGTAAGAAGGAAAGAGGACTAATACAAAGCAATTTTTTTTTTCTTACTATAAAAGAGGTCTAAGCAAATTGAAACTTGATGGGAGGGGTGCCTAGAAATATTATGTGAATAAAGAGGCCAATTAGAGGTAGCTAAATATGCTGGAGATGGTTTCTTAAACTAAAATGTAGATAAATGGTGAGAGGCGTGAACACTTGAAGGAAATGCATGATTGGAGGGAGAGGAATGGAGAGGTATAGCATGGTTGGAAGAAATCAAGCCCAACATAGAAAAGGCTGAAATAACCAATGTTAAGCATATGCAACAATGCTAATATTTTGGAGGGCGCATAACAAGATGATGTGGGGATATGAAGAGTTCAATTGGAAAACATAGATGTATCAAATGCCTGGTAATTGTAATGAAATATATTTCTTGAAATATGAATAATAAAGTTATTTATTTGTAAATTGGAAGATATTGTTGTGCAATTGTTAACGATTAAAAAATTGACACAAGTAATTGTCAATTTTGGAGGGTAATCGTTTGTTGAGTCTTTGTAATCTATATTTGGGTGAAATTGGGAGAGTTGTTTGTTTTTGCTTTGCATCACCAACCATCAACTAGTTTTCTCAATTACCTCCATGTATCAAAACCTTCCAAGAAATCATGAATAGATTCATAAATCACTTCTCCTTTAATCTTGACATGGATGTGAACTTAGAAGATTTGTACACTCTCAAACAAAACAAAGGAGAATCTTTCACCAATTTCTTGCAACAATGGAGATAAAGAGGTAGTAAAAGAAAATGGCCCATTCCCGATGAACAACAAGTGGCGATTATCATAGTAAGTATAGATCTAGATCTATCCTTCCACTTAAAGATTGTTAGAAAACCAAGATCACCTGCATGCAAGATGGATACCTGTCACATGCAAAAGATATGAAGAACTAAAAAGATGTTATGTAAACCTCTCAGTAAAAATGCATTAAGAGAATCAATTATTACAAAGTGATCAATCCTTATGAAGGAGATCAAGAAACCCTAAAAGGGAAACCCTAAATGAAACCCTAGTGTGCACACTTAATAATTAATAATTAATTAATTAATGTGCCTAAGTTTAGCTTAAGTAATAAAGAGGAATATGACTTAATTAATTAATCAATGTGATGTAATTAATTAAGCATAATAACTTATCTTCTCTAACACCCCCTAAGATGAACTTAGGAAGAAGGAAACACAGAATAAGATGCATGAAAGCAAAGATGGGTCCCGACAACTAGGCCTGATCAGGTACCCATTTACAAATGCAAGAATGAGGTAGAGAAGGAAAAACCCAGTGGGAAAAAACCCCCCTACAATGTGATGACATGCTGCAAAGAAGCACTGGAAGAAATCTGTAGAGTAACACTGGAACCGCAATCTGACAAGCAAGGAAAGACATTTCTGTCTACAACTGAAACCAAAACCGGAATCAAAATAATGTGACAGCAGAACCGATGCCACAGAACACTCAAAAACTCCAAACGGGAACAACCCTGGAATCTATGAAGCAACAAGCAATTATTGAATGATGTATTACTGAAAATGAAGTGCAAAGATGCAAGATGCACTCTCCCAACTGCCAAAACATCCAAGTAATCGCCAAACAACCCATCAGTCCAAATCTAGACTAACTGATAAACCTAGCATAGATACAAAAAAAGTGCATAGACAGCAACATAGAGCTCCTCAATACCTTTCCAACGCCACAAACGGGGTGAAAATCAGACATCATGGCAAAAAGTTATGAGCTCGAAAGTCCAAAAACAACATCTGACTTCAAACAGCAATAAATGCAGGAAAACAGTAAAATACTAAAAAATAAATAGCACTACTGGAAAGTGCTTGGAACCAGCTTTCCAGAAATATCTCGTTTGCCCAATTTCGATACTGTATGCCTAATTTATGGCCAAAAGAAAAAAACTGCTCTTTTAGGAAAAACTAGGGTTAGGAGGGGGAAAAGAGGGCCGTACGGCCGATGACGTCATGCTGACGTCACCTGTTCACTAGGTTAAAATTGACGGCCATCTGGCCGTCGCCACAAAAAATCGGCCCCCCTGCAGAAAAAATCGGCCGTAGGAATATTCGCTGCAACTGCCGGAATATACCCTGCACAGATCTCAGAATATGCTTTTTGAAAGATCGAAATATTCTGATCCCGGCGGTCGGTGAATGGAGAGCCCC
The DNA here is from genome assembly GCA_007258455.2 of Sequoia sempervirens. Classification (NCBI taxonomy): domain Eukaryota; kingdom Viridiplantae; phylum Streptophyta; class Pinopsida; order Cupressales; family Cupressaceae; genus Sequoia; species Sequoia sempervirens. Next base: position 818,470,819 of record VDFB02271358.1, on the reverse strand, counting down.
CGGTCCTCCATGTGACCGGGGGTGCTGGCTGAGGAGCCCGCATGGGCGAACTGGCCGGCGGCCATGGGGTGGCGCCGCTGGCCTGAGCGGCTGCCTGGTGGCCACCCGTTGGCCGCCCGGCGACGGCACCCTTTTGAACTGGAAGCGCCGGCGGTGGGCGCAAAAAATAAGATTCTTTAATTTTTTTTTTTTAAAACGTGCCTCGGGACGCATGCTGGGAGGCCATACGGCCCCCTAGAGAATTTTTTTTTTGCCTCCTGGATCAACTGCACCAAAATGGACGATTTGATAGGCGTTTCTAGGGTTTTGGGACGCTACGAACGCGATGGCGACGTCCGTTTGAGCCCATTGTGTCCTGAAAAGACTGCTACCCCCAGATCTTGCAGAAAAGATTCCTGTGGAAACCCTTGCACTTGAAACTCACCGAAAGGCCATATCTTCGATCACAAACAAGCAACCTGCAGTCCGAGCTCGATACCATGTTAGAAAACCAAGATCACCTCCTCGCGATGCAAGATGGATACCTGTCACATGCAAAAGATATGAAGAACCAAAAGATGTTCTATAAACCTCTCAGTAAAAATGCATTAAGAGAATCAATTATTACAAAGTGATCAATCCTTATGAAGGAGATCAAGAAACCCTAAAAGGGAAACCCTAAATGAAACCCTAGTGTGCACACTTAATAATTAATAATTAATTAATTAATGTGCCTAAGTTTAGCTTAAGTAATAAAGAGGAATAAGTGACTTAATTAATTAATCAATGTGATGTAATTAATTAAGCATAATAACTTATTACTCTAACAAAGATGTAGTGCATTACCTCTTATAACGAGCTTGTCCCTAGAGCCCTTAAAATTGAGAGAGCTCTAATGTCATAGGGAAATACTCAATCCTACAAATAGAACCTCCCATCAACCAATTCAAACAACAAGCCTCGTGTTTGGGCTAAGAAAAAGAACATGAAAAATGATGGTGTGGTAGATGCTAAGGTGGTTCTAAGTGATCCTCGGACAAACAAAAATCAAATAGCTAACGCTCAACCAACCGTATAACAAGCTACACCATCACAAAAAAATCATATCAATAACACCAAAAAACAACAAAGATGAACCCCCAATAGGAACAACTATCCGAAATGCAAGTACTCACAGTTGTCAAACCTATTGAAACCATCATGAAGAAATTGGTAGAGTCAAAGATAATGCTCCCCAATTTTGAAAACTACCAAGAACCATAGGATAAACCACCCAGATACAACGAAAAAAGATCTTTGTGTCTTTCGCAAGATTAAAGGACAAAACATCAAATTGTACGAGGCTAAAAAATGTTATCTAAGATCTTATTAATAATGGAGACATATCTATTGAAGTACCAGTCGACAATTAGGATCTCAAAATATACACAAACGTGAAACATACCTATTCAAATGTGGTCACTTCTTGTGATAGTTTCATCACCGTCATCACCATCAAAGGGCCTAACATAGAGTGTGGAGTCACCACACGACATGGAAAGGTCACCATCCAATAATTCCCATCTCAATCTAGGGCCCAACCTACTTTTCCAACATCAAATCCTAGCAAATACAGTCTCCTAGATTAACTTAAGAAGACCCCCACATAGATCTCTATCTTGGAACTATTAAGGCTATCCCCTGCACATAGGGAAATATTAGAGAAATATTTGTCCCTATCATCCATCCCTGAGGATATGGATATAAAGAAATTTCAAGCTATGATAGGACATCGCACTATCCCTCATCTTCTCACCTTCTTAGAACAAGACCTACCATCGCAACCATCTCATAACCATGATTTACACCTTGAGGTAATTATTCATAAGAAAAAGATTAAAAGAGTATTAGTAGATGGAGGTGTTGATCTAAAAATTTGCATCCTTCAATTGATCAAGAACCTGGGATATTTAGAAGATACTATTGAGAAAGCAAAGAGTACCATGATTAGAGCATATGATGATCAAGAGTTGGTATCGCAAGGCATCATCGCACTACCCATCCAAGCAGGACCTGCCATTACAAAGACTACATGCCAAGTGTTAGACCTTGATCTTCCCTACAACATCCTGCTTGGTTGACCATGGATTCATGCCCTAAAAGCTATAGCTTCAACCTATAATCAATGTGTAAAGTTCCATTTTGAGGATAAAGAAGTTACTATCCATGGAGATCCTAAGCCCTTTTACTATTGCAAGAATCTTGAGGCCAATTTTTACAAAATACCCCAAATCCCTAAAGATGATGAAGGGCCTACACCTTCTACCTCATTTTCTGACCCATCATCCCTTACATCTACCTCATAAACAAAAACACCCATTGTGCAAAACATTCCCGAAATCAAAGCAATGATCCACGATGATAGTTGTGGAAATTATAAAGTATAGAAGAACACTTTTGTATTGGGAGATTTACCTCTTTCTCCCAAATCTCATGGGAAACCCACACCTATCAACAAAGTAGCTGAAATAGTAAAGATGGAAGCTACTACCTTCACCAAGTGGAGGGATTTGAACAAAAATATGTCAATGAGGAGGATGTCTCTTAATTGCTATATCAAGATGAACGACCCATCCCCACCTGTCCCATGGAAGATGACAACAAAGGCTTGCAACTAATGAAGGGATGGGGGTACAACAAGAATAAGGAACTAGGGAAAAATGAAAATGGTTTGTTAGAATCCATCGTTCTTGAGAAACGTCCAAAGAATATTGGCCTAGGATGTACTACTAGCAAGGTTATCCTTCTTGGAAAAGGTATTTCTGCTAAGCGGGCTAAGGCTTCCTCTTTGTTACCAACATTGCATGATACTACCCTAGACAACTTCCCCCTTGATGTTTCTGACCTATTTGAGAATAACTCTCTCTTCATGATATCCACAACATCCTTTGCCTTGAATGATCAACTGATTGAAATAAGTCTAGTATACCCACAACTCATTGATTGGGACCAACAAGGACCACCAATTCTAGATTTATTCACAAATGATGAAGCAAGCACAAAATTCATTGGACTTCAGGACAACTCACCATGGGTAAACACAAACTTGGTTTTGATATAGAACTAGAAATAGGGGCATACTATGGGGAGATGATTGAATAATTCAATCACAAAATTGACGACATGCAACTAACATGCAGATCTTTGAGTGAAAACCAAATTGTGGCACTTTTTGATCCTAAAATAGTAAAAAGAAAGGACACATCTGAGTGTGAAAACCTCTTTGAGGCTCCTAGGGATGAGGGATTTGATCTCCCCGTTAGTGCAATGCATCCAGAAATGTCAACAATATTAGCAGAAAAGGAAACCCCAGTGAATGTGGGAACATAAGAGGAACCAAAGATCACTTTCTATGTCGAATCCTTGTTGGATGAAGAACAAAAGAACCTAAAAACGTTCGTAAAAGAGTGAAGAACCAACTTTGCATGGTCATACATAGATATTCCAAGGCTTGATCTAGAAGTAGTTCTGCATCATTTAGCAGTCTATCTCGAAGCTAAATTGATAAAGAAAAAATAAGAAAGATGCGCCCTCAAATAACACTGTTGGTGAAAATTGAGTTACAAAAGCTTCTTGATGTCAGATTTATCTGACCCATTGACTATATTGAGTGGGTTTCCAACCTGGTACCAATATCCAAACCCACCAGGAGCATCAAGATATGCACAAATTTTAGAGACTTGAACAAAGCATGCCCAAAGGATGATTTCCCTCTTCCTAACATTGACTTCATCATTGATTTAACAGTTGGGCATGAGATGTTATCATTCACAGATGGTTTTTTAGGCTATAATCAAAGCATGATCACCAAGGAAGATCAACACAAAACTGCATTCACTTGTCCATGGGGAACATACTATTGGAACATGATGCCATTCGGGCTAAAGAACACAGGAGCAACCTATCAAAGAGCAATGACCCTCATCTTTCATGACATGATCCATAAAATAGTTGAAGACTATGTGGATGATGTCTTGTCCAAGTCAAAGAAAAAGAGTGATCACATAGAAGTCTTGGGACCCATCTTTGATAGAATTGAAGATTATAAGGTATGATTGAACCTGAAAAAGTGTGTCTTTGGGTTTACATCAGGGAAGCTTCTCAGATACATTGGATCACAAAGAGGGATAGAAATTGATCCAGAAAAAGTGAAAGCCTTACTAGACATGGAACCACCACAAATATTGAAGTAGATGAGAGGGTTACAAGGAAGGTTGCAGTCCATCAGAAGGTTCATAATGTAATTATCAGATAAAATCCACCCTTTCTCATATGTTCTCCATAAAGGAATAACTTACAAGTGGGATGAGAAGTGTGATAAAGCCTTCTAGAAGATCAAGGACTACCTATTGACACCTCCAGTGCTCATGCCACCGATACCAATTAAGACATTGATCTTATATATCTCAACAACATCAACAAAACTAGGTGCTCTTATAGTACATAATGATGAAAATGAAAAGGAAAGAGCCATTTATTACATCAACAGGACCTTGGTGGGCTATGAAATGAACTATTCATCCATTGAGAAACCATGCTTGGTGGTGGTTTTTACTTCAAAAAAATTCAAACACTACATGTTGTCACATCAAATCAAGCTTATTGCAAAGATTGACCCATTGAAATACATGTTATCCAAAGCAACTCTCACTGGGTGAATGAGAAAATTGGCAATGATCTTGAATGAATTTGACATAGAATATGTGGAGCATAAGGAAATCAAAGGACAAGTGATCGTAGACCAACTGGAGGAAGCACCTATCTATGTAGAGAACCCTTTGATATAAGAATTTCCTGATGAATCAGTGTTCCTTGTCAATACAATAGATCAGTGGAAAATGTACTTTGATGGATCGTTCACCCAAAATGGATTAGGGGTGGGTATTCTTTTTATCACCCATCAAGGTGATTTCATCCCAAACTCATATAGGCTATCATTTCCATTTACTAACAACATTGCTAAGTACGAAGCCCTAATAACGGGTCTAAGGATAACAGTTCAATGGTAAATATAAGAGTTGAAATTTTATGGAGACTCATAGCTAGTTATCAAACAAGTCAATGATGACTACCAAACTAAGGATGATAAACTCACTCCTTAATAAAAGATGCTAGAAAATCTCAAGGACCTTTTCATTGATATAACTTTTGAGAAAATTCCTCACATGAAAAATCAGGCAGCAGATACCTATAGAGAAGGGGGATTCACTACTCACGAGTTCTCTTCATTCAGAGAGCCTCACAAGGAGAACTACCCTAAACTACCTCAAAGAACAACACGAGAGTTCTAGAATCAGGAAGAGCAGGTCAGAAAGGTTTTTTGGATAAACTGATGAGCTCTTGGGAAAAGGACAACAATGCGAAATACATATGACAAAATGGTGTACTGGCATCCTAGAGGCGTGCTCGTGTCTCATACAGATTAGGAACTAAGTTTATCATAGAAAAATAGCAAGGTGACCACTGACAATTAGACTGCTAAGAACTTATAGAATATGGGAAAAGTAAAAGAATGTAATAGAACTGAAATAAAGCAAAATAGATGATAAAGAGAATAAGAGATAGAAAGGAAATGCTTACAAAAATACAAGTGATGAAGCCTCTAGATAGTATATATCTTCAATACCTACATGCATAAGATCTGGAGAAAGTGTTGGGGTTGTATAGGGGTTTTCCTCAGTCAAACCCTCATTTTGGTGTTCCCACCTCCACAGACAACCAAAAAGATAGAAAGAGTGAGAGAAGTAAGCAGATGCAATGTGATAAAAGAAATCCCCAGTCGAGGAGGAGAACCCTTATCATGAAGTAAGGATGCAATAGATAGGGGATATGGAATCCAAAGATGCTCACAAGCACGAAGTGAAGGAGATATCAACTACAAGGCTTAAGCAAGCCATAGAGGGCAAGTGATAGCTACGAGAGCTAAGAAGTTTGCAGAGAGTGTTGTAAAAGATTGAGAGTGCTTAAGGCTGCTATAACGAGCTATATGAAGCTGTGCAAACAAGAGAAAGTGCCAGAATCAAGGCTGGAAATAAGCTAGAGGTGAAGCTAGAGATCAAATGAATTGAAAACATGACTTTTAAAGAGGGAAAAGAAGCTTCTTGGGTAGTTAAAAGGTGTCCCTAGTCATTACCATTGAAAAAGTTAGTTGACTAGTGGAAAACATGCTAAGAAATAGTTGTTTGAGTGTTGAGACATCACAGGGTGCTAGCACAACGCACAGACATTCGCGCAGTGTGCTAATGTGGTGCAGGAGCACCTAAACATTTTTTGACAAAATTTGATCATTGGAAGATGTAATGAGTGGTTAGTAGGTGGTTAGTAGGTTAGTATGGGTGTTTTAATTTTATCTATTATAAATAAGGTCTAGAAAGACCATTTGCAATGTAATTGGGGGTTTTGTGGTCATTTGTGTCTAATAGGAAAAAAGTTGCAAGAATGCAAAGATGTTAAACAAAAGTTGTCAAAATATAGTTTTAGGGAATATGAAGAGATTAGGATTTTAAAAGGTAGTTAGGAAGTTTTTTTGGTTATGTTTTGGAGGAAACAAGTTTATATAGCCTCTTGAAGGCTCGAACAATGTTGTTGAACAAAATATTGAAGGATTCCAAATCAATAAACAACGTTTTTCTAGTGCAATTCTCTGATTTCTGTACTTTGTTTCCTATATATGAACCCATACAGGATTCACAATTTCTAAGTCTTATTGTGCTATGTAATTACATGTTTTACCTTTCATTTGATATCATTTTGAGGATCTAATTTTGTACTTGGAAGGAGAAATCAATCATTCTTTGTAACTGCTTTGTTTCCTCACATTTAAGGGTTGAGGGTCTTCAAAATGCTTAATTGACCCATTCCACTTTATGTTTCCACTATATCTCATGGAATGGGTCTAAAATAATCTAACTTTGGTGTGTCAATGTTTTGGTAGGCAGTGGGATAGAATTGTGAGGAAGGGAATGAAGCCCTAGAGCTGATAGTGTAATTTTTTCATGTGAAATGATCGTGTCAAGTTAGTGTTTTGATGAAATAGTGAAGGTACTACTCTTGTGATGGATTTTTGACCATGTGAAAAGTAAATGAAAGGTTTTTGATGCACTAGTCATGTCAGGAATGCCCAGGTAATGTGAATTCCAATAAACCCTAGAGATTTGGCTTGAAAAAAAGGGTTTGATGGATCAGTGGGTTAGAGGCCTTAAATCTAAGAAGTGATTGAGGATTTTGTGGTTTTGTGTCACAATTTAACTCTATCAAAAGTGTTTTGGTGAAAACCAAGTGTTTTTAAGGTACTTCATTTGAAAATAGGGCTAATTTAGTAGCCTAATTTAGGGGTGGTTTATTGAATCTCAGTATTGTTGTGTAGAAGTCACTTGAAACCTATTTGGAAGTTGTTTAATATTTGGTTGAGAGTATTAGAAGGGGTTTTTTTTCCCTTTGTATGTCATTCTCCAAAAGATATGTCCATTTGTTTATTTTCGAAGGCTAGAAGCCTCTAGTGGTGTCTTAAGGAGCAATTGGGTGTTTGTATGTTCAAGGGAAAATTTCTTTGTTTGAATCAGATTTAATATACAAGATGAACTTGGTGTTGCTAATCCAAAGTCTATTGACGAATGTTTCCAATTAGCAATCAGGTTGGAGGAAATGCTTAAAAGGAGAAAAGAGAAATCAATGAGAGGAAGAGGTGCTAGTACAAGAGGAAGAGGAACAATCCCTACGCCAAAGTAGCCATTGGAAGAAAAAGGAGCAACTAGAGGTAAGGAGCAAGGTGTTGATACTAGAGGTGGTTTTATGGGTAGAGGAAGGTTTAGTGGTGGTAGAAACTCTAATGATTTTGCAGGGAGATGTTATACTTGCAATGAATATGGTCATCCGTCTTGGAAATGTCCTGAAAAGGTTGGTAATTCATCTAATGGGGAAAAAAGGATTGATAGGAGAGCACAAATCATTCAAGAAGAGGAGTGTGAAAGCAATCATTCTACAAGTTTGAGAGCTACTCCTGAAACAAGGGAAATGTTAATGATGAGAAAGAAAGTGTTGAAGGCAGCCAAGGAAGTGGAACCATTGCAAAGAAAGAGCCTCTTCAAGACCACATGTAAGTGCAAGAATAAGGTATGTAGATTTGTTAATGATTCTGGATTTACTGAAAAATATGGTGTCTAGTGAGATTGTGAATAAGCTGAATTTGCAAAAAGTACCTCATGAATTTCCTTACAAAGTATCATGGTTGAGTGATGGACAATCTTTGGTGGTTAATGAAAAAGATTTGGTAGATTTACAAATTGGAGGATATAAATATAGTGTAGTTTGTAATGTTCTCCCTATGGATTTTTGTCACCTACTCCTAGGTAGACCTTGGCAATATGATAGGCGAGCCGTGTGTGATGACAGAGAAAACACCTATACAATAATACAGATGGGTGTAGGTTTATTTTAACTCCTTTGGTGGAAGATGAGAAGGGTAAGGAAAAATTAATCATGTGTGGGAAGAAAGAGTTTGTTGATGTTGCAGAGGAAAACAAAAAGTTTGATGATGCAATCAGTCCAAGGTTTGAGAAAGCTTTGACAATAGATGTGAAGGTTGGTACAGTACTAAAGAAGGAATTGACAGTGGATTTAAGGGAGAGTGTTTTGGTGGGGACCATTGTGTGTCCTATAGGTGAGAATAAGTTTACAAAATTAACAAGATCTGTAGGTACAATAGTCAATAAGTCTAATGGTACAATGAGAGCAGTGGAATATGTGGACAGTAAGATGGTACTTGGTGCTGGTAGGATAGAAAGTCTGAAGACAATGGTGAAAATATAGAGTGCACAAGAATTTAAGAGTGGATATAAGTAGTGAGATGAGATAAAGGTAAAGACAGATCAAGGGAATACTAACATGTGTTTGTTTGTAGGTGTTGATAAAAGAATTTAGTCTAGTTTTGATCAAAGGATAGGGAACAAACCATTTTCAGGTCTGAATGCAAAGATGAAGACAAATTCAATTGTAAACAATGTCAAGAGTGCAAGGTCACTGTATAGGAATCAAAGAAATGTGTTTGTAGATCAAAAAGTGCATGGAGCAGTGATGAGGCATGGACCAAACCCCAACTCTTGTGACAAGAGTTCTTTTTCTGCGGGGGTGTATGGTGCAGGAGCACCTAAACATTTTTTGTCAAAATTTGATCATTAGAAGATGTAATGAGTTGGTTAGTAGGTGGTCAGTAGGTTAGTATGGGTGTTTTAAGTTTATCTATGCTAAATAAGGTCTAGAAAGACCATTTGTAATGTAATTGGGGGTTTTTTGGTCATTTGTGTCTAATAGGAAAAAAGTTGCAAGAATGCAAAGATGTTAAATAAAAGTTCTCAAAATATAGTTTTAGGGAATACAAAGAGATTAGGATTTTAAAAGGTAGTTAGGAAGTTTTTTTGGTTATGTTTTGGAGGAAACAAGTTTATAAAGCCTCTTGAAGGCTTGAACAATGTTGTTGAACAAAATATTGAAGGATTCCAAATCAATAAACAACATTTTTCTACTACAATTATCTGATTTATGTGCTTTGTTTCCTTTGTATGAACCTGTACATGCTTCAAATGTCCTGATTCTTGTTGTGCTATGTAATTACATGTTTTACCTTTCATTTGATATCATTTTGAGGGTCTAATTTTGTACTTGGAATGAGAAATAAATCATTCTCTGTAACTGCTTTGTTTCCTCATATTTAAGGGTTGAGGGTCTTCTAAAATGCTTAATTGACCCATTCCACTTTCTGTTTCAACTATATCTAGGTATTATTGTGTAGAAGTCACTTGAAACCTATTTAGAAGTTGTTTCATATCTGGTTGAGAGTCTTAGAGGGTGTTTTTTTGGCCTTTGTATGACCTTCTCCAAAAGATAAGTCCATTTGTTGATTTTTGAAGGCTAGAAGCCTCTAGTGGTGTCTTAAGGAGCAATTGGGTGTTTGTATGTTCAAGGGAAGATTTATTTGTTTGAATCATATTTTTTGTGTTGGAAAATAAGTTTCAACCACCTTGCTTGCATCATAATGTCCAGACCCATCACACTAAAAAATAAAACGAATGGGAAAAGCACAAGTTTTAATGCACAACTAACGTGTGAGGGGTGGCTACTAAAAAGGGATCTCGATCATCCTGAGAGGGGAAAAAGGCTTATGCAAGGGATAAAATGAACCTACACAAGTGCTAAGGGAGTGGACACTAAAGCGGGTACAAGAATGTATGTGAAATTGCAAGGGGTGCAATTTTGCAATATTACATTTTTCCCTCACTTTAGCAGGCATATGAATCTACACTAATATGTATGCTAAAGGAAATCTATTAAACATAAACAACATCATGATGTCAAAAAGGATACTATAGAGGAAGTAGACAACAATTCAAACCATAGAAGCATGCCCTCAGGTTGAAGACCTACAAAACAAACATGTTAGATAAGAAAAACCTGCACAAGACAACAATGTTAAAACATAAAAAGCAATCACATCACGGGGTTAGACTATAAAAACACACACACACATGCACACAACAGACTAAAGTATTTGAGTCAGCAAAGTGAAAGAGACCTCGATATAAAAGGTTGTCTTAGTACTATGCGTCATCCCTAAATTAAAAATAATAACACAAAGAAGAATTCTAAAATGAAGAGAAGAATGTAAGGATTGATTGACTCAAGAGAAGAATGCACCCAAAAGATATGGAAGCAACCAATGTGAAAGAGAGAAAGAGCATATACTCAGGATGAAGAAGATGTAGATCTTCAATTTGGTATATACAATTGAGGAGATAGATAATTTAAGAGAAAGATGGAGAAGCTAGGAAGGAATGAAAATTTCAAGAGAAATGGCTCCATAGGTACTCTCCTAAGGAGGTTCGAACAAAAGGACTTTGTAGCTCCATGAAACTACAAAGTTGCACAAAGTACACCAAAGGCCCTCAAACCAATGATGGAAAAATCCCGCAAGATGAAAGTGTCTCACAGGCCTGTAGACCTGCAAGGAGGCAACCCCTAAGTTCTCTCTCATGAAGGAAGCCCAAAGAAGCAAGTTCCTTACAGGCTCGCAGACCTACAAGGAGGTGTCTGCCAAGATCTCTCAAATGAGGGAAACCCAGTAAAGTAAGTGCCTTACAGGACCACAAACCTACAAGGAGGTTCCCTCCAAGATCTCTCACATGAGGGAAACCCAATAAAGTAAGCACTTTACAAGCCCACAGACCTGCAAGGAGGCCTCCCCCAAGATCTCTCACATGAGGGAAACCTAGTAAAGTAAGCACCTTATAGGCCCACAAACTTGCAAGGAGGAATCCCCCAAGATCTCTCACATGAGGGAAACCCAATAAAGTAAGGAGACTCTATAGAGTCAAAAAGTGGCTCCATAGGCGCACTTGCAAAGCGACCTGTTAATCTGCACATAAAATAGGCCAGGAAACAAAAAGCAACCATGCGAGAAAACAGATAGAAAGTCACGTAGATAGTCAATGAATTGAAATATTTCAAAGAGGTCCCTCGAGAACCATTCAAAAGAAAGGGGTCCACTCAAGTGACACTTCATTTGAAAGATAGAGAAGAGAGGGGGACCTTTAAGAGGGACACACATCTCTAGAACAAGTTATCACTGTCCCCCAACATACAAGGGAGGAGAATCATGTAATATACTTAGAACATGTAGGATAGAGGTAAACCTCGATATCATTTGTCATTTGAAGAAGAGGCAGGTGCATCAGCAAAAAAATGAGTGATGGCACCTAAATCACGAAGTTGTATTTTATCCTTCAAGGCCTTACATTTACTAGTGGAATGGCCAAGCACTCGATCGTATGCAAAAAAAGAATGTTTTTCTTTATTATTTTCATGAGATTTCTTACGTGTAGGAGGAGGAAGAGCAATCAAGCAGGCTTTTAGAAGCCTCAACAATATACGCTCTTGCTCAGATAGAGAATGAGGAGAAGGAAGCAACCCTTTCTCTTGTGGAGAAAGGTTTGACTGCTCACAAGAGGAAGGCACAAATATGGAAGACAATGGAGGATGAATCTTTTCAATAGAATGAGGTTGACAAGAATTCATGTCACTCAACCATGGATTCTGTTTATATTTTTCATTCAATTAACCAAGCCCCAAATTATGCTTACATGGTGTGAATTCTATAGGGATCTGAATGCCTTGTTTGTTATGCCCACAACCTTTACGACCATAACCATATTTAGATACAAGATTAAAATGGGGGCCATAACGTGTTTACACATCTTGAGAAGTAGGATCTTCATAGAGATCTTTTTTCTAGCAATGGGGATCACACTCCTCGATGGGATTGGCATCATTCTTTTTAACAGGACTCCCAACATTATCCTCTTTAGTAGAAGCATAATCATCTTTCTTAGAAGGAAGATCAATACTAAGAATATTACAATTTATGTTCATATTATCCCATGTTACAAAAGAATAATCATCTTTGATAGTTGGTGGGGATGATGTTATTGGAAGGATCAGGTGGATCGGGTTGATTTTACACTCTCCACTGAAGGAGTCTGTAAAGTATAGAGAACCCTAGTCATCACCAAGATATGCATTTGCTTGAGAAAATGTAGACTTAAAATTTCTTGCTGCAAAAGGATCTTCTTCAGGGACATCTACCTCAAGATTATTCTTTGTAGTAGGTACTGTTGGAGTAAACATCAACACATTGGAAGACACTAAAGGAATAAGAGTAGGCACAACTAAAAATTGACCAGAAGCTACCATCTCACATAAGTGCATAGCAGACTGTGACTACTTGATTATTGAAAATGAGCTTAATAGATTTATGCAAGGTAGACAAGACTGCACCCATAGCATGGATCCACAGTTTACCAAGAAGAAGGTTATATGGTAATTTTTTTGACATAACATATACAAGGGTGGGTATGGTAATGGGTCCCAACCTCAAAGGCAAGTCCATCATGCCAAGGGCTTATCAACCAACATTATTGAACCCACGATTGACAACAAAAGAAGCATTAAGAGAAGATGAATCAATATTAATTTAAGGTAATAAATCAATGCTACATACATTGAGTGCCAAACTGATGTCAATGAGAGTACATCTAATGCCAATATTATTAATGTTAACTATGATCATTAGAGGGTTCGCTTGCTTCTATACTTTCGGAGACAGGAGCTCCTGCAGATAGAATGTAATATTCGATGAATTCGCATGAATATGAACTATCAACGCATCAACATATTCTGACCTAATGGAAGAAGGCAAGAGGATATTTTGTAAGGCTTTCAGAAGCATACTTGGGTAAATTAGAGTAGACTGAAGGAAATCCTATAGTGAGATCTTAGCGGGAGTAACCCAAGGTTGATTGACAATATCATAATCACTAGGTGCTTTAGTTGTAGGTTTAGGTGCTTGAGGAAGGCTTGGTTGTTTATTCATACTATTCTCATAAGTATGGGCTACCACTCTGTAAGAGGGATCCGTAGAAAGATTAGGAGAATCGCTCTCAGATGGAACACTATCGATAGAACAAATCCTTTTAGGAGAAGGACTAGCCAGAGTCATGTAAATGACTGGTCTCTTAGGCATTTGAGGGGAAACAGAGACATAGATTACATTTATAGAATCATCGCAACCAATAGAATTATTTGAAGACATATTCTCGACATTGACCTAAACAGGATCAAATGTGGAAGGAGATTCATCATTCACTAATGCATCATCTCTACAGGAGAGTGCATTGGAATAGAGAAGAGATTGATCATTCACAAATGCATCATCTCCAAAAGAGAGTGCATTGGAATGAATAGAAGGTAGAGTAATGTTAAGGAAAGTATCAATGATTTCATCTTCTTGCAACAAAATATCCTCTGACGCAAGAGGAATTTCATGAGAAGGATCAAAGATGTTGAGTGACATGGGTAAAGCCAAGTCACCATCACATGCATGAAATGGAACATCATTAAAATTTTGAATATAATTAGATATTGAATTGATAAAAGAAGATATTAAATTCATTTTGGGGATAGAACTAAGAAAAACCAAAAATCTAGATTTTTTTATTTTTTTGGTATTTTCTAGGTTCTAGTAATTTGCATTTTCAGAGGTATTCGAAGTGAAATTTAGGGTTGAAACTTATGTTGGTCCCTAAAAATGGGTTGTAAGTTTTGAATTTTGAGCACTGAGTCAAAATTTATGACCCGACAAAGTTGGGGTAAATAAATTCCTAGTTTTGTGGTTCACGTTGGGTTCAAAAAAATATAGAGAAGGGGGATTCACTACTCATGAGTTCTCTTCATTCAAAGAGCCTCATAGGGTGAACTTCCCTAAACTACCTCAAGGAACAATGTGAGAGTTCTAGAATCAGGAAGAGTAGGTCACAAAGGTTTTCTAGATAAATTGATGAGCTCTCGGCCAAAGGACGACACCGCTAAATATGGATGACAACATGGTGTGCTAGCATCCTAGAGGTGTGTTGGCATCTTGTACAGACCAAGAACTAAGTTTATCATAGAAAAATAGCAAGGTGACCACTGACAATTAGACTGCTAAGAACTTAAAAAATATAGGAAAAGTAACATAATGTAATAGAATTGAAATAAAGCGAAATAGATGATAAAGAGAATAAGAGATAGAAAATAAATTCTTACAACCACACAAGTGATGAAGCCTCCAGTTAGTAGATATCTTCAATACCTGCATTCGTAAGATCTAGAGAAAGTGTTGGGGCTGTATAGGGGTTTGCCTTAGTCAAACCCTCATTTTGGTGTTCCCACCTCTACGAATAGGCAAAAAGATAGAGAAAGTGAGAGAAGCAAATGAAATGTGATAAAATCAATCCCCATTCAAGGAGGAGAACCTGTATCACGAAGTAAGGATGCAATAGATAGGGGATATGGAATCTCAAGATTCTTGCAAGCACTAAGTGAAGGAGATATAAGCTACAAGGCTTAAGAAAGCCAAAGAGGGAAAGTGATAGCTGCGAGAGCCAAGAGATTTTCAAAGAGTGCTATAAAAGCTTGAGAGTACTTAAGGTTGTTGTAGCAAGCTATATGAAGCTATGCAAATAGGAAAAAACTGCCAAAATCAAGGCTAAAAATAAACTAGAGATCAAATAAATTGAAAACATGACTTTTAAAGAGGGAAAAGAAGCTTCTTGGGCGGTTATAAGGCCTCCCCAGCCATTACCACTCACAAAGTTAGTTGACAAGTGGAAAACATGCTTGGAAACAACTGTTTGAGCATTGAAACATCGTAGGATGTTGGTATAGTGCATAGACATCCACATTGTGTGCTAATGTCTAGACACATCACGCTACCAAACAACATGAACCAAAAAAGCACAAGGTTTAATGCACAACTGAGACACGAGGGGTAGCTGTTGAAAAGGGGTCCCAAGCATCCTGAGAGGGGAAAAAGGATTATGCAGGGGCTAAAATGAACCTACAAAAGTTCTAAAGGGAGTGGACACTAAAGCGGGTACAAGAATGTATGTGAAATTGCAAGGGGTGAAATTTTACGACATTACAATACCATGGAAACAATTGGATCATTGTTAGACATGCCACACAACGTCCTTCAATGTGAATTTTTGGTAGAAAAACTTCTCATACCAACTTTTGAAATCAAAAAATATAAATTTACATGTGTCATCGTTGGTCCTAGATTCCCACAGTATCATGATATATTCACCTACCTTAACAGAGGAACCCTCCCAACTGATATCATCTCCAACCTTAAAAAGACCTTTGTTAAGAAGACATCCTTATTCGTGATCCTAGGTGATACCTTATACTACCAAAGCATTGAGGGGACATTACTATGATGTTATAGCCAAGAGGAAGCCTTGACCACCTTAATAGAAGTACACAATGGAATATGTGGTTCTTTTTCTAGTGGTATTACTTTAGCTAAAAAATTGTTGAGGACGGGGTACTACTGGCCAACCATGGTAAGAGAAGCCCATCAATATGTACAAAAGTGCATCCAGTGTCAATAGCATGGGGATCTTATTCATGCTCCAGCTTAGGAGTTACAACCAATGGTATCACCTTGGCCCTTCTCACAATTGGGGCTTGACCTCATAGGAAAGATTACTCCAACCTCATCTAATGTCTATAAGTTCATCATAACAACCACTGAGTACTTTACCAAGTGGGTGGAATCCATTCCCACGACCTACATAATGGGAAATAAAATTTCCAAATTTATTTTGAACTACCTTATCTGCCATTATGGTGTTCCACAAGCCCTTATTTCCGATAACGAAACACCCTTCAAGAACAGGATGTGAAAGAGCTATGTCAAAAATTCAACATCCATTATCAATTCTCTACCCCGTATTACCCCTAGGGCAACAGTCAAGCTGAGGCTACAAACAAGACCATTATGAAAATACTAAAGAAAATAGTCAATGAAGCTGGTTGTGACTAACATCCGCAATGAAATCTCACCCTCTGGGCCCGTCGAACCAATATCTGCACACCTGTAGGTGCAACCCCATTCTCCTTGGTCTACAGATCAAAAACCATCTTACCTGTTGAGGTTGAGCTTCCCTCATTGTGAGTGTCACTGTAGAATCTGATCACTAATGAATACTACAAAGTATCTCAAATAAATGAGCTAGAATTCTTGGACGAGCATCATCTTGATGCCCTTAATCACCTACAAGTATAAAAAAATTGACTGAAGTAGAGCTATAACAAGAAGATCAGGTGTCAGTATTTCCAAGTAGGGGATCTTGTCCTAAAGTAGAATCAAAAAAATCTTCTAGATCAAGAAAGTAAAGGAAAGTTTGAGCCTAACTAGTTAGGTCCCTTTGTTGTCACAACAAGCTATGGATTAGGAGCATATCAATTGTCAACACCTGAAGGTAAACCCATGTAGGAACCAACCAATAGTCTGCATCTTAAAAGGTGTTATGCCTAGGATTGAAGGGTGTAAATCTAAAAATACAAAAAAATAAAACAATGATAAAAAATCCAAAAAAATAAGAAAAAGGATTGAAAATAATAAAGAAAAACAATCGTCCTCTAGTGAAAACCACTTCGGTGGCACTTTGGGCAAGTACCTTGGTGAAAACCTGGCAAACAATCACCTCATGTAAATAAAGCACCTCAATCTATTCTCTGGCTCTTTATCCTATCATTGCAATCATCCATTGCATCTTTCATCCCATTTATCTCCATCACCCATCTGCGACCATATCATAGCTTGATATTGTGAAGTATCATATCCCCTTTAGTACTACTTGGCATATTCCTAAGGTTAGATTGTCCTTCCTATATCAAGGTAGTCTATTGCATCATGTTTGGGGAAATTCGTTATGAATCAAATTGGGTTCTTGTATATCTTGAGGTTATCAGAAATCTCATCGAAAATCCCAAAAACATTCATAAGACGTTCATCAGAAAATCCAAAAACACTTGTGAAATCTTGTATAACCAAAAATCCAAAAACATTCAATAAATTGTAAATTCAAAATCCCAAACATCCAAAACACATCAAAATCCCTAAACATGTCAAAACATCCAAAATCCACAAACAGTACCAGTCGAACTGTGAGTCTCTAAGCTTGAACGTAGGAAAGGCCATCACTGATGTGCCCCTAAGACACCCTAGGTGAGTCCTTTAGGATTTTGTCATAATAAACTGACAATCCATCAATTGTTAATATGTCAGCATCAATAAGTCAAGTCAGTCGAACTACATGGTCTCTGCATGTATAATGTAGGCAAGGCTCATCTTTGATAAGCCCCCAAGGCCCCTAGGATATTATTTTAGGTTAGGTTCTCAGTCGAAACTCGAAAAACCCCAAAACATTTGGAAATCTCAGAAAACCCCTAAACATTTGGAAAACTCATAAAACACAAAAACATTTGAAAATTTGAAAACACAAAAACATTGGAAAACCTTGGAAAACCCTAAACAACCTCAAATAATCGAAAACCAAAACATTCACTTGAACTTAAAAAAAAAAAACCAAAAACAGCTTCAAAAACATTTTCAAAAACACCAAAAACATTGAAATATTCCAAAAAATCCAAAACCATCCATCCCATTTCGCTTTTACTTGCAATAAACCTCCATCTATAATAATTCAACCATCATCTTCAACCTTTGGTAAAACAAATAGAAAGAAATTATCGCAGTTCAGTGGAGTTTGTATCAACAACTTATCACAAACCTAATCATAATCAAATCATCTAATAACATGTCCTAGGATGCATCCTTCCTATGATGGACATCAACGTCAGAAATCACCATAGCTAAAATTAAATTAGCAAGAGATACAGATAAAGCTAACTATTTGTCTTTGATATTTTCTTATGATTTATCTTTATGACCCGTTCTGAGGACCTCTTGATGATGTCTCAATGATTTAGAGAGAAGGGAATGGGGCATCGATCATTATCTTTTGTTTGTTGTGCTTGTGGGTATTCTTGTAAAATAATCTTGGCACATACTTGCTTAGTTGTGTGTAGGGAGGTTGTTTGGAATAGATTGTTGACTAGTGTGTATGCTTTGGTCTAATATATTCTAAACTTATAAACTACATTCCAATGAGGTTTTCGTATGTCAATGTGTGAACAAGAACTATCCTATCTATTTGTAGAGGCAAATTCCATTACACTAGATACAACACCATCCTGGTTATAAATACCTTGATGCATTGTGTCTATGTGTTATACAAACATAAGGAATGATGGAAAATCCCAATCCCAAGATATGAGAAAAATCATCATCATCATCTCTCATCACCATATCTAATAAAGTCTCGGTGGATCATAGACTTGTTGGAATTTTTGAATCAATCTTCAAGATCAATGGTCAAATCATTCATTCTATTCTTCTATCTTCTTTCCACACTAACCTAGTATCATGACAACCAAAAAAACATCATCATGCATCCATCCTGCATCCAAAAATCATCAACATGCATACTTCTCACATAATCACAACATATCATAATAAAAGAAAAAATAATCCATTGCATCATCATTATCATTTTTGTTGTTTTGAATAACCATAGATTTGTTATTCTAAGAATATTAATCCATATCAAATATCATACACATGTCCTAGGCATAAACATACATTGCATTATCATCATAAGCATGAACATATGCATTATCCATATATACATCCATGTGCATACATCATCATATCATAAATTTCATGAAAAAGTACACAAAAATAAATGCACCCATATCATCTACATCTGCATATCATAGACATGCCATAGCATCCATCCCATAACATTTTATAGAAAGATACTGAAAAAAATATAACACATCCATTGCATTGCATTGCATCCATCCCATAACATCACATCTCATATACATCATATCATTACAACATCGCATATCACATATCACATAAATAAAAGAAGGGCATCCATCACATCACATCCATACATAATCATAGTGCATAAACATATCATCCCTCTTATCATATGCATCCATATATTCATAAAGCATGAAATAAAAGCACATCACTTCATGGATCTGGATCATCTCAAATATATATTGAAAAATGATGACTGACATGGTACAATATCTAAATTAGTGTATGTATATCAAATCAAAAGTACAATATCCACGAGGCTATCAAAAATTAGCCCATAAATGTATATCTGTATAATAAACTAGGCAAATAATTAAAAAGTGCCCACAAAAATGGTTAGCCCTAGTGGCTGCTTGACTCGCCCCTAACTGGTGGTTGATCCCCAGCTCTAGGTGGTACTCTACTCCTCTGGGAAAAATTAGGCCACCTCATCGCCTATGGGACATCTTTGTGATAATGCATGTGGTAAGAAGTAGCCTCAGTAGCTGCCTCTCTATACAAATGAGCCAATACTATTCATCCCTGTGATGCAGCCATCACCGCCTCAAGTTGTTGTCTCTTCCCAATCTCTTGGGTGAGGTGTAAGTCTAGTTGCTATTACAACTAGACCTCATGATATCTTTGTCTTGTCATATCTTGTAGTTGCTGGCACAGTTGATATCTCTCAGTAGTGAGAGCTTTTATCTGTGCTTGTGCCTATGCATCTGGCTACTTTGGGGGTGGACGAGGCAGTGCTGCACCTAGAACCTATTTGTCATGCTAACCGGACTACTATACTGGGTCTTGGTGACCCTAATCTGGCTACTAGTGTTGGTGCCCATCACCTAGCACCTGTCCCTTGTCCTGATCTAGTAGTTTCCCATGACCTTTGCCTCCATCCCTGCCTCCATCCTTGTTGCCATCTTTACCCCTGTCTTGCTCTGGCTGCTACCCATGACCTAGGCTCCCATCCCTTGTCGCCATCTCTTCCTCTGCCTCTCCCTCTGCCGATGGGGCATCCTCCCACTGGATCTATTAGGCAAGTAGCTAGCCTGAACCATGCATCATAACCTGGGGTGCTCCCCACATTTGGTAGGCCTTGGTCATATTCCCATGGTTGTACAACAAGTTATCTGAAGTCATTGACTACCACTATGGGGTCAATCTATGCTCCCCACTACACCTCCCTTTGGGATCTAAAAAAAACTATAGTATAGTCATCAGTGGGCACATCCTTTACCTTGCCAAACTTTTGAGCAACATGTTTTGGCAAGTACTGCTTTATCATTGTATGCTCTCTCCCCTACATATAGTGAGTTTGCTAAGAAAAATACAACTGTTGTTGATCATCATACCAAGGTGGGGCCTACAACCATAGCAACCATCAAAAAATGATCATGTCAACAACAACACAATGCCAATATGGTAAACATGTAGGGCCCATGTGCTGGAGAGTCATCGACACCCTATATTTTAAGACAATGGGGTCATGCTCGTAAATGTCTGCCAAAACCACCAAGGGCCTCAAACCTACAATATGCTCATAAGCCCATATATGGAGTAGTGTAACACCTTCCCCTATACTCCTTCCCTCACAATACACCCCTGATGCATGTCGTGGTACAAGGAAGGAAGAAGAACTGGACCCCATGCAAACATAATGGTCCTCTTGATCATAGCCTCCCATGCCACCCCCCAGCCAGGACTAAAGCCTCTACCCCGTTGATCTGGGGCAATAACATCAGAAATCAGCGCAACAACGAATAATCTAAATATTGAAATTTGAGATCTATACAGGTCCAAATCTATCTGAGATCTCACTAAGATGATGTTGTCCGTGTGTAATAATAAACAACATGCAACTCTCCCAACATCTATGTCATAGATGACATGATCACCATCAATAGGAAATATCAGGATGCACTACACGTCCTCGAGTGTCATGGTGGCCTCACTAGTGGTCAAGTGAAATGAAGAGGTATCATTATGCCACCTCTCAATCAGTGCAGTCATCATAGCCAAATGTGTTCGGGCCTCTAGAAGGAACATGATGAAGCCTAACCGCAACATCTTGAGCTACTCCACCTCACAGTCACCAAAGTCTCTCATTGTAGCCAAAATGTTTGAACGATGCTCCTGTGACATCAATGGTGGTGGATACTCCTACAAGCATCACACACATAGTGTTAATTTTACAAAGAATAAAAAAAAGTGACCAAAATCTGAGACTTTGAATGCTAAAACATCAATTGTGTTGTTGAAATCAATAGCGTCACTCTTTTAAGGGTGTGTCATTGTATACATTTTAGGGGTACATCGCCAATTTGGTGACATGCCTCGCTACGCTCAAAAGAAAATCGACATTCACATGCATCGCTATAATGAAAAACAGGGGTGCTTCGCTATTTTCTACATACATCGCCAATCCCTTTCCAATGTCATTAAACCTAAAAATCCTTTGTCGCTATATTAGAATCGTGACCCCTAAATCAAATGTGTCGCCCAATCAAAAAATGGTGTGTGTCGCTAAAGAGTAAGCCTGTCACTAAAATATCAATACCAATGCTTCTAATGCTTTAAATGTGTCGCTATACAATGATGATGAATCTAAATAATTGCTCAATTTTGATAGGATTTATCATATATTTGTTGTTGTTACTATAAAATTTAGCACCTGGTTATTGACACTGTCCATGTTATTTCCCTAAATTTATGAACCTTAGGCATGAACTTATCCTTGTGAATTTTGATAATATTAACCTGCTATGTGAATTATCTATGTTAATTTTATATGTGGTTGAATGAATGTTACTTTAAGGTAATTATGGATATGCAATTGTTTTGTGTGTGCTAATGTCATTATGCAGGTTCACATTAAGTTGCAGATATAAATGAAGCTTGCGATGTGGAAGAAGTTCATGCCAACTGGTCAGTTGCTAAGGAAGTCAAAAAGATGGTCATTAAAGAGGTCAATGGAGGGAAACATCCAATGGAGAGAAATTCCTATCTCATGTGGAAGTCGTAACTACCTTTTAAATGATCATGTTTTTTAGTTAAGCAAATCTAGGAAGTATTGTTGTACTAGATCCTTGTTGAGGAAAGTATGCTTTGACTAAATTTGGTGCATGCATAACTTCCTCCCTCTCTTTATATGCTTTCAATAAATGGTGTCCTATTTTGTTGGATTCGACTACTTAGTTAGTTAGGGTTAATAAGAAGTTTTTCCCTCTATAAATAATAGTCAGATGCTCCTTTTCACAAGGTTGGATGTTTTGAGATTGTATTTGCATTTTTAGTTTGAAGTAATATAGCCATATTGCTGATATGTTGTAATCATGTTTTAAATGAATAAAATGATATTATGATTTGCTACATCTAAGTTATCTTAAGGAAGACTCACTCAAGGGGGCCCACTTGGTGAGAATTCCATCCATTTAGTTTAATAGTTATTTTTCTATTCAGTAATTAGTTTCGGTCTCAGTAGTTGTCTGTTCCTATAGCCATTGGAATTTTGTTCTATGACTATTCCTACAGCCAAGGAAAATAGAGTAACTTCCTGCTTGTTTGCTGAGATTTCTATTTCATCCATTCTAGTTCAATTGTTGATGCTCAATTTAGTTGCTAATTCATGTTCAATACTTATGTTAATTTATTTCCATCATTTTATTTTTAGTAATGTTTCCTTTCTAGTTGTAGGAAAAGGATGACTACAATTGAGTCCTAGTGCACATATAGTGCTGACCCATTTCAAGTTCATGTCCTTGGGTTGAGAATGAAATGAACCTTCATGATGAGAAAAATAACTACTTAGTGCAGATGTCTAGTCTCTAAGTTACAACTTTAAGGGCTTAGTTATTGAACCATTAGAGGAAGCCAACATTTTTTGCTTCGTTGTCGGGGATGGTGTCAAACTAGGAAGTTCCTTGGAGTCATTTTCAGTTTCTTTCCCACTTTAGTATCTCTGAAGTATGTTCCTAGAATACCCATCATTTGAGAAAAGTAATGATATGCTATTCTTCCACCAATTCTTTGTGTGATTTGGTTGATAGAGAGTTGATACCACATGCATAGAGGCAGGAGAAGAGATGCTCATGGGATATTACTTCCTAATGACCCTAATCCTGATAACCAGCTAACTAAGTTTCAAAATCTACCAAGTGATGAAGAAGAAGAGGAGGAAAATCCTTTTGCTGATGCATTCCCCAATTTGACCAATTTTAAAACTTCCTTTTAAGACCAAGCTTCCTAGAACCTGATTGGGGATCCATTTGCTTTGGCCTCCATCAAGCAAATATGGCTGGTCAAAATCCAAATAGACCTAACCAACCATCTTCCATTTCCCATCATCCACCAGAATGAAATTGATAACCTCAAGAACACACTGCTTCAGTTCTTCCTAAGTTCTATGGGTTGGTAATAGAAGTCCCTGATACTTTCTTGTTTGAGTTTGATATCCTCTGCAGAAGCTATGACTATACTACTAATGCTCATAGGCTTAAACTATTCCTACCACCTTGAAAAAAGTTGCATTAAGATGCTTTACGAGCTTAGGTTGGAATATTGTAGAGACTTGGGATGATATGATGACAAAGTTTCTTGAGAAGTATAAAGAATACTATAGGGGCAGTGATATGAGAGGAGATTATGTCTTCAGGATGCAGCACAAGGAAGATGAGAGTTTGGAAGACTATATTTCAAGGTTCATATTTTTCTTGTAGAAATCGCCACATCATGCACTCAATGAAGCATCTCAAAAGTTGATCTTCCTTAGAGGAATCAATGAAAACTACATTGATGCTCTAGACCTAATGGGAGGAGGAGATATCACCCAAGTTCCCTGGGATGATATTAAGAAGATATGTCAAAACTACTCTAGGGAAGCTCTAAAGAAAGGAAGAGGTTACCAATCCTCTATGGGTAAATCTTCCACTAATGGATTTTTAAGGATGGAAATTACTCATTTGTTGGTAGATTTCAAGTAGGATATCATAAACAATATGGATATTCATCTAGACACTATTCAAGCAAAGAAGAAACAAGAGGAGGAAAAAGCAATGTTGGTAGAATATTGTCCTCATTGCAGAAAAAAGAAGGAATACATATGTAAATTGGTAACCAACATTAACAGCAAGAAAATTCCACTAGAATTTAGGCCAATTCAAATTGATGTTGATCAAGTTTTATACATTACACAAAGAATACCATCGGCTCCAAGACAAGGTATGCCACCAGATCCATTATCTTTTAGTGGACCTTATTTTAATTCCTATACATCTGGTAATTAATGGAAACCCTCATACCCATCTAACTTTGGAGGCTATCCACGTCATCCTTCGAAAAACCCTCCAAACACCTCACCCAATTACTAAATCTCTCTACCCCAGTGGCAATGATTCCAAGGGAATTGGCAACAACCTCTATGAAACTAGAAACAAACATCCCAATGGAGGGGAGGACAACAATGGCCAAATCAGGCAACTAGTTACATGTAACCACCCACACAGCCTCATTAGCTTGCCATAATGCCCCCTCCTACTAGCTCAAATTCTAGCACACCTAGACCTACTCAGCTACTAGCTCAAAGCGCGCCTAACCGAAATAACAAACCACAACAACAACCTATCTACTCTACAAATCCCAATCAATTTCCTGCATATGTTGTGAGTGTGAGTGATATTCATCTATGTTTAGGAACTACTTTGTCATCTCCTTCCACTCTGATCATAATAGAGCTTCCTATGGAAGAAGAGCAACATCAGAATCTATCTAATATCCTTGCTCAGTCAAGCGTGCTTAAGAATCTTGAACCAATTCAGTAGTATGATCAAAACCCACCATTTCCTCAAAGGTTAGAAGTTGTTAAAAAAAAGGAAGAGAAGGAAGAAACAACCTTTGATATTTTGGATCAATTGAAACACATATGTGTTAAGATACCTTTGTTCTAGGCTATAAAAGATGTCCCCATATATAGCAAGGCAATCAAAGAAGCATGTCTCAAAAATACAGGGAGGAAAAAGAAAGACCCCACTACCATTCATGTGATAGGACAGTTGGCAGATATCATGCTTAGGAAATTTATTGTTCCTAAATACACTGACCCAGGTAGTCCTATGGTAGGAGTCATTATAAATGGAATCCAAGTAAAGAATTCTCCAATAGACTTGGGAGCAACGATCAATGTGATGACTAAGGATGTCCTGTAGCAACTGAATGTTGCAAATATGAGACCTACTCCTACTATCCTATAGCTTGTTGATAGTTCCATTGTCAAACTAGATGGAATAGTAGAAGACCTTGTTGTTACTCTAGACTCTTGCGACTACCCAACAGATTTCATGATCCTTTCCCCTAAAGACACATTGGGAGGGTATCCCATTATTCTGGGTAGGTTGCAATTAGCTACAACAGATGCTTACATTGGATACCAGTTAGGGGACATGACTATTTTTGATAGGAGAAGCACTAAAAATCATGTTCTCTATTCTCCTGCTCAACCATCCCATGATATGGATAACCCCATATGGCCACATGTTGGAGAATAGGCTGAGGAAGTCAATTCAGTGGCACAACTCATGATGATAGGCAGAAGTCCTTTCATGCAGCTCTAGGAAGAAGATGAAATATTATCCCATATAATTCAAAACCATTGTGAGGTGCATTAAGAACCATCCACTGATGAATTTGGTTCTGCATGTCCATTATAGACACGTTTGCCCAGTCTTCCTGCACTTGGATGTCCTACAGCAATAGACATTCTTCATACATTGTTATCACATGAACTAAAAATGCTAAGCATCAGTGAAAAAACCATGATTGATTTGACCACACAAGTACAAGTTTCAAAAGGGAAACATTTGAATATTAAAAACAAGCTGAGTCAAGAGCAGTAGTTGTCCCTAACAAACTTGTTGAAGACACATCAACATGCATTTGCATAGGATTACCATGACATGAAAGGATTGGATCCCAAGCTTTGTACTCATAGGATCTACATTAGAGATAACTACACACCAGTAAGGCAACCACAAAGGAGAATCAACCTTGCATTGAGGGAGATTGTAAAAGGGGAACTACAAAAGTTATTGGATGTACGATTTATATACACCATCTCAGACAGCCAATGGGTGTCTCCTTTGGTAATTGTGCCTAAAAAGGGAGGTAAGTGGAGATTTTTTTTTTACTATAGAGAACTAAAATCTGCCACCAAAAAGGATCATTTTCCTCTTCCTTTTATAGACCAAGTACTGGATTCACTTGTAGGTAAGCATAATTTTCCTTTCCTAGATGGATTCAGCGGTTATAATTAGATACAAATTGCACCTAAGGATCAAGAGAAGACATCTTTTACCTATCCTTGGGGGAATTATACCTATTCAATACTCCCATTTAGTTTATGTAATGCACCTGCAACCTTTCAAAGAGAAGTTATGTGTATATTCTTAGATATCTCACTTGATTGTATGGAGACCTACATGGATGATTTTACTACTTATGGTGTTGACTTTGCAGAAGCATTAGAAAACCTCAAGAAAGTTTACAGAGATGTGAGGACCATAATTTGTCCTTGAAAAGTGAGAAATGCTTTATAATGATGCAAGAGGGAGTAGTCCTTGGACATTATATCTCTCAAAAAGGAATTCAAGTTGACCTAGCCAAGATTGAGGTGATTACCAATCTCCCTATTCCTGCCAAGGAAAAATATGTTAGAAGTTTCCTAGGACATGCAAGATACTATAGGAACTTCATAAAATATTTCAATAAGATGGCAACACCACTTTATAATGTTCTAACTAAAGATGTTGAGTTCTAGTGGACAGAGGATTGTGATAAAGCATTCTCTTATCTAAAACCAGCCTTAACCCAAACCCCTGTGCTCAAAGGCCCTAATTGGGAACTTCCTTTTCATATTCACATAGATGCATCTAATTATGCTATAGGGGTTGTCTTGGGGGAAAAAGAGGGAGCAATTGAGAATGCAATCTATTTTGTCAGCAAGAACCTACAAGGAGCTGAGTTTAACTACACAGTGATAGAGAAGGAGATGTTGGCAATCATCTATGCTCTTAATAAGTTCAGGCGCTATATAACTAGATATCAGATATTTTTCCATACAAACCATGCAGCCATAAGATACCTTATGAACAATCCATTGATTTCAAGAAGGCTAGCAAGGTGGTTGTTTTTTATGCAAGAATTTGATATCACCATTGTAGACAAACAAGGCAAGGAAAATGTTGTGGCAGACTTTCTCTCCAGATTGACTACATCAGAGGATACTCAAGTCATTGATGACTCCTTCCCTAATGAGCATTTGTTTTCCAATAGTGTGTACACACCTTGGTATGCAAATATAGCCAATTTTCTAGTTACAGGGAGAGTTCCCCCTCATTTCTCTCCAAAAGAGAGAAGGGTTCTTATTGAGAAAACTTTTCCATTTTCATGGATTGTAGGATGTTTATTCTACATTGGACCAGATCATGTGATGAGAAGGTGTGTAAGAGAGGATGAAACCTATGATATACTGCATGCATGTCATAATGAACCCTGTGGAGGGCACTTTGAAACTAAGAGAACAATATACAGGGTATTATTGGCCCACACTTCATAAGGATGCAAGCAAGTACACTAGGAAGTGTGATAGATTTCAGAGAATGGGCCAACAAACTAAATCTGATGAGACTCATCTATAACCTGAGGTATTTATCACACCATTTGATAAATGGGGACTTGATTTTGTAGGTCCAATTAATCCACCATCAAATGGAAAATCTTACATTTTGGTTTGCACTAACTATGTGACCAAGTGGGTTGAGGTCAAGGCTATGAAACATGCCAGAGACAATAAAGTTGTAGAATTCATCTATGAAGATATCTTCACACGCTATGGAGTTCATAGAGAGATAGTTATAGATCAAGGGGCTCAGTTTACATCAAATCTTGTAATAGCATTGGTCAATGAATATAATGTAATGCATAGGAAATCTACACCCTATCACCCTCAAGCCAATGGCCAGTCT
The DNA here is from genome assembly GCA_007258455.2 of Sequoia sempervirens. Classification (NCBI taxonomy): domain Eukaryota; kingdom Viridiplantae; phylum Streptophyta; class Pinopsida; order Cupressales; family Cupressaceae; genus Sequoia; species Sequoia sempervirens. Next base: position 818,442,478 of record VDFB02271358.1, on the reverse strand, counting down.
GAGGTGAAAAATAGAGAAATAGAGGCTATCTTGACCAAAACAATGGCTATTCACTGGAAAGATTGGGTAAATAGGTTGCCAAAAGTTGTCTGGGCTTATAGAACCACCTGGAAAACAACCACTGGTTTTACTCCTTTTGAATTATTGTATGGAAAAACAACCATGATTCCCATAGAATTTGAACATAGAACTCTTAGGAAAACACTAGACCTTGGGATGGACATATCCGAGGCACAAAAGGATAGGATCATGCAACTAAATGCCTTAGATGAAATAAGAAAGTCAACTCTTCATCATCTTGAGATTGTGGAAAATTAGAGAATCAGATGGCACAACAAATACATAAAGGAAAAGTTCCAACCAAGTGACTGGGCATTCCTTTATGATTCTAAGTATCAAGATAATGTAGGCATACTGCAAACTAGGTGGTTGGGACCATATGAAGTTGCAGAAGTCTTCTCCAATGGAGCTATCCAAAACTCAACCATTGACCCTATTAAATTCAAGCTCCTGGTCACCATCTCAGGTATACCATAAACTAGTTTCCAAACAAGAATTCATGTAGCAATTTATTCAGCACCAAACCTCCGATCTTCCTGCAGCCGAAGGATGCGGACCTAGTGTCCATCATTCTGACTAGTCAAAATATGCATGCAATCATAATAAAGATTTCCACTTTTTGTGGGAATTGATTTCTCCATCAATAAATCCATCTGCCCATCCATTTCTATCCTTTCTCTCTCTTCCATAACTCCACCATCACTTCACTCCATCACCACTTCATTTCATTGCTCAACTATACTTTTAAAGTAACGCATACTTTCTTCCACGTTCTTTGCAAACTACACTCCAAATTTTTAGGTACATGTGTAACAACTTGTTGTATCTTAATTATCTTAAATGTGTTTTTTTAATTATTGTATATTGATGTTGATATTTCACATAGCACATATTTGTATTTTGCCCTGTCACATCTTAATTATATCCCAACTTGTGCAAACACATGCTCTAATTTGGGTTGGGGGGAGTGTGAACCCACATGTCCACATGTCATACATGTCATCCATGTGCCAACATGGCAGCAAATATAAAATGAGCAAATTTGAAATGATAAATTTGAAATGATAGCTCACATGTATGACATGACACTAAACTGTCACCATTTTCTTTGATGATACCCCTCATTTATGCTTTCTTTACTTCCCTATTCATAGTCATAATGTCACTAAAAAGGTAAATTGAAGATTCATATGACATTGGCGTTAGCATTGAAGAAGGATTAAAGGGAAGAAAATTTTGTAGAGGTGTTTGCTAGATTGTAGAAGCAATGGGAGGTCGACTGATCAAAAAAGAACCTACAGTTCATTAGGTGATACTGCAAGATGCACTCTCCCTAGCAAAATTCAAAAATTGTGGATGGTTGGACTACTTCCTGAAACTAAATAGTTTCAATGAGGACATTGCTCTAGAATTTGCACAAACACTTTCTGACAGGAATACAATGGTAAAAGGGCTAGAAGTTATAGCCACTAAAGAGAGAATTGCTGAAGTAACGGGTTTTCCTGTTGAGGGGGAGCCCTACCCTACTTCTAGGGATGCTAGGTCAGCTAGGGCAGAATTTGCTGAGCCTAGTGATCCTACACTTGGTGTAAATAAGCAAGGAAAAAGGAGAACTTCTCTACTAGAAAAGTGGAAACAAGTTGTTGTCTACATTATTAAATATATTACTTGCAAAGGCCGTCAATCATGCCTTCACTTTGTGCATTTTAAGCTTCTGAACCATATGAGACATGGCAGAAGGATGAACGTGCCCAAGAAAATTGTTAGTAGAAAATTCTTTACAAGAAGTGTCTGGTATGTCATGGGAAGAATTTTTAAGCATTAATCAGTTTAGAATGGAAAATGCAGGTTCTAGAGGTCAGCCCCAAGCTTATAGGGTTAGTAGGGGTGAGAGGGTTACTAAAACCACTCTTGGAGCTTCAACTTTTGGCACAAACCTTAGCACAAACAGTCTTGTAGCTGAATCAATAATAGAAATTGGCTCCTCTAAAATAGAATATTTGGATGAAGGAAGTTCATCCTCAGACCCTAATGTCAATGTTCTCCCTAAAACTCCAATTTGTACTAGGGCTTCCATTAGAAAAGAGGAAGCAAAAATGAGATAGGTAGAAGTTAGAAAAGGGAAGGCCAAAAGAAAACATCAGAAAAGTAACACCAAGCCCTAGGAAATGTAAAGTTGATGACACTGGTCATCTTGCAGCCACTGAGAAACATAAAATCCGTCCAAAGAAATCAAAACTAGCCGAGCCAGCTACTGATATGCCTCCAAAAAGAAGCCTTGGACTTAGAAGGACACTTAGGAAGGAGAAAAAATCTCCTAAGGGACAGGTAAACATAGAAGTGGAGGAGGATTTTGAGGTACAAGCAAACATAGGGTTGGCAAAGCTTGTTGTTGTTGCAGAGTAGGTTGAAAATCAAGAACCAGAGCAATTTGAACAACATGAGTCAGTGAGAGGAAAGATCTTGGTAGGGAAACATAAAACTCCCACTTTTTCATGGGTATCTATAGCCCCGAACTTATGGAATGAAATGAAAAAGAAAGAGGAGGAGTGGAATAAGGAAAGACTCAAGCTACATGAAGAAGTCAAAAAGAAAAATGCAAAAATTGAGGAAAAGAAGGAAAAAATTACTAGATTAAAGGATAAGGTAGATAATGTGGTAGCTCTAGTACCACAGATGATGGCATGTAAAAATCCTCCATGAGTGTATGCACTACATTTAAGGGAGTTCCATCTTTCTTTCAAGCTATCAAGGGTTATTTCAGTTTTAAACCCTTCCATTGAAATACCACATGAGTTTTTCCAAGCCTATCAATCCTCTCCTCTTGAAGTTAAAAATTTATTATGTGAATTGTACTTGCATAATTATGTTGTTCCTAATGATCATGACTAGAACCCATTGCTATACATTGGAGATATCGATTTGAGGGCATTCATGTCATGGATCCAAAATGAAATCAGTTGGGGGAAATAATTTAAAATATATAGAGAGAGAACTCCATACCCCCTTGTCTCTCAGAGCTGAATCCAATAACCCTTCAGACATTTACTACACATGGCACCGAATTATTTATTATGTAGACTACAAAAACAAGACCATGCCTTCTATGGATGAAGCATACTAGGAATATGAGAAAATAGCTACTACTACAGGGAAAACAGTGTTACAGTACATATCACAGAGATGGAATAGTTTACCAAATTTGTTAAAATAGGTTGAAGTACTAGGTACATACATCTTGGAAGGATGAAGTAGCGCTATTGGCTTCCATTGATAGTCCAACCACCTACTCTGTTGTGGCCAATACCAAATTATAGATACTATCAGTATGATATAGATACAAAGAAGCCAAGGTGGGGCAGATTGGAAAACAAGGAGAGATTCTACTGGGATCCAAAATCAAATACTGCAGATATTGATTGAGGATAGATAGCAATTACTGACTTTAGACCTTTGACAAGGTAAAGGAATAGAGCTCCCTCTGCTAGAGGACCAATAGATCATTAGGTTAGGGGGAGATGATGAGTCTAAATAATGGCTCAATTTTGATAGGGTTTATCATATATTTGTTGCTGTTACTATATACTTTAGCACCTAGTTATTGACACTCTCCATGTTATTTCCCTAAATTTATGAACCTTGGGCATGAACTTATCCTTGTGAATTTTGATAATATTAACCTGCTATGTGAATTATCTATGTTAATTTTACATGTGGTTGAATGAATGTTACTTTAAGGTAATTATGGATATGCAATTGTTTTGTGTGTGCTAATGTCATTATGTAGGTTCACATTAAGTTACATATATAAATGAAGCTTGTGATACAAAAGAAGTTCATGCCAGCTGGTCGGTTGCTAAGGAAGTCAAAAAGATGGCCATTAAAGAGTTTAATGGAGGGACACTTCCAAAGAAAGGAAATTCCTAGCTCGTGTAGAAGTTGTAACTACCTTTTAAATGATCATGTTTGTTAGTTGAGAAAATCTAGGAAGTTTTGTTGTGTTGGATCCTTGTTGAGGCAAGTCTGCTTTGACTAAATCTGGTGCATGTATAACTTCCTCCCTCTCTTTTATATGCTTTCAATAAATGGTGTCCTCTTATTTTGTTGGAGTCAACTGCCTAGTTTGTTAGGGTTAATTAGAAGCTTTTCCCTCTATAAATAATGGTTAGATACCCCTTTTCACAAGGTTGGATGTTCTGAGATTGTACTTGCATTTTTAGTTTCAAGTAATATAGCCATATTGTTGATATGTTGTAATCATGTTTTCAATGAATAAATGATATTATGATTTGCTACATTTGAGTTAGCTTAAGGAAGACTCACTCAAGGGGGCCCACTTAGTGAGAATTCCATCCATTTAATTTAATAGTTATTTTTATGTTCAATAATTAGTTTCGGTCTCAGCAGTTGTCTTTTCCTATAACCATTGGAATTTTGTTTTGTGACTATTCCTGCAGCCAAGGCAGACAGAGTAACTTCTTGTCTGTTTGCTAAGATTTCTATTTCTATCATCCATTCCAATTTTGTTGTTGATGCTTAGTTTAGTTGTCAATTCATATTCAGTACTTATGTTAATTTATTTCTAGCATTTTATTTTCAGTACTGTTTCCTTTCTATTTGTAGGATAAGGATGACTGCAGTTGAGTCATATTGCACATACAATGATGACCCATTTCAAGTTCATGTCCCTGGGTTGACAATGAAATGAACCTTCATGATGAGCAAAATGGCTACTTAGTGCAAATGTCTAATCTCTAAGTTACAACTTTAAGGGCTTAGTTATTGAACCATTAGAGGAGGCCAACAAGCGATGTGCCTAGAAACCTAATTTTGACCCCCTATTAAATGCACCTAAAAGAAAAAATTGAGGCAAGTTTCAAGTCACATACCCGGGGTCCTGCATCTGCTTGGCATTGGTACTCTCGGATCCATTCTTAAAGATGAAGAGGAAGCACATGGTGAGCCATTTTGCCAAAGTGTCAGAGCTCCAAATGCACAAATCTCTAAGGGCTAAATGCACAAATGAATTAGAAGTGTCACCCTTTTCACTTATTTAAGCCTAAAAATTAGGGTTTTTTGCCCTAATTTGAGCCAAAAGCTAGGGTTTTGACCAATTTTACCTATTTTTGCCCTGCACAACCTATTTTGAGCCATTTTTTGTGTTTCTAAGGCCATTTTTGGAATCCCAAGGCTTGTTTTAACACCTTGAACCTATCTTTTACCTTTGTTGAGAAATCAACCCAAAATTCCTGCCCGATTTCTTGAGGTGGGCAGGGAACCAGCTTATTTCTTCCGCTGGGGCAACAGTGGGGCATCCAAAAAATCAAGATTTTTTTTAATTTTTTATCTAAGCAACAATTTAATCTGTAAAGTGTCAGTCTTTGAACCAACATAACAGGTACCTCACTTCAAAGAGGGGAAAAATGTAGACACTTAAATTTGTCCTAAATGATATCACGCACTCGAATCTGATATACTAACACCATTTCATCCTAAAACCCATCCTCTTTTTTCTTAATTGATTAAATTAACCTAGCTATTTAATTAATTGCATTATTTTCATTTATTAATCTAATTGACCTAATTAGGTTAATTCACCCCCTTTCATGCTAACCTTGCATCTTGTTAAATTAGATAAATCAAAATATTTAATTTAATCCCTAAGTCCTCTTATTTAATTAAATAACCCTGAGCTATTTAATTAAATATTATATCACATCCCCCCTTTTCATTAAATCATTTTATTTAATGAATATCATATAATTCTCCTTATTTGCATAATTGAATTTTTTTTTTAATTGTCAAATTACTAATTAAATCTAATTCTCCCACTTGCAAGGGAATATTCCTCCTTTGCACATTCCTCCAAAAGGAATATTCTTATAGAATATTCCTGCCCCTTTGCACATTAAAATTTGGTTTTAATTAATTAAATGCTAATTTTCCTCCAAAATGGAATATTCCCATGGAATATTCTTTCCCCCCACTTATTTTTAAAAAAGGAATATTCTTCCTTGTAACAAACTTCTTGTGCAAGTTTTGAAAGTGTGGTTGTTTCGATGAATGTAAGCCCTTGATTAACTATCATCTTGCAATTTCAACCCTTGATCGAAATCCATGATCCATGTCTCCATTTTCCTTCCATCTTAACCATTGATGAATTCTTTTGATCTTGACCATCAGTTTCATTTTTCCTATTCTATAAATAGGGCTTGCATCTATTGAATAGGGATCCATATTTTAATAGTAAACTTATGCTATTAAAATCACTCTCATCTTGCACTCATATTTTATGTTTTAAAAGGAATTTTAGGTTAATTTCTTGCATCATATTGTCTTAGCTTCCATTAATATCTTCCATGGTAACTTAAGTGCATCCATTTAGCATATCTTGTAATTAGGGTTTTAATATTTCAAATCTTGCATACATTTAGGATAGATTTGTATACACCCATATCAATCATCATAACATTTATCATGTTAGAATAGCTTTTATCATGTTTTACAACACATCTTTCATCGATTTCATCAATTATCTTCAATGGAATCGATCAAAACAAGCTCATTATCTAAGGGATTAGGAAAGGGTCGCCATTCCACATCAATGTGACACCACTCCCCCAATAGGATAAATTTCAATGGATTAGAATAAATGTTTATGAAGCTTTTGTATTTTAATATGTTGGTTTTAATGGCTTCTTAGCTTAGTTTGCATTGAATGATCTTATCGGACTGATGTTTAGTGGTTTAATTATAATTTCAATCCTCATGGATCAAGTGTAGTTAGCCTATATTACGTTTGTTGTTCACAGATGGTTTTATGATTTTTTTGGATTTTGATGTTATGAGGTTGATACCATCTGTGGGATCCCATGAAGACATAAGTCAAGAAATTTCCTCTAGTCAGGTATAGGACCAACTTATTACGTGTGAGGGGATCAATAGAGGAGTGCAAAGGATGGTCATGAATACAAAGGAAGCTAAATGTCAATGGTTCTCAAACCATGAGAAGGATGGAAAATCTTTATTATGGATGAAGGATATGTGCAAATGGATGAGCGTAGGATGAAAGACCAAATAAAGTGATAGTAGATGGAGGAGCATAAACTGACCACACATGGCACCTATTTGCCAAGTTTTCACCATGGTGCTTATCCAAAGCACCACCGAAGTGGTTTTCACTTTTGGATGAATTATTTCTCTTTACTATTTTTTTTATTTTTTTGTTGTCACCAAGATACCTGTTTGCTAGGTTTTCATCAGGGTGACTATTTTTTTGATTTTTTTTGTATTTTTTGAATTTTTGATGGGATATTCTAAGAATTAGGTCTAATACCTGCAAAGGTGCATGTTTTTTATGGGCTCAGGTAACGGTTCACCTTCTAGATTGGAGAGCTAATAAGCATCATATCCATATGCTACTATGATGATATAAGGGCCCAACCAATTAGGTTCAAAATTTTCAAGCTTTTCTCGATTTGTCTGATTCTTCAGATTCTCTTTCAAGACTAAGTCACCAATGTCAAATCTTCTAGGTCAGACCTTCAAATTCTAACAACATTGAAGGAGGTTTTGATATGCTTGCAAATGTTTCAAAGCATTCTGTCTCTTTTCATCCAATAACTCTAGCTCATGTAGATAAGATACATGGTATTACTCTTGATCAGTCAATCCTTGCATAGATACTCTTAGGGATGGTAACTCAACCTCAATAGGAAGTATTACCTCAAATCCAAACACAATGGAATATGGAGTGGCTCCTATAGGGGTGCGAACATTGGTACAGTAAGTCCATAAAGTAGGATTGAGTTAGAGATACCAATAACGACCAACATCATCGATAATCTTTTTTAATATTTTAAGGATAGTCTTATTAGATGCCTCAGCTTGACCATTACCCTAGGGGTAATATGGGGTGGTGAAGTGATTATGGATATTAAATTTCTAAAAAATTTCATGTACATCCTGATTTTTAATTATAACAATGGATTAAGGGATACCATAACGAATATAATGTAATTCAGAATGAATTTGGATATTCGCTTACCAATAATGTAGGTCATTGGGATGGATTTGATCCATTTGGTAAAGTATTATGTAGTAATAAGGATAAACTTATGCCTATTTACAAAAGTGGGATAGATCTTTCTTATGAGATCAAGTCCCCATTTAGAAAATGGCCATGGTGATGTAAGTAACTGCAATTCCTAGGCAGGTGCATGTATAAGATCTCCATGAATTTGACACTGGTGACATCCTTTCACAAAGTGAGAGGCATCGTGTTCCATCATAGGCCAATAATATCCCATCCTCATAATATTTTTAGCTAAGGTGGGACCAGTAGAGTGAGCTTCACATATACCATGATGAACCTCTTGTAAGGTCGTTTGGGCTACATATGAGTTGAGACATTGGAGGAGGGTGTTATCTAGGTTGTGGCGGTAAAGGGTATCTTTGATGATGTTATATTTAGAGGCTTGTCAGATAAAGGTTTTGCATTGGTTGGGAGACAAGTCATGAGGGATAATTTGGTCATGCAAATAATTGTAAATGTATTTATACCAAGGACCAACAAGTTCACACACAAATTTGGTTTTGAGGACAACAAACGCAAGGATCAACAGTTGTTCTACCAAGAACTCATCTTGTGATGCATTATTAGGAATTCCCAAGAGAGATCCAATTGTTTTCATTGTGTCAACAACCTTGTTATGGATTCTTGATATCTATTCAAAGTTAATGGCTTCAAAGTACAGTCTAAAACTCTCAACCATGTGCTTGTAGGGCATTAGTTTCTCATCCTTGGTATCATAATCATCATTGACTTGCTTGATCACTAGCTGGGAATCACCATGAATTTGAAGATCCTTGATTTTCCATTTTATTACCATTTTGAGTCCTGTTAGTAATGCTTCATACTTAGCTATGTTATTAGTGCACAAAAATGCTATTTAGAATGACTTAGGAATGGAATCCCCTTGAGGTGTGATGAATAAAATGGCAGATCCTAAACCATGACATGTGTAGGATCCATCAAAGTACAATTTCCATGTTGTCGATGTTTCCATGACAAAGATTGAATCATCTAGGAAATCGGATATTAGGGGGTGGTCTACTTTCACTGGCGCATCTACAATATCACATTTCCTTTTATTGCTTTTTGATCAATATATTCAATGTCATATTCACTTAAAATCATAACCCACTTAGCTTATCATCCTGTTAGAGTTGCTTTACTGAGAAGGTACTTCAGAGGATCAATTTTGGCTATCAATTTTCTCTTATGATTTATCATGTAATGTCTTAATTTCTGGGTTGCGAATACAACTGCTAAGCATGCCCATTCAATAGGGCTATAGTTTGACTCATGTCTGACCAAGGTGCGACTAATGTAGTAAATTGCTCATTCTCTTCCATCATTATCATTTTGTGCCAATAATGCCCTCAATGCTGATGTATTTGTTGTTACATACAATATCAAATGTGTACCACCAATCAGAGCCATAAGAACTAGTAGAGTCAATAGATAATGCTTAATTTGATCAAATGCTTCTTGACATTTTTTTGTCTAGATGAAGGAAATTCCTTTTTGTAACAAATGTTGAAATGGATGAATCTTGTCTGCTAGCTGAGCAATGAACCTATGGATTGATTGTAATCTTCCTTGTAAATTCCTTAGCTGACTAATGTTGATGGGAAGTAACATGTCCAATATATGCAGGATCAAACTCTATTCCTCTACGAGAGACAATGTATCCTAATAGTTTTCCCGATTGGACCCTAAAAACACACTTCTTTGGATTTAATATGAGTTTGTACTTTTCAAGCTGTGTGAAAATATTATCCAAGACTACTAGGTGACCACTTCTTTCTAGATATTTTGAGAGAAGATCACCAACATAATCCTCCATAAGTACATGCATATAATCATAAAAAATGGTAGTCATGGCTCTTTGATATGTAGCTCCAACATTCTTAAGTCCAAATGGCATAACGTTCCAACAAAAATTTCCCTAAGCGCATGTGAAGGCTCTCTTTGGTTGATCCTTAGGAGAATTTCTTATTTGATTGTAGCCCAAGAATCCATCCATAAGCTATAGCATTTCATATCCAACAATGAGGTAAACTATGATATCAATATTTGGTAAGGGGAAATCATCTTTAGGACAAGCCTTGTTAGATCTTTGAAATCTGTGCATACTCTGATTTGACCATTTGGTTTTGTGACAGGAACAAGATTAGATATCCATTTGCATAATCAATAAGCGTATGAATCCAACATCCAAGAGTTTCTTTAGTTCAACCTTAACCAGGAGTGTGATCTACTGGTGGATTTTCCTCAGCTTATGTTTACATGGTTTGGCATCTGGTATCAATGGAAAGTGATGTAAAAATAGCTCAAGATCAAACCCAGGAATATCAACATATGACCATGTGAAATTAACTTGTCTTTTTGAAAAGTATAATGTAAACTCAGGTTTTTCCTTAGCAGCCAAAGATGTTGCAAGCTGTATGATTCTAGAGTTATCTTGTTTCCCAATGTTCACTTCTTTTGTTTCTTCCATAAGCAATGGAAATATTTCTTGGTCTATTGGGAGAGTATCCAATCCTCCATCCTCAGGCACCTTAGAGAGGTTTTCACCTTTGGATATGTCCTTTATTTTTAATTTTTCACAGTCAGCAGCCACCTTTCAGTTTTCACTTGAAGACCTATTCTTTTTATTTTGACTTTTTAAATTTTCACTTATGTGACTAGAGGAAAGGACAACCTCACCAAAATATGTTGCACTATTGAGCTCTATGACAAAACCAACCTTATGAACCCCACTCGGTATTCCTTCACAAAGTCCCATGAACTCATCAATTGCTTCATCATTCTCGAATGTTTCTAAACTCGGTGGTTCTTGTTGATCCCAATCTATTAACTGTGGGTAAACAAGTGGTAGGCCATCATTGGTGTTGTCAAGGGTCATGGTGTAGGTAGATAAGGTAAAGACAGAGGTAGAGTCATTAGGTTCTCATAAGTGTGTGATCCAAGCTTCTCTTTTCAAGGGAACCTTTTGGTAGGGATTTGACGGAGGACCAACTTTAAACATCTGAAAAAATACTTCCTCAAAGGTAGGCTCACCAAGTTCTCTAAATTTTTCCTCAAGGTTATAATTGTTGATGGACCTATTGGATTCCAAATACATTCCCATTCACTGGAATTGGAATCGATATAGTAGTCCTCAGATGTATCAATTTCAATTGAAGCATTAATAGTATGACTTGAAGGTGACTTGATACCATGAATAGTCAATTTTATTGGTACAAACCCTAACCCTTGATAATTTAGTAATTTAGGAAGCATTAAGGGTTCCAACATTCCTTGTTTGTTTAGACCAAGGTCGCTATGTCCATCATATCCTTTTTTCTTTTGTTAGAAACCAAGATCAGACATGCAAACCAAAAAACCTTCCACATAAGAGAAAATAAAATAAAAGCAGAGCTTTGCATGAAGATGATCAACAAGAACCCTTTTGGATACTATTCAACTAGTAATTTCTTAGGTTCTATGTCCTCCTCTTCTTTATATAACCATGTATAAATGTGGTCATCCAACTATTCTTTGGATAACTCTCCCCATTTAGTGAAGGTAGTAGGGGGATTGTGGATGATAACCTTAGGATGCACAAGATGTGGCTTTCCATAAGACTTGGGTGACTTAGGTAAGTTTCCAATGCAAAAGAGGCTCTTCATGTTGTATTATCCACATCCTTTGTCTTGTATCTATATTTTAGGTTTGGATGGTGGGGTGAATGGAGTGGATGATTTGACAAGGTCAGATGGATCAATGTAGTGGGATGAGGTGGAAGATGAGGCCTCTCAATTTATGGGAACTTGATGCTCAATAATTCCTTTTAGGTTTGTGCAATACTGAAAGGGATCAAGATCACCAGGAATAGTAATTTCAATGCCATTATGTGGAAAATTGAGGCATTGGTGGTATGTGGAAGGGATATCCTTCATGGCATGAATCCATGGGTGGCCAAGGAGAAGGTTGTAGTGTAAATTCAAATCCAAGACATGAAAAACTATGTTTTGCATAGTTGGACCAACTTTTACAAGAAGCAAAATTACTCCTTCGGATGAATGTTCAACATAATCATAGGATTTGATAACAATTTTCTTGGTTTGATCTATGCAATTCTCAGAGTATCCCAATGATTTTTCCAATTTCAGGGAGAAAATGTTAAGACATGCTTCACCGTCTACAAGGACTCGTCTTATTTTATGCTTATTTACATAGAATTCTAGGTGTAGGGGATCATTATGATCAAAATTTTTTGTGGAAAAGTCTTGTTCAGAGAAGGTGACGTGATGCAGCATAGCTAGGTATCCAACCATGGCCTAAAATTTATTGACACCTAGATTAGCAGGTATAGATGATTCCTACAAGGATTTTTCAAGGATAGCTCTATGTTGAGGAGATATGCGAAGGAATTCTAGGATATAAATCTATGTAGGATTTTTCCCTAGTTGGTCTAGGAGATTATACTAGCTTTTTAGTTGTGGATTGGAAGGAGGTCCTAGAAGAGTTACCTTGGCTCTGCGAGTGGTGAGAACACACTCCGCACTTTTCTTGTTTATAGTAATGGTGGAAATGTGATCATCAAAGGCTCATATATTATGGATGATGGTATTGTAATAATGTGTGACGCGGGTATAATTGGCATTATTGTTTTCCCTGAACTGGAGGCTTTCCTTTGTCATCATCTTGCAAGGGAGTTTTAAATATGATTGTTATCAATTAGATATGCACCCTTTGTCAGATTTGCAGAAAATTAGACTATTTTTTGAAACATGGAAACTCTTTTCAGATGTGGGTGATCTATGCAAAAAGAGAATCTCCAAAGTGAGTTGGTTCTCTGAATTGTGAATATTATTCTAAGTAATTTCTAGGAAAAGGGATAGAAGGATGACTGAAATTAAAGCTATGACTAACAGATGATTTTCAAGACTTGATAATGATTTAATGATAATTCTAATTTCTTCCTCACAAACAGCTTTCAGAAAAACACAATATCTCACAACCTCTCATCAACAATTAACACATAAATAATTTGCATGAAGACCTGATTTTAAATACAACATGCAACCTGTATTTTTGAACTTTCTGCATCAAGAATTATAGTCTTAGGACATATCAAGGACTCTGTGAACAAAAATCACAATATAACATGAAACTGAAACTGCAAGTAGACACAAAATTGAGAAGTAAGAATGTTGTTTTTATTCAACTGAAGGAGTATGCCAAAATTTGTCTAAACTGAGTACAAAATGAGTTTACAAGCTCCAAAATGTGTGAGAGCAAGAAATTGAAATCTGAACTGGGAAGAAGAAAAAGCTAAGTCTTCTTCAAAATATAATTCTCTCAAACCCTAATCCGAGCTCACTAAGAAAGCTTCGCGAAAAGGCATCAAAATTGTCTCAAAAGTCTGCATCAAAGCCGAAAAACTCACTGTTTCCATGTACATACTAAAAAGCCTCTCAAAATAGACTAAATCTACTTTTAAAGCAAATAAAGCACCTTATCCATCTAGCAGACAACTCAAATCCGACCCAAGGAAAAAATCTCAACCCCAATCTGCTAAAAATAGCAAAGAGATAAAAATAATTTGTTTTATCTTTGCTTTACATAATATGCAGATCTTATACTTTCTCAATTTGACCTAATTTTTCAATTAAAGATCGTTTTGAAATATTTTGCAAAAAATTACAACCTATATCTCCATTAGAAATCTTGATTTTCTCAAAAAATCATAAAGATATACAAAGCACCACTCTCCTCATCAATATCCTAATTGATTTTCTTTAAAATCAATTGAAAATAAAATAAGCCCTAAATATGAAAACTCATCTCCAAGGAAAAATTGATTATATCATTCTTATTTTAATCGATCTTCTCCAAAATCAATTAAAAATAAAACCCTAAGTCAAAATTAAGATCTCATTACAGTTTTATTATGATGTTTTTGACTTAGGATTTGATTACCTTCAAAACCAAACACAAGGAATTGGCCACCACTATGTGTATTTGATTTGGGCATTGATAAAAAAAATTAAAAAAACTAAGGGAAAATCCCTAAGTCGACTTAGGGTAAAGCAAAACCCTAATGAACAAAATGCGAAGAATGCCCTATGTTTTTGCATCATTTTGCAAAGTGAACTTTGGAGAAATGATTCTCTGCATGAGCTGCCAAGTATGGACTAGGGTTTCAGCTGGAAACCTCCATTTGAGCCTCCACAGCTCAGAGTAAGTGCTATTGATTATTTTCTATTCGTTCCTTGAGCTTTTTGATGCAAACTAGCTTCTAAAGTCATGGTTGTAACCATATTTCTAATGCAACTTTTACTATCTTTGTATCTCACTTCTCCCCAGCCACCATGAGGGAGTTCGAGCTGGGCATTTTGGTTTGATTTTGCAAGAGAAAAAATGAGGTTTCTTCTCAGCTCATGGGTAAGAATCACTGGCTATTCATTCTTGTTTGACCTCTTGGCTCTTTTGATGGTAAAATGAAAATCTCATAGGCCACGCCATGAGATAACTATCTGATACCTCTATTTCATTTTTGTGCTTTGTCTTTGATACTGTCCTTGGTATCCACTATGAGAGCTCGACTCTTTGTCTCCTGCTTTGTGAGCTCGGTCGCGGCTTGTGTGATTTCCTACAGGCATGAAATGGTAAGCCTTTCTATCTTCTTTTGTTTTCCCTATTATTTTCACTCAAAGAAAAATAACAAGAATTAGCTCCTCTGTGATTTCATGATAATTTGTGACCCAAGGGCTCCCTCCAGGCTGCATTGTGTACATACTTACTATGAGCTTTGAAATCACTTAGAGCTTGAACCATCATAACTTCTCATTATTTTCTGTTGTTTCTCATAAAACCCTGACATGGGTATGTCAGAAAATTGGAATATCTTGTCTTTAAATTCGAAACCCTAATGTGGGTATTCAAAAAAATAAATAAAAATCTGTATATTTTGATATTCATGTAAAATTTGGGCTTGACCCATCATGGCTTCTACATTTTTTGTATCAACTTTAACTTCGTCATATGGGTATTTGTATTTTCTAAGAATACGTATTTACCTGGTCTAGAGCTTGACCCATGACAATATTCTACCTTCCTTCGAAGCTTTTGTCAAAATACCTTCATGAACAAATGATATATTGCATTTCTTTTGTTCCTTTGTTGAAAACCCCACGTGGGTAAGCTATAAATTGAACTATCTTATTTTAAATTCAAAACCCCAAGATGGTTGTTCTAAAAATAAGACATTTGGAACTCAAAAAATAAACTCCCAGGTGGGTTTACCTGAAAATGAAAGGGAATTCACCTATTTCTGTACTAATGCAAAAAAACAATCATGGGTACTCGGTATTCTTTGAAGAAAATTATCTATTCCTTAATAGAGTTCAATCCAGCATTGCATTTCATTTTCATTTCTAATTTCTTTTTTAAACCCACTCCATGGGTAAATAGTATTCTGGAAGAAGACTGCATTTGATTTGAAATTCCTTTCATGGCATTTTGTTACATTCAGAAATTCCTCCATTTTGAACATATGGGAATTTGGAAACTTAGAGAAATTTGTGCTATTTCTTAACACAGGTACACCATAATATGATAAAATTGAATATTTACCAGAAGCCTTCATATATCTACACTTCGATTACATTTTGTAGTATCGTTTCAATGTTGTTTTGAACCCTCCTTTTGCATAGAAATCCTTCTAGTTTAACTCTGTAGATTATTTGTTTGCTTTAGTCTTCTCATGCACTCACAGCTACATTCTTCATGGATGCATTCCAAACCCTCATTCATACCATTTCTTTTGACATATTTTACTCATTCTAAAGATACTTTTGTGTATTTAAATATCTGAAAACCTGTTCACATTCGTATGTCTGCTAATTGCAATTCCCTGAAATATACTTGAATGATGGAATGAATCTCTCATTTTAATTGTCTCCTTTTCAAAACAATGATGTAAAATTTCACTTGAAGTAACATTGCATGTTCAGTCCAAATGAAGCTAATTGTCTTGTTGTATTGACTCTCGTAATCCTTCACTCTGACAAAAACCTAAAACCTTCTTCTTATGTCTTCATGCTTGACTACCTTCTAAAAGTATGCTCTTCTATCTGGCACTCTTCATGCATTTTTATGCTCCATTATCTAAAATTGCTTTATGCCTTGCTCTCTAATGAAAATCTGTAACATTTCTCTTTGTTGAGGCATTATTTATGCCTATTCACTATCACTGTCATGAGCATGAACATTGTAGATATTTGCATGATATTACAAACATGATGAACAAATATTATTATGGCAAAAAATAAACCATACAACAATGTTTGAGATGAATGTACTCAGTTGAATTAATCAAGCTAATCTAAATTAATTGCCCACCTATAGCTTTCAGAAACATTTTTGACTGCTATGAATGAAAAATTGGCTTGATGGCTTTGATGAATGAATTTATTTTTACTCTTTCAGTTGCATTTCCTTTCCTGATGAATATGATGATTGCAATTTCTATCTTAGCCCATCTGTAATGGATAAGGGGCAGCATGCCGAGCTCTACCCTTATGGGAGCCCATTTTTCTCCACATGCTTGGTCTTCAAAAAATAATCATCTTCATGATTTTCCCTATACCTGCACAAAGAAACAAACGATGTTAGCATAAAACAACATATCATGATATTGATGTCTCTCTTTCAAGCCATGTTTTTGCACTTCTCTTGATTGTTTCAGTGTATGATCAGTAGCATACTACATTATCGTTGATGGTTTATGTAGGTATATTCATAGTTGAAGCTCTAACATTCCTCTCTTCCTTCCTATAGGCCGATGGAGCTCGAAGAAGACAAAATGGTGCACCACTTCTGCGACAGTCATCAATCAACAGGCAATGATGATTATGTTTATACTTATGTGATTATTCCTTTTATGCATCTTCCATAGTGTAGAGTGATGCTTATGATGCACTGTAACAGTTACATGCATGGCTTGTGTGGATATTTGATTTCAATCTTATGCTTTTCATTTTGAAAAGAAAAATGCATCTCAATGCAAATTTGTAC
The DNA here is from genome assembly GCA_007258455.2 of Sequoia sempervirens. Lineage (NCBI taxonomy): Eukaryota > Viridiplantae > Streptophyta > Pinopsida > Cupressales > Cupressaceae > Sequoia > Sequoia sempervirens. The sequence continues at coordinate 818,425,284 of VDFB02271358.1, read as the reverse complement.
TATCATTTGAATTCTCGCAATCAAATGAAATGTTGTAAATATGAATTACTTTATGAAATAAATGAAAGCATTTGAAATGCTTTGTTGTTTGTATGTTCAATCCTGTACTCCATTTGATTGTGAAACACTGAAAAAAAAATTCTTGAAACTTTGTTTCCTCATCTCAATGCATAACTGTCACTTATAAAATGATAAACCAGATACAATCAACACTTAGCATATGCAGAAACAAATGTATTTTTCACTTTCAAATATAACAGTATTTAGTCAGCTCCACCAATTGAGTTGTGGCAAAAATTGGTAACAATGATATGATCAACATTTGCCTTACCTTGTGAATTGTCTATTGAAATGATTCCTTGTTCAATGAGGTCTTGAATGAAATTTTTGAGTGTCCAACATCTGGATGTCTTATTTCCTTTTCCACGGTGATATTCACTATATTCATCTTGCTTCCACCAATTGGGTTTGATTAATGAGGGTTCATAGTTTTTGATGTCTAGTAGTTGGATGACATTGGATTGCAAGAGTGTCTTTAGGACTGATTCAATGGGTTCACCCAATGGGGTGTATGTTCTCTTAGCACATGGAGGACCTATGTGTTTTTGGTTGTTTTGGACTATGTTCAATGTTTGACCTTGACCTTGTGTTTCGGCATTTGATGTGTTTGATGTGTTTGACATGGAAGGACCTTTGAGATGAATGGTAGGACCTTTGTTTATCACTTTAGCATCGACAACTCCATCATTAGTGATGTTCTTGTTTTGGCACCAATATTTACCTTTGTCATTATTGGTCTTTGGGGTCTCTTTATGTACTTTAACTAGTCACTTTGTGACAAGACCTTTTTCAATAAGGACACCTTTCTCAAGGATTTCGTCAAAAGTCATGCAACATTGGATTTGAAGACTCATCATTTTTGTATTAATATTTTCCACAAACATGGTGACTAGTTGTTTCTCAGGGATGTGACAAGGAAACTTGCTAGCTATGCTTTGCCATCTTGGTAAAATGTGGTAAGTGACTCCTTCTTGTTTGGTTGTACATAATGTTGTGAGGGTTACGCCACTTTCAATGTAAAAGGCAAAGTGATGAATTAACTTATCAACCAATTCACCCCATGTTCTAATCCCTAGAGGAAGGTGTGCAAACCAATCTAGGGTCGGCCCCGTGATACTTCATGGGAATAGTCTCATCAAATAGGTAGGATCATATGCAATTTCCATACATGCTATATTAAATTCTCATATATGTTCCATTGGATCTCCTTTCCCTTTGTACTTGGGTAAAGTTGGTGTTGTGAAGTGAGGGGGAAAGGGTGACATGTAGAGATTTATTTCAAATGGATAGGGGCACAATTCATCCATGGAATAATTTTTCTTGTTGGTCCCACATTGCATGTTTGTCATCTATTGTTGTATGGCATTTATTTATTACATCAAAGTGTCTACAAGAGATGATGTTTTGTTGGTTTGATTTGGTGTTATGGTGTTAGTGTTGAGGTCATATGTTGGATTCGGATTTGGATTGGAATTTTGTGGCATAGGACCTTGGTTTCCTTGTTGATATTGATGTGTAAATGTTGCATTGGTGTTGGTTTGGTTTGGGGGGAAATTGGCATTTAGATTTGTCCCAAAAGCCACGTTTGTATTTGGTATGGCCTTTTGAAATTGTGGTGTGGGCCCTTCATTTGTACCTTGGATTTGAAATGTTGGACCTTGATTTATATTTTGGAAAGATGGTGTGGGTCCTTGATTAGTGTTGTGGTATGATGGAGTAGGTCCTTGAAGTGATGGGGTGGGTCCTTGATTAGCATTTGAAAATGTATGTCCTTGATTGGCATTTGATCATGTAGGTCCTTGATTAGTGTTTTGGAATGAAGGAGTGGGTCCTTGGTTGGTGTTTTGATTTGGAATTTTTTGTAGGACAATATGAATTCTCTTAGATTTGTTTGGTTGATTTTGATTTGATGGAGGTGTGCTTTGAAATTGGAATGAGGGACCTTGATTCATGTTTTTAAGTGTAAGCGTGGGACCCTGGTTTGTATTTTGAATTAAAGGTATGGGACCTTGGTTCTTATATTGAAATAAAGGTGTGGGACCTTGAGATGTGTGACCTTGGTTTGTATTTTGAAAAAGAGGATTTGTGAAGGTCTTACCCATGGAATTGGATGAGCTACCAAATGTAAAATTTTGTCCTTGTGTTGTTGCATGGGTTCTCTTGTTTCCGAATGTGGAGATATTAGGGATATGTGTGGTAGTTTTGGCCACATGTGTTGTTGTCCCAAGTGGTAATGTAGTGGAAATTTGTTGTAAAGAGGTCATTCTCTAATGCAAAAAATGGGTTTTGAGTATTTCCTTCCACAATTGTGGAGACATCAAAGCCTTGAGGGAGTTGAGCACCCTTTTTGGCTAGTGCATAGAAGTATCTATTAGGATCATCACTAACAAGCTCATCAACCATGCGTAAAATCCTTGGATGTTGGTAAGCTCTTTCAATTTCTTCGGGATTCATTTTCTTGTTGAATTCCTCTAGACAAGTAGATTGTCCAATGTGTTGGTTGGATCTCTTTGTGGTGTTTCTCTTTGTGGTGTAGATTGACTTGAATTTGATCCAAAGTTGGTGTCATGATGTGGACTAGAAAAGGGATCATTTAAGGCATCCATGTCCTTTCTTTTAGTTCCTGACCTTGTTTCAACCATGTAAGACTTGCAAGTTTGGAAGGAAATGCAAGGTGATATGAAGCTAAACTATGTTTTTGTGATTTTTTGGATATAAGGATACAAGATGATCATGCAAGGATAATGATGATCTTAAGACCAAAGGATGGGATGAAGCTAAATGAAACTAATGGATGTCAAATGGTTCCAAAGGTAGACTAATTAATGATCAAAGATAATGATATGAAGGCTAGGTAATGCTAAATTAAAGATCAAAGGTTATAATGCAGCTAAGTCTAAGATGAGGATGAGCTATATATTTTTTTGATTTTTGGGATATAAGGATGCAAGGTGAAAATGCAATCTAAATCCAAGATCAAGGAATGATAGGATGATAATGATGCTATGGTCAAAGGGTATGATGTGACACTAGCAACATGACACTAAGGATATGAACCTTTGAGATTAAAGAAAGAGGATGATAATCAAGCTATTTTAGGTCCAAGATAACAAACCCAAATGCCATTGACCTTTGTGATGACCAATATGATAGATTTGACAAAGCGAGTCTAAACTAGGACATGAGTTTGAGACTCAAATTTTGACCAAGGTGATAATGAAAAAGGTTGATAAATTTCAAAGATGAAGGTCAACGACAAGTTGGATAGGTAACCATGGACTGTCCAAAGGATTGATAGGTTTCCTATGTCTGAAATCTAAAAGGTGTGTGCAACCTAAGGTCTAGGATTAATTATGCAAGGAAAGGGGTTGAAGGCAACCTAAAATGTAATGCATTCCTAAGTGAAAGCGATGGAATGTATGGGAAAAACTCTTCAAGTCTAAGGTTTGGAAGCCAAGATCACTATCAAGATGAATTGATTCAATTTTGGATAGGGATATTATGGATTTCCAATAATCAAGAAATTATGGCATTGTTTTCTCAGATGTGCCGTTTCAGTTGCGGGTTTCTGATGAGCAGTTACAATTCACTATGGTAGTTACAACTCTGTTTTAAGCAGTTGTGTTGTAGAATATCAGTTGTGGTTTTCTAGTTAACAGTTGCAGCACAAAATTGTAGTTGTGGGCCTGTTTTGATCAGTTACGGTTCATAGAGTGTTTATTTTGCAAACTAATGGTTTTTTGATGGATTTTTGACTGGTTTCAATGATATTTTGTGAAATGTAATTTGGAAAACATAGAAAACATTCAACAAGCATTTGTTTGGTTTGATTTTGAGTGTGAAAATGTTTGATTTCAATGTGAATAAAGACACTCGTACAAAATTCACAACCTAGGCTAGGAAAAGAATACCCGCTAGATCCCTACTTGGCTTGCTCCAAACACCTAAACAGAGTGGACAACTAGAGATCTTGGAGGCACTAGCTCTCCCTTACACAATACTGGCTCACCAAAATATCTTACCCCCTAAGATATGAAAAACCTTGAGGGATTCCTTATCTCTACAATGAATGGTGGAACATAGGGCGGCTTCAGAATGATCGTTCCTGTGCCACCAAGTAAAGTTTTTTGGCCACTAAAACAATGGTTCTTAGTCTTTGTTTCGAGGAAATACTAGTGCCTATGTGTGAGGCAAGATTAGCTCAATTAAGAGGCCTCCCAATCCCTTCCTAAGAAAGGATTTTGACGTGTCATGTGGACACTAGGGGTACTTGTCTGCATAGGACATCCTCACCAAGTGATTGAATACTTTCCCAACGATCACAACAATCTATATAGCAGACTGAAACAGTGCCACTTGGGTCATTCCCTCTTTTGAGGCAGGCCCTCTAAGGGTATACAAAAGCAAGGAAGTATGTTGTTTTTTATCTCCTATATCACACGAAGCACAAGGAGAGAGCATACACAATGCCTTTTCCTCACACTCGCATGGGGTTCATTTTAAATCCAAATCAAAATATGTGGGTGGTTATACAAGATGCCAAAGGAATGCTTTTGATTCTCAAGATCGCCAAGTGGTGTGAGAGAAGAGCATACACATCTAATGGGAAAAATGCAAACCACAAGACACAGCAAACACTCATTGAATTTAACCTTGCTTATGATTTCAAACAAACACTTGGATTCATTTTAGACCAATGACATGTGATGCAAGTTTATTTTAGATCCCATGAGTGAAATATGCATTTTTTTGTTCATTTTAACCCTTATGAATGAAAATGCATGTTCATTTTAACTTATGAATGTGATGCAAATTTGTAGTTGAAAGCAAATAAATAAAATTAATTAACTTAAATGAAAAGGTGTGTAAGCTCTTTTCTTTCAAAAGAAACAATTTGTAAAATTTCTCAAGTCCAAAGCCACACGCTAAAAAGAGATGATTAGCACACCAAAACCTACTCTAATGAAAACCCAAAAAGAAAATTCAAATAAAACTAAAAATAGAAAAAGTTATACCTTTCCAAACAAATGTGTCGTTCTAGTTCACAGTTGTGGCACTGTACTGCGGCCCACTCTATATCAGTTGCATCATTTTAGTTGCATCTCAGGAGCTTGCAGTTACGTCATGATTTTGAATTTAAAACTCTCGCCTTCAAATGTGTCACTGCACATCTCAATTGCATCATTTTTTTAAATCTCAGATTCTCGCCTGGCAATTGCATCGCTATTTTTAGCAGTTACGTCATTTTTCCTTAGTTGCAGCTTGCGAACCTATTACATGGAAAAAACAAAAAGAAACATAGGTTTTCTTGCAAAAAATCATACTTTCACATTGGGTTCACCAATGTAAGACGAGCAATTCTCAAATAGCATAGACTAAGTGACAACTACAACACTATCTAAGCTAAAATCCCAATCTAAAACAATAGAAAACAATCAAACGTGAGGGATAAAATAAAAAACATTCAAATTGAAAACACTCCCCATATTGAGGTTGAATCACTTCTCTTGTCTCTCCTCAAACAACATTTGCAAGTAGCCCTCAGATCGTAGTATGTGTGTGCAAATACCTGCAAACAATAAGCATGAAAGTCGAAGATAAGTGGTTGTTAAATCGAAAATGAAGGAGATCTTCTTTTGTAGACAATCATTTGAATGGATAGACGGGATTGAGCTTCTAGAAATATTCCAAGATTGACGGTTGAGAAGACATGCACCACAGAGTAGTGGGCTAGGGATGATTATGACATGGATGGTTGAGATTTAAAAGAGCCAAAAGGTAATCAATGGCTAAGATTCAAAAATGAGATAGTGGGGGGAGATAATGAAGAAATTAAAAAATAAAATCAATTAATTCATGAGGAAGGAATCTTTGACCAAGTGGAGGAAATAAACAATTTTTTAAAATTATTTATTTGAGGAAAAAGAAGTGTTCATTTAATTAAAATGATATATGTAACCAATTTAATTAAATAGGAGGAAATGGAGAGGAAGGAATTAAATAATTAGTTTAGATTAATTATTTAATAGGGAAGGAGTGACAAAGGCAATTAAATAATTTCAATAATTATTTAATCATAGAAGAAATAAAGACCCATGAATAGATAAGTAATTATAAATAATTATTTAAGTATAGAAGAATTGAAAGATTAATGAATAGATAAATAATTAATAATTATCATTTAACTATAGACAAATAATGATAAGTAAATAATTAAATAAATGCTAATTTAATTAATTGTTGAGGAAAGAGGTGTTAACAACATAATTAAATTTATTTAATTGATCGTAGTAGAATAAAGGTCAAGAGATGAATTAATTAAATAATGAAAATTATTTAATTAATACAGGAATGTGATCAAAGATAATTAAATTATTTAATTATTTAATTACACAAGGAAGAGGACCAAGGAAAATGACACTCACAGACCAAGAAATTTTTCAGCATCTAAGAAAGAACTATGGCAGTAAAATGGGAAGTTAGATGAAATGGAAAAAACACCGCCCAAGTTATAAATATTCAATAAAACACTGCTCTGGTAAAAACTTAGCCAAAATTAAACATAGGGGTGTTGGTTTACAAAGAGGGGTCCCAAAAATTAGACAATAGGGACTCTAACTATGGACAAGGATTGAAAAGGATGCAACCACGAACCCAGAAGTATTAGGCCAGTCCTATCCATTAGACAACATAGTCAAGCAAAGAGGAAGGGAAACACACAAAACAAAGAAAACACACCCAAAAACAACACACCAAAAGACTATATACAAGGTAGGTAACACCTACCAAAAAGGAAAAGGAAGAAGAAAACTCACACAAAACCATTAATGGGTTGTGAGAAGAAAGAGCCAGACCTGAAGAAACTCGTTGGAAAATGTAGCTTCTAAAGGGTAGTGAGAATATGGATGACCCAAATAAAAGCATTGAAGTTAAACAAGAAGCCAATAGCGTTGCTTTTGAACAACCACTTGTCATCATAAATCATCTCCTAACATGAAAGGATATCATGATCAAATTGGTATCAGAGCTATGTTTTGACTAAGTATTGTAGATTCGAATGCTTACACGCTCCCAACTTCAACAAGGCAAAGGCAAGCTTGAAGAGTATAATCCAGAGATTGGAAGATGAAGAGCTCATTCATGAACACAGATGGCAGATCCAAATGATAGACAAAGTTCTGAGCTTGGTGAGAAGGAATTTCAGAATGCTTTTCTTGACATGAAGACCATGGTCGAAGTCTTATTCTAAGAGAGGCAAGAAAGGAGGCAGAGACATGAAGCTCATGTAGACAAAGGAAAGAAATCAGGAGATGATCTCGAGCCTCCGAAGACACCTCCCTCTTCTCCTTCTCCTCCCTCTTCTCTGTCTTCTCCTTCTTCTCCTTCTTCTACTCATTTTATGCCTTTTAATCCTTTTAAGGGTGCACATAAGCCCAAAATTAAGTTGGATGTAAAATTTGACTTACCAAAATATTGTGGTGAATTAAATGCTGAAAAACTAGATGATTTGATTCAACAGGTTGAAGTCTATTGTAGAGTCCAAAACCTCATAGATGATGCTGATAGGATCCAACTTGCTACTCTTCGGTTAGGGGGTATAGCTCTAACTTGGTGGGAGAGTAGGACTAGAGCATAAATCTCCCAACATGGTAAAGTCAACTTGTCCTGGACTGAATTTGTAAGTGCTCTTAAAAAGCAAATCTATCCCTTAGGCTACATGCAACAGTTAATGATGAATTGGTAGATGTTTAGGCAAGGGAAAGGTCAGTCCGTTCAGGAGTACACTCATGAATTTCGTAAAAGGGCTATTGCATTAGATGTTCCATTGTACACCCAGGATACTTTGTTGAAGTATATAGGAGGTCTTCATTCCTACCTTAGACATTCAATTTTGGTTTTGAATCCCAATAACCTTGACGAAGTTTGTGTCCAAGCTACCCACTTAGAGTCTAGAGGTAGGGGATCATTCATTGATAAGTTTGATAAAAATCCATCTAAGTCTGATGGAAAGTCTAAGGGTAAAGATAAAGAAAATGATAAAGGTAAAGGAAAGAAGACAGCTACGGTGAAGAAAGAGGGTGAAAAACCCACATGTTCGCATTGCAAGAAAGAGGGGCATGATGAATCGAGGTGCTGGAAATTGCATCCAGAAGCAAGACCAAAAAGATTTGGAGGCAATAAAGGAAAACAAAAGACTACTACTGCTATCATTCAACAGGATCTTGGATCTGATTCTGGAGATGAGACAAAGATCGTTGTCGGGATCCAAGGTAAAGGGAAAAGTATAATTCTCTCTTCTGATGCAAGTATTTCTAATGAAAGTACAAGTAATGCAAGTAAAGTATCCACTCCTAAAGTTGATAAACAACGGAATGAACTGTTCCACATTCGTGTGGTAACTAAACACACAAAGATTGATACACTATTTGATTCGGGCTCTCAAGTCAACTTGATTTCTGAAGAGGTTGTTAAGAAATTGAATCTAACTACTACTCCTCATCCTAAGCCCTATCCACTTGGATGGGTATGTAATGATGCATAGTTGCAAGTGACAAAACAGTGCAAATTGCATTTTTCCATCACTGCTAATTTCATTGATGAAGTAGAAGTAGATGTTGTACCTCTGGATATTTGTTGGCTTGTATTAGGGAGTCCTTATTTGTTTGATAGAAAGGAAATCTTTTATAGGGGGGAGAACAAGTATCATCTTTTTAAAGATGGGGTAGAATACATTGTACGTGCAGACAAGGTCAAGACTAATCTCACACTAGTTAATGCTGGTCAAATGAAAAGGATAGTCAACTCTAGTAAGAACTTTGTGTTAATGCTTGTAAAAGCCAAAGAAGAAGATAACTCTGAGGCATTTAAGGGGTGTGACCCAAAACACAAGGTTGAAATGGTCAAAATTGTTTCTGCTTATGATGACTTGTTTCAGGAACCAAAGGGGTTGCCACCCAAGAGGGAAATACAACATGAAATTCAGCTGCAGCAGGATGTGCCATTGCCTAATATCGGCTTATACCGTTTGTCCATTATGCAGAATGAGGAAATCAAGAAACAGGTTCAGGAGTTAGTGGAGAAAGGAGTTATCCATCCTAGTACATCTCCTTGTGGTTCTCCAATTGTGTTGGTTCCAAAGAAAGATGGATCTTGGAGAATGTGCATTGACTACCGCGCCCTAAACAAGATAACGGTAAAAAATAGGTACCCTCTTCCAAGAATTGATGATTTACTTGATCAGTTGAAACATGCAGTTTATTTCACTAAATTAGATTTGCGAAGTGGTTATCATCAGATTAGAATTGCAGAAGATGACATTTGGAAAACTACTTTCAAGACAAAACAGGGACTTTATGAATGGTTGGTTATGCCCTTTGGGCTTTGTAATGCGCCTGCAACGTTCATGCGAGTCATGAACGATGTCTTTCGTCCTTTCATTGATGATTTTTTCATTGTCTATCTAGATGATATTCTTATATTTAGCAAGTCTTGGGATGATCATGTAAGTCATGTAAAGAAAATTTTTGATGTTTTAAGAAAAGAAAAACTTTATGTAAAGATGTCTAAATGTGAATTTGCAAAGACATCTCTAGTGTACTTAGGCTATGTCGTAGGGAATGGTCAATTGAAAGTAGACCCTGCGAAGGTCGAAGCTATTGTAAACTGGCCTAAGCCAAGTACTGTAACAGAAGTTAGAAGTTTCTTAGGTGCAGTCCAGTACTGGAGAAAGTTCATTGCAAACTTCTCCTACATTGCATCATCATTGCACGCATTGACAAGTACAAAGACAACTTTTCAGTGGGGAGGTCCACAACAAAAGGCCTTCAACAGTTTGAAGGAAAAGTTAAGCACTACACCAGTTCTGGCTTTAACAGATCTACACCAGCCATTTGAGATCGAGACTGATGCAAGCGGGTTTGCCATGGGAGTTGTTCTTATGCAAGGAGGTAAACCAGTCTACTACCACTCTGAAACCTTTTCAGGAGCAGTAAGTAACTATCCTACTTATGATAAGGAACTTTATGCATTAGTTCAAAGTGTTAAGAAATGGAAACATTGCATAATGGGGAAAGAAACTGTAATCCACACTAATCCCCAACCACTGCAATACTTGCAATCACAGTCTAAGCTGCAGCAAAGTAGGCATTTTAGATGGATGGGATTTTCGCAACAGTTTCACTTAGTAATTAAGTACAAGAAAGGTACCCATAACAAAGTAGCAGATATGCTTTCTAGGCCTCCTGTTATGAATACTTTGATCATCCTTAAAGGTAGTTCCATGGTGCATGAAAGCTTTCAGGAACAATATGCTAATGATGAAAACCTTAAGGATATTTATTCAGCTTTAATTACAGGAAAACAGATAGGAGAGAAAGATTACTATGTGCAGGATAAACTTTTGTATCATTTGGGCAAGTTATGTGTTCCAAAAGATGAACAAGCACATGTAATCCGTGAAGCTCACACTTCTTTGATTGCAGGACATTTTGGGGTAAGTAAAACAGTTACTCAATTACAAAAATATTGTTATTGGCCTAAAATGCAGGAAACTGTCACCAAATACATTAAAGGTTGTATTATGTGTGCAACTAGTAAACCAAGTAACAGAAAACTAGGGTTGTACACACCATTACCTGTTCCATCTCGTCCATGGGAAAGTGTGTCTATGGATTTTGTTGGGGGTTTACCTATGTCTAGGAAGGGTCATGATTATCTTTATGTAGTAGTTGATCGGTTCAGCAAAATGTGTATCTTAATGCCATGTAAAAAGCAAGTCACTGCTGAACTGACAGCTCAAATGTACTTCCAATTTGTATGGGTTCATTTTGGGTTACCTACTTCTATTGTATCGGATAGAGATTCTCGATTCCTAGGGGAATTTTGGTCAGCATTGCGGGGACTCATGGACACCAGACTAAAGAAAAGCACAACCTTCCATCCACAGACCGATGGACAGACAGAGGTAGTAAATAGGATAGTTGTGCATCTACTCAGAGGCTACTGCAACAAGCATCCCAAATTATGGGATGAGAGTCTTCACTATGTGCAGCATGCTTACAACCATGCAACACACTCTTCTACAAAGAGGTCTCCTTTTGAGACTTGTTTTGGTTATGTGCCTAAGACTCCGATGGATTTTGCTTTTGGGAAAGATGATGTTGAAGATGGACGCCATGATTCAGAGAAGGCTTTGAAGTTCATCCAGAAATTTCAAGCCATCCATCAGGCAGTGGAAGCATAGTTGGAAAAGAGTCAATCCAAATACAAGGCTCGACATGATAAACATCACACTGATCATCATTTTCAAGTCGGTGACCGCGTTTGGTTACATATCAGCAAGGAAAGAATGCAAGGCGAAGGAAGAAAGCTCAAGCCAATTCGGTATGGTCCCTTTGAGATCTTGGAAAAGATCGGAACCAATGCTTTTCGCCTCAATCTTCCTCCATACATGCAGATCTATTCAGTTGTCAATGTTGAGAACTTGAAGTTGTATGAACCTCCAATGATATTAGATGAGGAGACTGACATTCAGGTTCCATCAGTTGATGATCTTTCACCAGAGTACATGTCAGAGTTGCCTGAAGACATTATCCTAGACAGGAAAACCAGGACTTCACGAAGGGGAGCAGTTGAGTACCTCAGAGTGGGACTGAAGGGGATGAATCCAAGCAAGGAAAAATGGATGGAGATTGATAAAGTGAGGGAACTTTACCCTCACTTACTTTCTGAGTAATCAAACTTTCGGAGGTCCAAAAGCTCTCCAATGGGGAGGACTGATCTAAAGGATCTTCATCAAAAATTGAAGTTTCTCTTTTATCTTCAAAATCGGTATCATCAACAAGAGGGTGAAATCTTGACTCCAATGCAACTCGAACGGAGTCAATTGGAGTCTCGAAGCTCAAAATATGTAAGGTCAAACCTATGGTCAACCCTCAGAAAACAGGCCAGAAAAAAGGCAAAAATCAAAGTTGTCAAAATTGGCCAAAGTCAACACCATTGTGTAGTGCTCATCATCACGATTCTGACAAAGTTTGTTTCACGAAAAACGGAGTCCGTATGACAAAGTTACAGATGGTCAAAATCTGGGTCAACTTGATGATGTCAATGCCCAGTCAGCACCTTGGCCAATCAGCCCTTGACACTTGTCATCTCCTCAATCCTCCATTTGGCAAATATTTTGGAAAAAAAATATATAAAAATAAAAATAAAATAAATGAAAAAAATAAAATATAAAATATAAAATTAAACTCCTAAAAAAAGTGGGATAAAACCCACCCATTAAGGGGGGCGCCCACTTTATGTGGGAAGCCACCCACCATATGGGGGGCGACCTACATAGTGTGGAACGCCACCCATGTAATGGGGGGCGACCCACATAAAGTGGGGTGCCACCTAAACATGGGGTGGCCCACACTTTGTGGGGAGCCTTCCATAAAGGTGGAATCCCCAAATTTAAGGAGATTTTTATTATTTTTTCCTAAAATTATTAAATTTGCCACCCCAACAAAATAAATCAAGATTTATTTTGTAACAACAAATGCCTGGAAAGAATAAAATTATGGGCTTGGAATTTTTTAAGGGGGATATTATTGTTAATTTATCTATGTAAAAGAGATTATTAAGATTTTTATGTAAAAATGGAGAGATAAGGTGGATTTTGTAAATCATTTGGTTGTTAACCAAATTGAGTAAATTTTTTGTATAAAAAGGGGAGATTAGAGGCTTAGAGGGGCAATTGAGAATTCCTCAAGTGTTGGAGACTTAGAGCGTTTTGGGAGATAATTTGTTGTTCCTGTACGTCGGGAGAATGTTGGAATTTTGTCGTGCTTGAAGGGAAGAGCTTGCCAGCTATTGTAATGCAGAATTTTTGAAGATATCAATCGGATCGGTCTACTCTTTGGAGAGGGACCCGGAGACGTAGTCATTTTACAACGAACTCCGTTATCAAGCTATTTGCATTTTCTCTTTCTTGTCTCCTTCTGAATTCTATCTTTTTCTCAATTCCATTAGTTTAATTATGTTATGGTGTTGATTTCATTTTAGTAATTTGGAGATTGGAATTGTAATTGTTATGCATTCTTTAAGCAATTATCTTAGATCCTAAATCGGATCATATCATCAGATGCCTTCAAAGCATTCCTTGTTTCCTAGGACTCAATTAAAAATGTTTCCTACCTTAAGTGAATTCAAATTTCCCACCTCCCTTGCAACCATATGACTCATTATTTCATGAACAATCTCTTGACCGGCACATTCAACCCATGATTCCATGACTTCCCAATCCTTTACTTCCACAATATCTTCTTTTTCTTGATTATCAATAGAAAAATGAGTGACTTCCACTATCAATGGTTCTAGCGAACCAAAAACAACCTCTTCAAATAAGACATTGGCATGTACCTCAAATTCTTCAAAAAGGAAGAGAAGATTTGAATTAATTGACCACTTAACTCTACTTTCAACTAGAGGATCTTCGACAATCTTTTCAGTAATATAGGCGGATTTATCTTGAAGGTCTTCAAACATGAAAGTCTCGTATTCTAGAATGAAAAGATCACTAGACTCCTGGCTTTCACTGTTTGGACTATAAGGAAGTGAATTACTTGCAGGAACAGATGGGGAACTAAATTGAAAGATCGGATTATACCTTCCTTGTGGTGTATAGTCTTCATCATCGCTAGATGAACTAAGCTCGTCTTTTGACTCGACTATGGTGTTTAGACTATAGACTTGGGCGTGCCAACACCTATCTTTTTCTTTCACACATTTTCCCAGATAAGGTAAAGATTGTGCCTCATTTGACATAGTCAAATTGATTCTTTCAATGGTAGGACGAGCGACATTGGTAATTGCCTAAAAAGCAAAGGAGGAAGGGCTAGGTGGTGGGAAATAATCGACAGAATGATTAACACGGTCAAGTTTCCACTTACCCACTGCAATCAGATCATTTTTAATGTTTACCACTTCAATTTGGGCTTGTTCAATTCCAAAGACCTTATCCCTTTTAAGTATAAGTTGAATATCAGGATCAAGGATAGAAGTAAAAACATGAAATTGAATTACCTTGCTAGGTTGCTCTGGTGAAGGAATACGCTGAAGAGATTGGTTAGATTGATAGAAAAACTCCCTCATAGGTTCATGTCCTTCCTTTATAATTTTGAAGAAATCTCTTAGTAGAGCAACTACATCATCAGGGTTCTGGAAGCGTCACAAAAATTGTTTGTGTAGGAAATCCCATCCTATTATGCAACCTTTCCCCAATCCCTTGAACCATTCAACAGCCTTCCCGACTAGACTGTCAACAAATATTCTAACAAAAAAATCTTCATCTTGGATACCCAGGATTCCACTCACTGCAGTCATAGCCAAGACATGCTCTTCTAAATCTTGGATGCCATTGCCAGAAAATTTTGGAAACCTCTTCCTTGAGCCACATGGTAGGTCATTACATTGAGATAGGGTGAAAGGCCCAATATGATTACCCTAAGGAACATAATTCATGGTACTCAGAGCCACCAACTCCTATAGGAGCAATGAAGAGAAACTTCAAGTCATTGTTGAGGTGGTGATTGAGTTGGAGGGTGATTTTGTGGCTAATTAGGACATTGATTCAGCTTTGATTGGGAGGTTGGTTCTGATGTGGATGAGGGAAATAGGGTGGGTTGTCATAGTATTCAAAAATCAATCTTGGGGGGTGTTCTACTACCGGTGGCAGTGGGCATAGGTCTCATTCTTCTTCTTCTTCCAAAATGAATGTTACATCCCAAATTGAGACGTTACAATTTGCCAATACTAGATAGAGTAAATGTGAATTTCGGAGGTAAATTAATGATGCTTGTACCTTGTTTTCAATGTGAATGTTGTTTCATTTGATGTTATTCTTGGTGAAATACTGCATAAAGGAGAATATAAGGTTATTGATTTATGAAGAATCTAACTTTTGAAATATTTCATGTATTCTGCTTCGTTTTGAGCATATGACTCCCGTTGTTGTGTCACGGTGTGCAGGAAAGAGGACCAAACCTCCAGGCAGAGGAGAAATATCACTCGGGGAGGAACTTGGTCGGGTAAGCAGTAACAAGTACCAGATGAGCATACACACATGTCAGTATAGGTTCTAAGAAACCAAGTCAATTTTGTTGGTCAAGGTAAGTCATCCGTAGGCTTGTTTAGTATCATTAGGAGTCGTATCTTCTTCTAAATGTGTAAATAAGTGATGCTTGCCAGTATAATCTCATGTGGAATAATGTTTTTGGTTAGAGGTGGGCATGTATATATATATATATATATATATATATATATATATATATATATATATATATATATATATATATATATATATACATATAAATACGGTATGTACAAGTGTCCATAAGTACATTCATGACGATACAACGTATGAAAGCAAATGGATATGCCATACGTGTGCGTCGATATAAATGTATTTATGAATACTTATACATAAAGGAGATATACAAGTAAATATGTATGTATGCATACTCACAACTAACCCGTATATATGTGAATATGAATATATATTATGACGATATTACCTCAGAATCTACATATACACATATATATACATATACATGAGTACGTATAGTGAAAGTATGCTGACTGGCTCGCAGTATACGTACGTATAATCTAAAATGTAAATGTATATACATGTATAGGTGTAAAGGTAAATATATTTATATATTTAATATTATAATAAAGTACATATATAATATAGTCTTTACAAGATATAAATATGTATACGAGATTATTTAAATTATTAATTTAAATAATTATACATAAAAATATAATGTAAATTAAAACTATATTATATAGATATTTTAATATAAATAAGATAAATATATATAGATATATTTATTAAAATTAAATGGAAAATCAAATGAAGTTTTAATTAAGCATTTTATTGAATATTCATTTAGAGAAATGAAACTATATCATGATTTTGTAACATGAGACGTTTTTCCCAAAAATGAATGTTTCATTCAAAAGTCGAATATCAAATACTATGACTTCAAACATAAAAACAAGTATTAATGTCACAATTCCGCTAAAGTTCAAATATTTCCTTTGAACTATATCGAAACTATAAAGTGGAAATTAATGAGGAAAACGAAATACGTTTTAAAGGATCTCATTCCCGTGAAAAAGAAAACAGCGCCAATAAAATCGCGCGCCTGGAGAAGCTCGCACCTGTGACACACAAGCCGCGACCTGGTCGTTGAGCACAATGCATACGCAGTTCTTTTGGCAACTAAAATGGCGACGTGGTGTGTTGCAATATTAACCTCTCATCTGGAACGGATCTTTGCTTCAATAAAACCCTTAAAATCTGAACACGCCTTGAGCTGTCAATCCGCCATGTGAGAATTGATTTATTCCTCTCTTGCTGGCTTAAAAATGACTCGAATCATCTCTATTTTTAATGACTAAGGGTTTGAGAAACCGCCATGTATCATTTTGATTAATTCTGGGCACTTGCTGTCAATCTGCATGCCTTCTTAAAGGGAAAACGGTTGCAATTTGGGTATATAAATATACACGCCTTCCTTTCATTAAACACATCACTTGAGAAATTCTGAGTATAGTACTTTGAGCCATCCCTGTTCATTCTATAACACACAATTCTGGAATTCGGGTTTAGTCTCATGACAAGTATTTCTGAGTGTTAATTTGCTGAGAGTGAGAATTATTCTGCTAAGTGAGTTTTTGAGAGCATTTAGCAATTATGTGAGCAAATTCAGAGTGTTCATCCTTCGTAGAGTGAGTTTTTAATCTACTAAGAAGTCCTTTGGCTGGAGGCTATAGGTGTAGCAAATTCTCACTAGATCAACACCGGTGGAAAGCTCTTGCCAGGCATGTTAAATCTTTTACTTTTTCATGAAGTTGCTATTCTCCTTTGGTCTAGAAGAGTTTATAAATAAAAGTCCACTTTCATTGAAACATAATAGGGAAGGAAGGTCGTTCTTTATGGTATACTTGGAAAGGATTTCTAAAAGGATTGTCTTAATTATAGAAGTATTGTTGAACCATTAAACAAGTGGAAAATTTGTGAAATAGGAAGACTAACGCATGTTCTATACTATTAACTCTTGCATTAATTAGTAAAATGGATTTATTGTTCCGTTGAAGAGTAAATTATATTAATTAGTAGACGGATTTACTGATCTATTGAAGAGTAAATTACAATTATTTGTATTGACTCCATTTAAGGAGTGAATGTTTGCATATAGCTATTTAAATAGGAATGAAATGAGGGTATTTAATAAGTTACCGATCACAACTAGTTGAAGATTAACTTAGTCAAGTTATTAAAAACTCCTAGGATGAGAAAGTCCCGCGTAAGGGAGATAGTTGTGAGTACTTGTTAATTTTTTCTCCTTTCTAGTAGTTAACTTGAAGTAGGACGTCTAGGGTACGTACTACCCCGATAGACCAACCTACGCGTAGTGTAAGAATTCCTTAATGCAAATCGGCCCTGAGTAGTGCATATGATAAATGACTTTCATTCGAAGTACTGAATGATAATACTTTGGCCAAAGTAGTGTAAGGAACCATTTAGTTGTAGTACTACACTGTCAGTTCACCGTGATCCCGAAATACATCCTAGTTCGAGAATTGCCGATTGCACGGAATCTAGCTTTGTAGGATCACAACACTATGCTCAGTTGGTAATCGTTAAAGGATACCCTACCAATCTCTTCTTCGAAGGGAGGGCCATCTATCTAACGATAGGTGTGCGGGGGACCGCATTATAAGTCCGTGGTTGGCGGAAAAGCGCCCGAGTGATGTTTCTCCTCCTCAGCAAGCGGCCGATGTACCAAGATTTGAAAGGACGGACTCTTGGACCTTCTTACTACTATTTGTTCTAAAGCTCATTGGAGCTATGTTAGTTAAGGTACGTATTCTTGTTTCATGTACTTGTGAAGTTATTATATTGAAATGGAATCTTTGTTGAATATTAATATGGAAACTTGTTCATGTTTTGTCAATAAAGAAAAAAAAAGATTCTATTGCAATGACATGATTAACACGTTTACATACTTGTAGGATGTAAATTATGAAAATTTTAATTTTACCGAAGGGTCGGGTCGTTACAATGAAGTTAACACACATGTAATCTGCAACACTTCTCTTGTACCTCCAGGAGAGTATTCAATTGTGATATGATTTCTTCTTGTTCATCCTACATCCAATCAAGATCAAGTTGAAGTACAAGAAACACGTCATTGTGGGGAAGTACCATCCTACTGCATGGCATGAAAATAAATTGTTAGAGATTTAAATTTCCCCAGCAGAGTCACCAAAAATTGGTTAGCAAATGAATTGGCCCCTTTGATAAATATGGTGATAACAATGACTCTCCTACCTAAGAAGCACTAGCACTAATCCACTCAAAGCTCTCGAAAGGCCACAATTGCATTTGTGGCTTTCCTTTGAATTGAGAGGTACAGCTCCCTCGTGCAATTAAATGAAAGATAAGTAGCTTTTAACCAGTAAGCAATAAGGCAACTGACATTAATCCATAAATATGTGATTAATGTGAAGTAAATCCTAAGGGATCATTAATCAAATAGCTCAAAGATTGTACTTAATTAATGATGAAATCTAGTATAAGCATGAGACAAAAGATTTCATAATTGCAATGGAAGAAATAAATGCAGTCGAATAAATATTACACAAAAAATATATTCTATTTCACACGTGACTCACAAGTCAGTGTGATCAACATTACATTTCATTTACAACACACAAGTTGAAAGTCACTGCAATTATGAATAAATCAACAAAGTAAGTCCTAAGTGTTCCTTCCTCAGTTACAACATAGCGTAATTCCAAAGAGCAAACCCCTATTGAATGACCTCTTCGACTAGATATACGGGTTGTATTCCTCTCGACAGTTATCAATTGGTTGTGGTAATGTCTTCTTGTCACATAAATGAATTTCTTGGAAACTGGTGGTTGGGAAATAATAAATAACCGGCATGATTATATTGCTAGTGAAAAGACCTTAAACAATTCCCAAGCACTCCTTTATTTAACTCTCACCTTGTGGCCATTGATTCATAGACAATTCGCATACCTCGCCAATTGAGCATTAAACAACTATCACACGTGCAAGTTGTCCAACCAAAAAATCAATTATGAATGTAACATAAATTCCCATCATATCAACCGTTAATTCAGACTGCTTCACCATCTCATCATCTTGATTGTTGTTGGTTAACACGTCTCACCAACCCTCTATAAATTCAACAAGAACAACCTCACTTCACCATCATGTAGTATCAAACATGGCTAATTCTTAGAGCAATGGTGTATCCATGAATGTTTTTGTCATCATTGAAGAGATCAAGTGTAGCCCTCTTTTCAAGCGAATGTCTGATCAACTAAAGGTCTTCACAGTTGAAAGTGAGATTGAAGAGAAAGTGTTGTGCAACATATTGGGAGATACCTTTCTGAACCAGGTTCACATGCACAATGCAACACTCCTAGAGCAATTTGTGTACACCATAATCTGCACCTCAGGTCATTGTGACTAGGGATGAGGGCAGCAAAATGATTGGTGCGACCAAAATACCTTCATTAGGTGAACATAGGCATCGTTGATCTTAGTAGCTGTCCACGGAGCGAGGTGATAGGCGATGCCATTTGCATTGCTTCTATTCCTCAAAATGAAGCCCTGGAAGAAGTAGAAACTCTCCTACATAGGGGGCTTGTGAGGAACAACATGGGACTATTTTCCTAGTTTCTACAGTCACATGAGAATCTACTCTCACCTACTTAGATAGAGTGTCTCCAAGTGGTTATAGAAGCAATCCATGTGCTGGTGTTCACCCTCTATGTGTAAAAATAATTTCCTATTTTGATATTATCTAGCTCCCATTTCTATGAAATTGACAAAAAAATTGTATTTCTAGCAGTACGCACACACATATATTATATATATAATAAAGTATAATGTCTTGGTACTTCTAGTGTTGATTTTCTATATCCTAAGAATTTTTGTCTTGATTTTGGCTTAATTATACTATATGAAGATGGAAGTTTCTTTATTTCACTTCGCACAAATAGCTTTTGTTTGCACTTTAGAATGATAATTTGTATGGTGGCCACTTAATTTATTTTGAAAACATGATCTTGCAGTAATGTGGAGACTTCGTAGAACTATACAAATCACCGTCATAGTTATAGGGGTCACTCGGATTCCCACTAGGCTTAGAATAACTTCAAACAAGGTTATTAGCGGTCTTTTTGACAAGTTCATAAACTTTAGGTACAAACCGCTCACTTTTAAGAAGAAAGACTTCAAAACATGCGGTGAGTTACGACAAAACCCCAAAATACCGCCTGACTTAAAAGATGATGAAGGAAAGAATTGTGGCATTAAAATGGGAAGTTATATGAAATGGAAAAAACATTGCCCAGGTAAAGACTTAGCCAAAATTAAACATAGGGGTTCCGGTTTACAAAGAGGGGTCCCAAAATTTAGACAACAAAACAAAATCTTAAATTAATGTTTGAAGAGATTTACATTATATAATTAAAATTTTATAAAAGAATGTAATGCATTGAAAATGTAATAAAATTTAAATAATAATAACATTTATACATTGATCGATTCTCAATATAAACTAATAAGAAAATAGATAAATGATATTTTAAAACTTATTAAATATAAAAAATAATTATAAAGTATAGGATTGTTGCTCAATTTTTTAATTTTATATGATGATTAGCTAAATAAGTAAAATAATTTCTATCTAATAGATGTATTAATATTCTTTTCTTGAATAAAAATCAATAATACCTTTAAATACCCTTACTAATTTTCATTTTCATTATCAATTATATAAACTAGTATAACTAGCAATCCCACCTTAGTATGCAATGGGTACGCCGAAGAAGTGTGGAAGGTCAATTAAGATAAATTTTGGTCTATTTTTTGCATACATTTATGTAGTGCATGAGGTCAATTGGTAGACCATTTAGCAAATGATATTGTTTGTACAATAAAGGTCTCGATGGAGAAGTGATAGCTTCAAATAAACAATGCATCCACTAATAGGGATCCAAACATGATTGAAATAAAACCTCTAAATCAGGAAGATAATAAGGCCCCATTACCAATAGACTCATGTTTTGTTTGCAATAAGGAGAGAGGGAGAGAGAGAGGGAGAGGTAGGGAGAGATATAGGGGGAGAGTGAGAGAGAGGGGTAAGGAGATGAAAATAGAGAGGATGATATAGATAGAGATGGAGATGGAGATGGAGATGGAGATGGAGATGGAGAGGGATATGGAGAGAATGAGAGTGGGAGATATAAAGAGAGAGTGGAGAGAGGGATAGATAGAGAAGATATAAATATATAGAGAGGGATAGAGAGGGAGATTATGGGAAGAGAAATGGAGATGGAGGGAGAGAAAGGAAGAAATATTGGTAGAGGGGGTAGAGGGGGGGAGATAGAGAAGAGAGGGAGAAAGGGAGAGAGATAAGTAGAAGAGGGAGAGAAAGAAGAGGGGGGAGATAGGGAGAGAGAAGAAGAATGGGGAGAGAGGGAGAGATAGCTCAATATATATAGAGGGAGAGGGATAGACATAGAAAGGGGATGATATAGAGAGATATAGGGGGATAGTAAAAGAGATAGAGAGATAGTGATAGAGGTAGAGAAAGATATAGATAGAAAGAGATAGAGAGAGGAGTGAGAAGGAGATAAAGAGAGAAATAGAGATAGAGATGTAGAGTAGAAGAGATGGAGGGAGATATGCAATGAATGAGAGAGAGATGGGGGAAAGGGAGAGATAGCTCATAGATAGAGAGGGGAAGAGGGAGCTACATAGATAGTGGGAGATATATAGAGAGGTGATTTATTAGTCAATAGGCTATATATAATGTGAGATTTGAGCCTGAAACAAGTCTCATGCCTGCAAACCACTATTGAGTCATTGGAAAATAAGTTTCAACTGTCATTTAAGGGTAAATCAATTGTAATTTAATGGTAAAACCCTATAAAATATTAGGTAAAAGCCTCCAAAATATCACTTATCACATAGAAGTCAAATAAATATTGATTTGACAAGTGGATGGGAACATTCTATTTCCATTTGCAGTATTTCTTATCAATTTGATGGCAACTTTCTTTTTTCATTTGCATTAGTTTATGTTTTAAATTTGTAAGCAAATATTTCATAATTAGATAATACTTAATTTCTTTAAAGAAAAAAATCTAGATTTGTCTAAATTTATTTCATTCCATTATTTATCAGTTATTATTAATTGTTTAATCTAGCCACATGTAACTAGAATTTTCAGCGCATCCATGCAAAAACACATACTCTTTAACATAGTAACATACATATAGTTTTCTATTGATGTAATCCTTGAACTTCCTTTAGGTGCAAGTGCTAGTATATATACCTCTCTATATAGAATTATATCCCCGTCTATCTCTCTTTCTTTTTCCTAATTTCTCCAAAGATCAATTAAAATATCATATTTTTTATATATTAATTTAATTTGTTTTATATAAAAGTAAATTAATTATTAATTATAATAATTTTTATTATAGAATATAATATATAATAATAATATAACTTATATATACTATTATATATAATAATAAATATAATTTAATCTATATTATATAAAATTGTAGTGACGAAAAATGTATCCCTTTACATTTTCTCACTTTTTTGGGCCCTACTAGTCAAAATGGACTTAATTGTGCCTTAATTTAGTGTTGTAAAGTGTATCCATTTACACTTTCACAGTTATTTAGGGCTCTCTTAATTAATTGAGCTTAATTATGCCTTAATTGGCCCTTTAATTCATTTTCCAAGCCTATTTAATCACATTTTCCGAAGAGGAGTTTCCCAACATTTATTAATTCCTAAACATAGCACTTCACAATGAGCAATGTATGTATTAGGTTTAGGGACCTGGGACCCATTCGCCCATGGGTGAATGGGTCCTCCCTAGACCTTAGGACCTAAATTTAAATTATGTTTTTGGCAATATTTTAATATATTCAAATCAATGATTCAATGTCGGTTACAGGACATAATAACCTGGCCAAAATAACCCTGGACAAAATAACCTAGTCACAATAACCCAGGGAAAAAATAACCCATGGTCATAATAACCCAAGCCAAAATAACCCATGGCCAGAATAACCCATGGACAAAATATCCCCATAAGAATATAGAGAAAGGAAAAAAAAATTATAAATTACGTGTATGTTTCTAAAAAAACTTTATTATTCAAATTTTCAATTAAAGTGTCAAATTATGAGTGATGCCTCTTATATAATCTAAAATGTTATGGTTGTCATAACCATCAACCAATCTTTTTAAAATCACATCACCGGATTCTGTTTTTTGCAGTATAGCACCGACTTGAACATTTATTTGTAAAATATTCCACACAACACCAAATCGTTTTATTGATGCCTTGTCGATGAAACAAAAATGTGTAACCATCTACAATAAGTAAATTCTTGTTTTTTTGACTTGTTAAAAACTAAAGAGGCGTTGTTATATTAAAAATTATGAAGAATGTGTTGGTTCCCTAAAAAGTATATTGATTTTTTGTACTCTTTTAGAAAACCCTAGGAAAATTTAAAATAATGTTAAAAAAATATATTTCAAAATATCTTCTTTTAGGAATTTGGATTTCTCCTCTTCTAATCACTCTACACACTCTTACTTCTCCCCTTCTTCCTTTCTTTACTTCTCTTAATTCTACCACTTTATATATCTTCTTAATTCCTTCTCATTTATATCTTTTCATAATAACTCTTAATCAACTTTTTCCCCTAAAATTGCCTTTATTTTTATAATTATTTACCATTTTATAGGTTATTTAAGCATATTAAAGGTGTTTTAAGGCTATTTTAGGGGTATATAATGGATATATATGGTCCAAAAATTACCCAAATAGCCTCTATGGTGTCTCACAATCATATTTATAATTCATTTTATGTCATTTCTAGTTTACTGCCTCACAATCACATTTATAATTCATTTTATGTCATTTCTAGTTTACTAGCTTGATCTAAAATGACCATGGGTTATTTTGTCCATGGGTTATTTTGTCCATGGGTTATTATGACCTTGGATTATTTTGTCCTTGGGTTATTTTGGCTGTGTTATTATGTCCAGGGTTATTTTGGTCGAGTTATTATGTCCTGATACCTTCAATGTCGACTTGTGATATTTGAATTTCGAGAATTTAAGGATACATACCTATAAATATAAAGTTATTTCACTATGTTTCACCTATCAATTTTATGAGACTTCAAGAGCACTTTCAAGAGAAAGTAAAGGAATTCAATAGTAAATTTATCAAAGTTATATTGCAGCAATCAAGATCCAAATGTCATATCAAAGTATTTTTGCATCGTGCATGATTTTGGAGCTAACATTGTGATGTAGGTTTCATGATCAAATCAAGCATTTAAAGCACTATTTCAAGCAAGATTCAAAGTTCAAGATCCACATTCATTGAAGTAATTTCATGCAAGTTGTAGAATTTCATTCAAGGACTTATCCAAGGGTTTGTTGAGTAGTAACATTACTTTGTTCATTCTTCATTCCCTCTTCCATGCTTTTATTCATTTCAAGGTTTGATTACCAAAACGTGGTTTTCACCAAAAACAAACAATTTTTCCCTTTCATGTTGTGTTTGCAGATCTAGGTGGAAGAAAGCTTGAAGATCTCTTGAAGAAAAAATTTGAAGTTGCAAAAGTTGTCATAAAAGTTGTCATCTCACAAAAACTCATCTACATAGATTATTTCCAACATTTCAACACTACCACTTGGACAAATTGGAAGATTCAAATCTATATCAGAGGCTCCCAAAAGTTGCAGAAAAACCCTAACAGTGGACCCATTTTCCCCTGGGTGAATGAGTCCCAGTCAACCTTCAAAAACTCACTTTTTGTGATTGGTAAACATAGTTTTTCCCTTCTCAGATCTACAATTTAACTTTTGGTTCTTTTTTAACATAAAGAGGGGTAAAAATTTATTAACACAAGAGTAAAATACAGAGCCAAAACATTACATAGCCTTATCAAGCTCAACCAAATGGTCCAACTGTTGAGACAAATTAGGGGGTAATTGACCCCGATCAACCAAATTTCAATCATGAATATGGTCAGAAGCCCATTTAGCCAAACAATCAGCAACACCATTCCACTCCCTAGGAATATGAGTGAAAGTAACAAACTCAATAGAAACACAAAGATTGAGAATTTGTTCAATAATCAAATCCAAGTGCCAACTAACATCCTCTAACCTCTGCTTGTTCAGCAAGTTCACCACCACCTGGGAATCAGATTCACATATAATCCTGCGCCACCCCAACTTACTGCCATGCTCCACAACAAGTAAAATTGCCTGAGCCTCCATAAGATTATTAGTATGAAGACCCTTATAAATAGGGAAAATAAATTGAACATCTCCCGAACTATC
The DNA here is from genome assembly GCA_007258455.2 of Sequoia sempervirens. Classification (NCBI taxonomy): domain Eukaryota; kingdom Viridiplantae; phylum Streptophyta; class Pinopsida; order Cupressales; family Cupressaceae; genus Sequoia; species Sequoia sempervirens. The sequence goes on along the minus strand of VDFB02271358.1, from coordinate 818,399,741 downwards.
CCGACCAACACCACCAATTCCAGCATGACCAGGGTTTCCACGAGAAGAGCCATCCGTGTTAATTTTAAGGATGTCTTGAGGAGGAGGAGACCATCTTCCCTCCCTATTCACCTTCGGAGTAGGATGCCTACACCTGTTGCGCATAAGCAGTTGATGCGAAGGAGGCAGATGAAGGCGGTTGAAACAGACAACATCATAAGGAGCAATTGACTCAGACAGATCACACTTAGCCGCGATCGTTTCTCCCAAAGAATGCAAAATTTTCCACCACAAGCGAGGGGCCCCCATCATCATATCCTAAAAAATCTGACGATTCCTCTCCAACCAAAGGTTCCAAATGATGAAGGAAGGGCCAATCGCCCAAGCAGCTTGAAGAAAGGGAGTAGAAACAGGGGCCCTACTTCCCCGATCCACAAACTCAGCCAACGAAGAAACATGCCGACAGGGCATATTCCACACTCGCCACCAAAAATGCCAAATGTCCCGAGCATAGGAACATTGGAAGAAGAGATGAGAAACACACTCCTCAGCCTCACGACACAACACACACAAAGAGGGACCCTGGAAACCCCGCTTGCATAAATTATCCCAAGTAAGACATCAGTTTTGAGCCACCAACCACATGAAGAAATTGCACTTGGGCCAAGACAACTTATGCCAAACATACTTCCACCAGGGGACCTGAATATCCCCAAACAACTTTCTACCCAATTGCTTATAGCCAGTAGACACAGAATATTTCCCAGACATATCAGAACCATCCCAAGCTAAAATATCAGGTCCCCTCAACAAATTACAAGCCCGGGAAGCCAAAAGAAGAGCAAGCTCCCACCTATCCTCCTCAGAGCCCCCAGGAGGCCACTCAGAAAGGTGCTTCCAGCGGAAAGAAACAACAGAGCTGCAATGCTCAGCAATTTTGTAATGCTCAACGGTGTCCCAACCAGCAGCAGTAAAAACATCACAGAGGGGTTGAAGATGAGGAAAAGCAGAAAGAATAGGTGGGTGACCATCCCAAGAATACCACCAAAAAAGAGCCTGTGATCCTGAATAACAGATCCAAAAAAGCGCACGCTTGATCAACTGGGCTCCCACTTTCAAAGTAGACCAAATCATAGAACCACTTCCCTCCAGAGGATAGCGAGGAACCTCATGTGAAGCAACACCACGAAGATACTTATAGCTAAGAACACAGGCCCACAGCTGGTGTTGATTAGTACACCAGCGCCAGTAAAGCTTCGCTGCAAGAACATGCCCATTCAAAATAGAAGAGCGTAAACCAAGACCACCCTCCTGCTTAGGTCTACACACAGAATCCCATTTAACAAAGCTCCACTTAGAAGTCATCAAGTTACCACTCCAAAGGAATTACCGAGAGAGAGCATCAAATTCGCGAAGGAAATACATAGGGGCTGATTGAACAAAACATCTGTAGATGGGAAGGGCCTGGATAACAGACTAAAGGAGGGTAACTCTAGCAGCAGTAGACAACCACCGATGAGTCCAATGAGTTACCTTCTTCCTCAACTTATCAAGCAACATCTGCCAAGAGGATCTGGGTTGATGACCAACGGCAAGAGGAATCCCCAGATAAACAAAGGGGAGAGATCCAATTTGAAACCTCAAAATAGCAGCAATCCTCCTCTGGATGGCCAAAGGAGTATTGAAGAAAAAAATAGAAGACTTCTGCTCATTAACTTTCTGACCCGAAGCAGCGAGGTAGATGTCCAAAGCTTGCCTAATGGAGTCAGCTTCATGAAGACGAGCCAACCCCATAAGAGAGGTATCCTCCCAAAAGTGTCTGGTGAACCTGACCCCCATCCTTCAGTCATAAGGAAATCTATAGATTCACACCTTGAGTTGACTAACCTAAGGGTTGTAAGTCAATTCTTTGTGTGGATCTTATTTTGTAATGAAATAAGGAAAATAGGTCTATCAAACCCCATTTTGACAAACAACCTATTTTTCTTCATTTCAAAAATATATATAATATATTAGTTATATTTTGTATTATATAAAATTATAATTATTATTAATTATTAATTATAATAATTTTATATATGTATTTGATAGTTTTATTAAAGAATATAATACATAATAATAAAAAGTATAATTATATTATTTATAATTTATTTTTTATTATATAAAATATATATTATATATATTAATTATGCTAATATATACTTAACTACGTAAGGTAAAGGATGTCGTAATGTTAAAACCTAAATGTGCTCATTATTAGGATCTTGGCCATAATTTTCATTTTAATAAACATACTCTAAAACCCTCGTTGAAACCTTACTTTCAAGTTGCAGCTCACCAAATTGAAGAAGTGAAAGGTCAATACAGGAAACTAATAGCAGTGGGGAAAGCAACAAAAAATAGCAGAAAATAGCCCAAAAATGGCAAAAAATGGCAAAAAATGGCAAAAAATGAACGGTTGAGATTTGTTTAATCGTCTTGCATTGATACGAATGCAAGATAGTTGTTGATATGATTTTATAGGATCAACAGTTAGGAATTGTTCAACTATAGTGTAAGGCCTCTCGTTGCTTTTCAACCATCCATGAACAAAATGAGCTCGTGAAGCTCAAATAAAGAAACTCCTTCGATGTAAATATGTTAAATACATTTATATAAAAAAATGATAAAGAAATGTCTTCGATGTAAATATGCTAAATACATTTATATAAAAAATATTGAAAGATATCTAATATGATGAAAAAGTAGATAGTATTGATAAGATATTTTTTATGTGCTTCTTATTTTAAAAATAATATATTTATTATTAAATCTTAATATTTTGATATATAAATCACTATAAATTTTAAGATAAAAAATAATAATTTTTATTAGCACACTAACTCTATTATACTCCATTTTTACTCACATTATAAAATACTTCTTGACATTATTAATATAAACATTATTATAATATACAAGAACATCTAAAGTTGGTTGAGACCAAAACAAAAAACATAAAGGCTGCCCAAATTTCCAAAGATCCGATTTTTAATGGGATTGAGATTTTGATTCGTTATTTATAGACTTTTGCCTAAATTCCATGATTTGATGTTTTGTGACGTTTAATATTTATCCATTAGAATTAAGTAAATTCAAGAATAGTCTTATTCTCTAAATTTTCTTAAAGGTTATATTTATCATTAAATAAAATTAATTTAAGTGCTAAAAGTACTAAGAGTTTTTCATAGTACTTAACAAGTCTAAGGAAAAATAAGTTAACTTTAAAATTAATTAAGATTACTTAAGTAAATGTAATTATTTAAATATAAATTAATTTATATTGAGAATTGATAATTAGATAAGAGTTTTTTTTGTTATTTTAGGAAAGTAAATATAAAAATGATAAAATTATTTAGTTTTAATTTTGATGGAATTATAGAATTAAATTTACATATCTATCTTAGAATTTGTACTTTTCTATCAATAAAATGTCTTTCAATTTGTGTTAAATTTATTTTCAATGAGAGATTAATTATATGGATCTAGGTTTAGTCTATGGTTGCACATTTTTCTTTTGTCTCTAGATTCAACCCTACACAATTTATAATCCTCCTTTATTGTTCATTTGGATGATCTTCATCTACTTTACTCTTTTCTAATATCAAAGGTTTGATGATATTTAGAGTACCTTAGAAAGGTTATCGATGTAACAAGGAGATTGTTCTCCTAGGTGAAGCCTTGGAAATGAGTACAAAAGTTTGAAGATAGTAGGTAAGGGCCTCAAAAGGATATATGGAAATTTCTTACATCTTTTAGTGCACCAAATCAAATTTTTTCAATGTTTAGTGCTCCTTTAATGCTTTAGAATTAGAGAGGACTTATATATTTTAGATGTCCAAAATGAATACAATTAAATGCTTTTATAAACTAGAACATAGCATCAAATTACACCAAATGTGTGTTTAATTAACTCAAGGTGACAAGGTGAATAGGGCTAGCTAACTAAAGTTTATATTTGAATTTGAAAAGGAAAGGGACAAGTTCTTAACCACAAAAATGTCCTAGAGTGTGGGAAAATGATCAAATCCAAGTGGCTCATGACTATATGGAGGTAGTTGGAAGAATCAGTGTGATAAATGGGTAGATAATATAAAATTTTATAATTATTTGTGTAAGTATAAGTTAGGAGCTAAGAGTATATGGATATATTTGGATAGTGCATATTCTAGAAAGTTGGGGGGGTGGAGGGGGAAGGTGGCCAAATTTCATAATTCTTTAATTGTGCTCACATTTTGGAAAATATAATGCATGTGCATTATAACATGCATGAGTTTTGTCTCATATACATTTTACATAATTCAATTTGCTTTATAACATGCTCATGTTCTAGCTTAGACCAATCAAATATGTATGAATAACATCCATGAAACAATACCTAAAAAGGAGCTAATATGTACAATATCCTAGGGTGGAATAATGTTATCAAGGATGCAATCACTATATAAATTTAAACCCTAATTAAGGTATAATAAGCATGAATGAGTTTAAACCTTAAATAAAATGTAAATATAGAATGATAAAAGTAAAATAATACCATATTTGGATTACCCACAAATATTGAAGGCATAAAACCTAAAGCAAAACCCTAGGGTAGTAAAGATTGAACAAGCTCACGAAAATGTAAAGAAATTTAAATAAACTTTCATTAAATTAACCTAGGCCAATTTTAAGTAAATTTAATCAATTAAGCACAAATCAACCTAGATTAATTAATTAATGGTTGAGATTGATAATTAGATAATTGTAATAGTTATTTTAGTATAATAAACATAGAGGTTAAGACCACTTAGCTAGATAATTTTGACTATGAACAATTCAATCTAATTTTAGAATTAAACTAATGGATACTCTAGAATTTGTACCTCATTATCAATAAAATGCCTCAAGATATAGATTAGATCTATGCTCTTCTACAAATATGGGCCAAGTTCGTGAACACATTTTTTTCTCTATGTTTGGATTCAACCCTTTATAATCTATTACTCACTCATTAATATTTACTTGCTTTTCTCTTTTATGGTATTTGAGGGCCAATAATATTTATAAATACTTTGGAAGTGTTTCTATTATGTTGTAAAGAAATGTATGTACTCCTCAAACAACCCCTAGAAATGTGTACACAAGTTTGAAGATAGCAAGGCCCCTAGAATGATGTATGCAAATTTATTACTTCTTGTAGTGCACCAAATCCAAGTGTGATACTATTGATTTCTCATTTAATGCTTTATAATGAGAGAGGACTTGTGTATTCTGGATGTCTAAAATAAATGCAATTAATTACATTTAAAAACTAGCACATAACATCAAATTGTGCAAAATATGTGTTTAGTCAAATTAATGTAGGAAGGTGAATAGGTTCAAATTTTTTGAAGCCTTCTCATTTGAATCCTTGATGTGCCCCTGTAAAGCATGCTAGTTGTGGAAAGGGGTTGAACTATGACATTGTTTTATTGAATTAAATAGTGTTGAAGACAATCTCTCAAAAGGGCTCTTTTGAAAGTGTCTCTTCTGATTATTTTGATATGGACCTTTCATTTCCTCTCACCAAGTCACAAAGTAATCTTCACTTGTTATAAATTGTGACTCCCTATATGTTAAAAACTTTGTTGAAGGTGAGTCTTGTTCTTTAGAAAATGCTTATGTGTGCATGCCCACTAGAGAACTGGTGTAAAATAGATTAGAAAATGCTTTAGCAAAACCATTGGTGAGATTATTGGGATGACCTTAATGGATATCTCTTCTATAGGAAATAATGATTCAAGTGGGTCATGTAGAAATAAAAATGAAGAAGACTTCCTTTACCAAAAGTGTTATAGTTGAAAAAAACAATGATTCTTTGTTTTATTTAAAAAGGCTAGCATGTTTTACATTTATCTCTTCTCTCCTGAGATTTTATGCACTTCCCCTATTAATGAAAACTAATTCTTTTGAATCTATGTTTACATGAAAGGTGAAGGCCCCATGTCCATCTTAAATGTAAGAAAATTGTCAAATATAATGACAAAAATTCAAAAACTTCAGAAAATGTCTAGGATTATTAAATGAAATAAATAAATAAATAATCAAATTAAGTCAGATAAAATAGTTAAGTCTAGACAAGTACTAAAAATATGTCAAAATTTAAAAAGAATGATAGATTCTCTTAGTTCTATGATTAATGAAGAATAATGTGTTCTAACACGCACTAGATATGGTATGAATTAGATATTAACTATTATATACATTATAGGGCTCTAATATTCTAGAATATGAACTAGACGTTGTGTTCACTCTTGTAGCGTAATGCTTAGATTTGTGGCCTTGAATTTTTTATTCTTGCACACTTTAAAAGCATGTGCACTTTTGTATAACCAAATTATGTGACGATTAAATATATTTATAAGTGATCCCACAATAGTGGTTTACAATTTTTGGCCAAACTGGACAATGAAATAAATTTTTTAACTAAATCTTCACTTTCGGGCACCTATAGCGGCTAAACCGTGAGGAATTTGAAGATGATGTAAAATAGAGTTTCTTGACATTTTTTCTATAGATTCTAAATATATTTTCATCAAAAAAATTGGAATCAAATTGCGCTTCTTTTTCCATCTCCCTCAAAAACTAGTTTTTTTCAGAAAACAACATTTTTAAAAAGTGACGCTCACTGTATAACGCATAACTTTTTTTCTATGAAGGAAAAATTCTAATTCTTTCGAATTTAGATTTGTAACTCTGATATCTAGTGCTTCCGCTTGGTTAGATAGCTTTTTATTGAATATTTTTTCTTTAATCAAGTTTCAAATTCAAACCAATTGTAATTCAGACATAGCTATAACACAACTTTTTTTGTGTGTATCGAAAGTCAATTTTTTTTTCTTTGTTGGATCAAGGACTTCAATATCTGTGCACTAATATTTTTTTTTTAATAATATGCTATTTTTCCACATGTACAAAATGTTGATTTTCGTGAAAAACCTACATTCACAAGAAATAAAAAATTAATATAATAATAAAATTAAATTTATTTAATATTATACTTTTTGGGAAGCTTATAATAAGGACTACATACTTGCAAAAAAATAAATTTTAAATGAATTCATTTTATTTTCCAAAAGGTAAATCAAAAGTGGTTTTTTATCAGCATTTTGATAGGTGTAAAGGAGACTCTGTTATAGGTATGGTTTAAAACTAGCGGGGTTCTATCCAAGAGGGTTTGATTTAAGGTAGTTTAATCAAACCCTCTTCAATTGGAATTCTTTAAATGGAACCTTTTAAGGCTTAAATCATTATATTTTCTAAAAATATGTGATTTCAACAAAAATCAGTTCCTCCCGGAAACTATAAACTAGCTTTGTGGGATCATATGACTTTTCTTGATTATATTCAAGCCTTATGTATTATTTCAATAGTGTTTAGACAAGAATGAAGACATGCCACACAAAATGTGTAATGTCTAAGTATGTATCCTTATGTATGTAGATGTTGATGTAATGATCGCTCTAAATGCCTAATTTTAAGTGCTAATAATGTGATCTTTTTATATCAAAATGGTTTAGAGTTTTATATTTTTATCCAATATCTTAGCATTCAAATTTATTTATTTTTCTTGTGAGTTAGCAAGTATCAACTAACTAGTTTTCTTGAGACTATAAATTTGAATTTAGAAACTAGATATCAATGTTTCCCTAGCAACCCTAATCTAGGATCAAGGACTCCATGAAGATTAAATTCTAGGTTGGCACCACTCGGGAATAGGGACTCAAGTTCATATCATGTATAGTCTAAATATCAAATCTTACATAGAAATATTTATTTGAGTACTAGACTATTGTATAAGGGATAATGATCAAAGTAAGTCTAAAGTGAGTGGAGAAAAGTCATAAGTATGCATTTTTTACCTCCACGCATATTATTACAAATAAAATTTAATTATAATGATGAAATAGAATAAGAGGTAAACTTCCTTTGACAAAATCTAGCGTAAATAAGTTTAAATAGCTTGTCAACATTTAAAATTACCCTAGATAAAGGTATATGACTAATAAATATATTGAATTAAAAAACGTAGAAAAATAAATAAATAAAATAATCATGCTTAGTTGTAAAATTTGATGTAGATGTGGCATGATAGATGGCTAAAATTGATTTGTCAATGTGTAGGATATTTAATGATGCTTGGACAAACACTTTGGAATCTAAAAGTTCACCATCAAATAATTTTTCACCGACAATTCCAACTTGCACAAGTGTATACCTACTTTAGATATTAGATTTGATCTCTATAAATCCATGAATGTTCACCTTTAGTCTACTTTGAGTACCTATATACCTATTTCTTCAAATTAAAAAAATCATTGAGTGGTTGGGAGTTTGTGTGTGATAGGGATAATATCTCCTTGCATCAAATTTCATAAGGATATCAAGTCAACAACTTTTTAGAATGATCGAAGATAACAAGCAAACATGACACAAATACCCTAGATATTGATGAAAACATGTAACATTTGTAGTAATAAATGCTCTTAATATACTAATGAATGCATCTTGAATGCTCTCATTAGATGATTTTGAGATGATGAAAATAAACTAAGATTGATCCTTAAATACAACTTTAAAGGACACAATGAAATATTTTAAAACTTGTGCAAAACATAACAACTAGTTGGAACGTTTATGTCAACACTAAATATGAATTTAAAAATAATAGTCCATGTGTCATTTCACAACTATATATTTGACCTCATTCATTTACACAATCATAAATTAGACTCAAAATAAAAAACAAATAAACCTAAAAATCAAAACTAATCTTGAAAATTAATATGATTCAAATCATGTACTAACTTTTGATAGAAAGCATTCCACTTATAATACTTATATTTATATGTATTTATATTTCACCTTTACAAGTTAAAACAACCACTTCTCTCAATCACAAACGATAAAAACATAAGTTACACCCAACTAAGATATATTTATAATAGTATTTCAAGATGCCTAGTTTTTAGGCTTGGCATCCTATGATTCATAACATGTTATAACAAAAAACATGTCAACACCTTGTCTGCCAAAAATATCTCTTGTTGGGTACGCAAATGAACTATTTGTACTTTTACTCTTTAGCTCCATATAATAAATTAATCACTGCTAGATATAAAATAAATCTATCTTGTGAAGAAATAGTTCACAAAATCTTATGGAGATTCATGGTTTCCAAAAATAGCAAGCTAAATCTCAATTATAGAACAATATAATAGTGTTTATAGACTTTCCATACAGCAAACCTAGTACCAATCATCACAATCCCTAACAGATGATGATGCAATTTCAATACTACCATGTTTCCTTTAGAACAATAGTTTTTAACCCACCATGAAAATATGTCTGCCCTTTTATCATTTTCAATAAATGTTTTGCTACTTTTAATCATGAAAATATGTTTGCCTTTCATCATTTTCAATAAATGTTTTTGTTTTTAATATAAGCTTTATTAATAAAATAGTAAGTTAGATAGATTGTCAATTACCTACCATCAACTCTTTAGGAAACAGTCACTGTTAAAGCAATAGAATCTGTAAAAAGTATTGATCAGTATTACAAAATAAAAAATATCAGTAGACAAAATTAAGATCATAATTATGAAAATATCAATTCAAAATTAAAATCCATAATCACCCAGATATCAAGAAAAACTAAAGAAAATGTTATCAAGAAAAGTTCAAAAGATAAGATTATGAAGTGTATAAACTTTCCAACCTTTTCTTTCATAAATGTCATTTGATATTATTCCAATAACCTTTCTTGTCAATATTTCACTGTCAAAGAATCCAATATTTTATCTTAAAATAGATGTAAAGACTCCCAATACATGCAGCCTACCTTTCCTTTTTACACTTCCAACAAAATCATTTTGAACAAAGCTTTGCTGCAATTAAATACGAAGATATATTTGTCCTTCCTGGGCTTCTGTCTATATACAATGTCTGTCTTCTTCATGTATACTTTTAACGTTGTGGCCAATATTGATATAGTGTTACGTCATGACAATGGATTATCTACTTTAGTTTATGCCTGAAAGCACTGTATATCTGTTCCTGTGGATGAGAGTTTTATACTGTCTTGTGAGATATGTTTTTGTTGTTTTGTGGTCGTTCTTTTCGTAATCTTATGTTTTATAAATATTTATGTCTATGTTTTGAGTTTTGATATGAGATAAATAATTTGTTTTTTTTTTAGTTTTATTGTCGTATTTTTTTTATTTCAATTAGAAAAGTTTGTCATATATAATTATATTAACAATAATAGTTTTTCACAATTCATAATGATAATTGCTTGAAAGTTTTTGGATTTGATTGTGTGAATATTTTTGCATCAATGTTTTGGATTACACTCTGTGATCCATCATCAAGATGAAAACGAGAGTTCAAGGATAAGAATGATGGATCACAGAGTGTGATCCGAAATGTTGATGCAAAAATATTCACACAATCAAATCCAGAAACCTTCAAGCAATTATATATAATTGTTTTTAAATTTGATTGTGTGAACTTTTTTCTTCAACATTTCAGATCAAACTCTATGATTCATCGTTAAGAAGCAGAAAACAAGAGAAGAAAAAATTAGAGTTTAATCGAAAACAGCAAGAAAAACTCGCACAATCAAATCCATTAACAATTCACAGTAATATCATAAGCTATATAAATTATATATCTACGAAATTGTAATACATTTAAAAATAAACATTTTTAGTTTATTTTACGATAAGTATGAAGATTCGCTGATATTGATATGGTGTGATGGTTTAAAGGTGGTGATGTTGTTCTTGCTGTCAGGCCAGGATAATTGCAAGGATAAAAATACTTCAAAATTATATTACCGAAACAGAGCCAGCAAATACAAAGTATATAGAGGCAGAGACTGCCAAGACACAATACAGGAAACAAGAAACTGACAGAAACTGAAAACTAACAAACTAACAAACTAATCTAGAAAACTAATACATGAACTAACAACCTCGATATGATTAACAGTAATATTTGTTACCAAGGTTCAAATCCCGTTGAGGTGGTATTGTGAAGTGATTATATTGAGGATGAGATCCCCATTTGTATTGATCCAAATCAAAAGCATTTACCTCTTAAATAATAAATAAATAAAAATTTAATTAAATTGTAAATTATATGTTTGATCATTTATCCATCACCCATAATTAAATCCTTACAAATTTCTTTCCAATACCCATTATTACATATTGGGTGACGAAAGAAAACCTCTCCCAAACTCTCTCTGTAAATTTTTTGCATGTTTTAACTTCAACTAACCCAAATGAAAACTGAAAGGCATGCTGTTATGATTATGAAATATCATGTGTTCTACTGTAAGAACAATCAATACCAGGTTTGAATGGAATCTATAAAGAAAAGCATTAGAAATAATAAATTATAAAACAAACCTATTATAATAATGCCCCACTACCCATCTTAATCCACTATAATTATCTGAGTCAATATAAACATAAAGTCTGTGTGATTTCTTCCATAGAAGAGAAGATAGCATCTTTGTCGTTTTCATGCAACTTTAATTTTATAAGTTAATCCGTGACTTTTCCAATCAACACTGATTTGTATTATTCAAGATACGTAACATCCAATCCTCAGCTTTAGAATTTTACTCGAATAAAACCAAGGTGAAAACTATTTGCAGCAGACAAAGTTATCAGCATGACTGTCATTATAACATCAGAGGAACTGTTTGATTTAACATAAAAAAATGCTTGGATAAATATAAAATATTCACTACAGAAGTGGATGCCTGTTATCTTCAGAATCCTAAAAAGAAAAGAAGGAAAGAAAAGAACAAATGGGAAATGGGATGATTACCTAATCAGGGTTGTGTTTGTATGATAATTTAATGGCAACTAAATAGTTTATTTATTGATATTTTTTAATATGTTTGTGGTTGAGAAAAGGAATTGGTTAAATAGTGATATATATATATATATAAATTGATAATGATGATTATTTATATATTTATAGAGTAAATTTGATAATTAGATTTTTTTAGATATTCTGTTATGTATTAGTGGAGTTAATATTGTTTTTGAATATATTTTTATTTTAGAAAATGAAAGTGTCATTTTTATGATATTTTTTTGTATTGTTATGTAGATTAATGTTTATGAAAGATTAAAAATGGTTTATGGGATTGAAAGAGATATAATAAAGGAAAGTATGTTCAAAGATGATCTTTGAAGGTCTTCGATAACATTCCTAATATTCAAGGTCGTAAAAAAGTTTGTAATAGGTGTGAGGTCATAGGGATCATTAGGTTTGTGATGTCTTATGAATCTACAACATGAACTTGGAAGTTGGTCAAGTGTTCTCTTCCTATAAAAGTGAGAGGACTATAAGGAGAAAGGAAGTAATCAATCTACTATGTATACCCTTGGTAGAAACGCCTTTGGAGAACTCACTGGTGAACGTTTGAACATCTCTTACAAGAAGAGAACAAGACATTTCTAGTTAAAAGCTAAAGTGTGGGCTAAAGGAGAGAACCCTCAAATAAATACAGGAAGAAACAACCTTAACCTTATCGTCTCTATTAGTAAGTATCACCTCACGTACCTTTTTTAGAAATATTGGAACTCATGACTTTGTTTTTCCTAAATGAACCAAAAGTCAATGGCTATCACAAAACAATGCTAGAAAATCAAGTTGTCTTTAGAGAACCCACATTGATTGAGACATCAAGATAATGTTATCTCCAAATAGGAGAATAGTAATGATTCCAAATAGTACAAATAATCATTTGTATCATCCAGTGTATTTGAGATAATTTCCTCTAGTTCATCAATGTAGATCCTAGCAAAAATGGGAGAGTGGGAAATCCTATTTAACATTTGTGGTACTCTAAACATTATTTGTCTAACCAATCATTATTCTTTGTCTAGACTCATAGAGTTTCATCATTAAAGAAACCTCTAGAGGTAGAAGACCCAAAGGCTTAAGCCTATCCATAAACAAGTGTGGTTGGATTGTGTCAAATACCTTATGAAATTCTACAAAACCATAGTAAACTCCATGCACGGTTGCTTTAGTCTCCTCAAATGATAATTGGTCTTAATATTAATATTCAGGTGAAGATGTGATTCATGATATGATGGTTTCTCTTGAACATTGCTTGTACTTTGGTCCTTAGCTTCTTTGTCTCTACCTATCTAGAGATGTGGATGTCTAAAACTGTGGGTAAATATCTTAGTCAAGGTGTGGCCAACTATAATAGGGCAATAGTTATTTGGATCATTCCAATCTCCAATTTTTTAGTAGACTAGATAATATAAAAGGTCTAAGAAAATGGAAAGTCATGAATAATTATATAATTAAACAAATTAAGAGCATAGCATACTAAAACTCTTGAACTATGTTTACTAATATAAATATCTTATATTAAAATATAAAATAAAAGATACAAATAAGTTTGTTTACTATCAAATGAGATATGTATTTCACAATCTCTCTCCATAGCCCACCTCTCTTCAAATAAAAATTAAACTTATAAAATACACATGTACCTTCACACCAACCATATGATTATTATATTATCTTAATTATCCATAAATATTTTCCTATATATCATAAATTTTATTAAAAATATTCACTTAAATGCCCTCAACAAAATTAACTTGACTAATGAAGCATAAGCATTGCTTGTACGACTTTACATCAACTTCCATTGTGAAATAGGGAAGATTTATAAGATAAATTGTTTGTAAGTAAACTTTAATACAGTACAAATCTTAAGTCACCTCACTAGCATACTCCTCCCTAATGTAAGATGGCTTTTAACATGCAAGGTCCCTGATTTGATGTCTAGCGATTCTCCTCCTTGAGAGCCATTGTTTAACAATCCTTATCTTCTCTATGATTAGGACAATTATACTAGATTAGAGTCAAAGCTGTTAGGAAGCCTTTAAAAAGCTCCTATCGATGAGCTTAGATATCAGTCCCACCCATAATTCGCTAGGTACAATGGCACAGTAAGATGTAAAACCTGCACCACACAATTCCTTCTTAATATGCTGAAATAGATATGAAGGATCCAATTCTAGTTTGAGAAAGGTGGAGGATTACATATGTATAAATAGCTTAAAATTGAAAGACCATAAATCATGAACATAAATTCTAGTTAACCTCCACACCTACCATATTGGACCATACTTTATATAACAGGGAAGCTGATGCAGAGTTCTGCCACGGACATTATGGGACAAATGTGAATGCACTAAAAGCATTAAGTTCATAACTTTTCTTTATAGAATTCCCTAAAGTTGTGCAAATTCCTTACAGAACTGTTGCATGGGACGGTGTACATGCACTCCGAGCTCTTTGGAATGCACTCCAAGCTCTCTGGATTGAATCTGCACCTTTCACGTTCAACTTTGCCACTCATATGATTGTTTTCAATATTTCCGACTATTGACTTTAAAGCCCATGCTTGGTAGCTCTTCTGCATCTATTTATTGCTTCCCAATTTAGGTGGACAAACAAATACATCCTAGTTGGAGGAAGGCCAATCTAGTGCTTGTGAGAAGTTTTTCACAATGGGCAAAGCCTTTCTGCAACAACAAATGGCTGCCATGTCCTTTGTCATTCTTGTCATGGTAATCAGTCTTTGTGGTGTATGTGCAAAGCAGTCTAACAACCAGCACATTCCTGTCACTTCCAAGTTCCAGACCATGAAATTCTACAATGGGTATTCTAATCTATGGGGTTCTGAGCATCAGGAAGTGTCACAGGACCAGTCTTCTACTACACTTTGGCTAGACAGTTCATCAGGTTTCCTGATCCCTTGTGTTTGTTTATGACGTGGGTTTTTGGCTTTTATGTTAAAAGTTCTGGGGTTAATGTGAGTGTTGGAATGGAAAGCCACATTGTCCCTGGTATCCCCATTCTGTGAAGAGTCATTATATAATGTGATCGTCCTTATTTTGTAGAGTTTTAGTGGCTTGTGACTTGTGCTCAAAGAGTTTTTTGCCCATAGCGTATATGGAGTCCTTTTATATACAGGAGGCTTTAAGTGGACTAGTGACTCTTGTTTTAGGATTATATTCTCACTAGAGCTAACGACAGATCTCATGATTATGGTCTCTTTTTTCATTTTATTGGGTGATTGTTAGAATCCTGTGTACTCAATTTTGACGTATTAAGTCTGAAAAACTGCTTTTGAATGCTTTCAGGAAGTGGCTTCAAGTCCCTGCAGGCATACAAGTCAGGATTCTTCAGTGCTGCCATTAAGTTACAGGCTGGTTACACAGCAGGAGTCATTACAGCATTATATGTAATTCTCTTATTTGTCGTGTAGAGAAATCTACCATTCATGCCATTGGGTTTTGCCCTATAGCTTTAGAAATGAATCTCATGTTAAATCTTGGTTATCTAACATACACAATTGTCCAATATTAACCATATTGAGAGAAAACTATGTTTAGTAGTAATGGTATTGTGGAAGGCGTTTTCTAGCCATATAGATTGTTATATACTAATGATGTATATTAATGGTAATCATATGCTAAAATCTGTGTTTTTCAGCTATCCAACAACCAAGAATTTCCAGGTCATCATGATGAGATTGACATGGAGTTCCTTGGGACAACCCCTGGAAAACCATACACATTACAGACCAACATCTACATCAGTGGAAGTGGAGATGGTCAAGTTCTCACAGGCAGGGAGCTCAAGTTTCATCTCTGGTTTGATCCCACTGAAGACTTTCACAATTACAGCATTCTTTGGACCCCATCTCATATCATGTAAGTGCCCATTTTGCAGAGATATGATTAGATATCTGTTAAGATGGTTCTGTTCAAAATTCTTGCAAGAATGATTGTTCCTACGTAGGAGGTGTGATATAAGGTCTCTAACCTTTGTTTGTTTATCTTGATACCATGAGGTGGAGTTTTGGTAAGTCCTTATGCTCTAGGGCATTAATAGATGTCGACAAAGTTGGAGAATGTAGAGGGCTAGGACTAGATAATGTTGATTGTGGAGCTCTTCTTAATGTAGAGGGCTCAATTTTTTCATTAATGCAATCTATTGATAGGAAGAGAGCTATGGGACCTCTCCACAGATACCATGACTATAAGGTTCTTTGTGTGCAAGTGCCCTCCATATGAGGGCTGTTTTTGTTTTAATGACCTTAACATATGATAAGTCATCAATGGGCAATTTAATTTAGAAGGAAATGGGTTTCATTTTGAGTAACCCCTTAACAATTTATGTATTCTTGAGAGTACTCTTAACTGGATCCATCTAATCTCTCCATGTAACATCTGCTCTGTAGTTTATGTGGTACAGATCTTTACATATAATTCTTCTATGAACAAGTTTTGGACTAACAAAAAAGGATCTGTTGCATCTGTCACAGCTTCTATGTAGATGATATTGCAATCAGGAAGTACCCAAGAAGGGTGTCTTCAACTTTTCCACAGAGGCCTCTTTGGGTGTATGGATCAATATGGGATGCATCTTCTTGGGCTACAGAGAATGGCAAATACAAGGCAGACTACAGATACCAGCCCTTTGTTGCAAAGTTTTCCAAGTTCATTGTAAGTGGCTGCCCTGTCCAGGACTCTGCTTGCTCTGCTGAGTATTCCAGCTCTCTCATCTCTAGTGGAACTGGAGGCCTAACCAGTCAAGAGAGGTGGAAAATGAAATGGATCCAGAGAAACTATCTGGTCTACAACTACTGCAAGGATCGTGAACGCTATCCCCAACGACTGCCTGAGTGTGGAAAACATTATCAAGGCACAAACGGAATACCCAATTGATCCTCATAATACACTAGGTTCATAGTGTATTATGGATTACAATAATAAGATGATGTGGTGGAAAATTCTCAAAAGAATAAGGGTAATATACAGAAGCCTACTTAACATGTAATAAACGAACCTGTGTAGAAATCTATGTGGGAGTTATACACACTTCGTTTCTAAGTGATCTGGTGTCTAATTCAATGTGGGTGTCATAAAACTGGTTAAGGGACTTGAGTTTTGTTTCTTTCAAGACCAGTCTCTTGGCAGAAATTGTTTTTTCATCAAGAGCAAGATTCCAGTTGGAACTGTCTTTGTGGGCGTGTGTTTCAAGCTAGTTTTAGAGTATCTGTTCCAAAAATAAATCTGATTATTATCAATGCTCAATCCAGGGGCCTAGAAAGCCTATGAGTATTGGATTGGTTTATTTTTGCTGTTCTGCATAGTTATTTGCAGGACTCTCTAAAAGTAGCTCTGCAGATTATGGTGATGGGAGAAGTGAAGAAACAGAATTGTGAAGATTGTTAATGTAACTGATTTCAGTAAATGATTAAGTGAATAATAATTGTGAGATTGAATGAGCTCAATGAGACTCCTATGGATGATTTGTAACTCCTACTGTGATCTTTACTTTTAGAGTATTTAATTGTTCTGTCACCCATCCTGAAGCTTCATGGAATGGGGGTTTTCCAACAAGCTAGATGACAGTAAAGTTCTGCAACAAATAGCCAGTCTGCAGTAATTATTGGATTTATGAGTTTGGAATTATGATGCAGTTTATAAAAGGTTTGGAGAAGTGGTTACTTACAGAAAATAATTATTATAATATTTTTATTTTCTAATTTCAAGATTTAAAATAGATTCTTTATTTTGATTTGGTGAGGAAGTTCATTCAATTGGAAAGATGTTAAAGATTCCTTAGTTTGCTCATAATGATGAAAACAATCTAATTATACTAAAAATCTATCTTGTCTACACAATTAATGGTGTTGTACAAATCAATTTAGTACATTAAATTTCCAATCAATACTGGTTCTAAATTTAAGACACATACAATTAAGTTTACAAAATAATAGATTTATGTTATTTGTTGTAATGATTAAAATTTTATATTTAAGTTGTTTTTAATGTTTTGGATTTAGTGTAATTTGGTAATATTTTTATATATCACTAATATGTAAGGTGTATTTTATGTAGATGTTTGTAGATAATTTCATCTTAGCATATTCATATTATCGTTCATCTTTAAGATTTTTATCCACTTTCTATATCTTATCATCCATAATCCTAATTTAGACTTGTGCGTGCAAATATGACCCATGATATTTTTTTCATATAAACCCATACCTTTAGATTTGAATTTCTTAATTTGGGCCCACATGTCCCTTCCTTACTAACCATTATGAGTCAACTAAAGCACAACTTTTTCCAAATTTAAGTGCTAGATAATGTATTTGTGGGCTAACATTAACTCATGTAGAGAAACATAGATGGAACTAGGATTTTAAAGATAAGGATCACAAGAGAGCGTCATAACTATTGTATCTTCTTGAATCATAATTTTGGGCATGCTACCTACTTGTTTTTTGTCTTGTGTCATGTCCTAATTTTTAATAATTTGTGTTATGGATCAAAATACCTATTTCATATTTCTCATGTCTTCCATGGTCTAATTTTGTGTGTGTTCTTCCTCTTCCATGTCTATACAAGGTCCTCAAAGTCAATATTTGGAGGCATGTCTAGTCTTCTTAGTGTTTATTAATCATCAGAGTTTTAGAGCTCCTTATATTGGCAGGGCTTTCCACCTAAGCTTGATTTCTCTAAGTCCCTTTAGCATTAGACTTTCAAACTTGTCTATCTTGTTATGTCTTTCATTCGCTATCTACTACAATGTCGAAGTTTCCTTTCCTCGAGTACCCTTCTCATGTCATCCCTAACTCCCAACTTTTGATTATATTTTTTTACTAAGTACTTTGTCAAAGTCACATTTTTGGCCTTACCATTAAAGAGGCACTTGTTTCTTGTCATGCATGTTTCCTAAACCTTGTTGATAACTACATACATCTTATTAGAGTTGTATTTTCATTCATTCCTCTACCTAGGTACTTCTTGTGTAAATCTAATCTTTGATGCCTAATAACTTCTAGCATATATCCTATCGATGTTGGAGGTACAACCATAACTTTTAAACGTGGTACCAAATATAAGTTATTTTTAATCTCCAACACTTTCTGCTATCCTATCTTATCGAATATGCTTGTTCAAACTTCCCCTCATTTTCTTGCCTTAATGGCATGCGCCGATTTTCATCCCCAACCTCCAAGGTCCAAAACTCCTAACATTTCTCACTATTCATCTTGCCACCTCTAGGCATGATTTAGAGTATCATTAATGCTAAATATTGATGTCGTAATTGTCATGAAAGGGGTCCCTTTTACATATAAATATTATTTAATATTTAGGGCATAGATCTACATGTGCCTCCAGTAATGAAACAAAGAAAATGACCCTTACTGTCATTAATATAATGGTTAGAGTTTCAAATCCCACAAGACATTTCACCATTATTATAGAGAACATTTGTAGGTCATAGAAGGCACATCCCTATGTCTTTCAAGTACAACCCTACACACATCATCATAATTTATAATGCAATCCAAGGGAAAATGATGCATGATAGGAATGGGAATCATTTGCAATGTACCAATCATGTTTTCAAGGATTTTATCATAGATTTTAACATTCATTTTGGAGGCATTAAAGGTCCAAGGTCTTCATAAAATTTCCATTCATTCATTACACATAAAAACCATAATCAAAGACCTTACTATGAGCACTCATGTTCAAGCAACCAAATCTAAGGACAAAAGCCCTTTGGCTTGTAGGATGACATCATATAGAGTTTGTGATTAAGCTTTTATGGTTGAGAAATCCAATGACAAGAAGTTTGTACATTTTCAATTTTACAATAGGTGTAAGCAATGTATTCATGTTTACAATGGTTGTTGTAGCAATGTAGTTTTATATACGATCAACCTTTAATATATTATATTCTCTATAATTTATTTACATTTGGTAAACCCAATTTGAATCTATGGTATCGATGAATGCAAACATTTGTAATGAAATTTTGTTTTGTATTCATTGATTTTAAATGCTACAAATATTAAAGTTATTTGTCCTAAATATTTAGACATGGACATTATAGGGGTATTAGAGCTAGCTTTCTCGCTATCCTGTGAATCATGGGGTTATCAAATATTGTTATCAGTGTCAATATAGAGATTCAAATTAGTTTAGAAAACATGAAACTCTATCTATAGATCTTTGAAGATAAATTCCTTTTCTACACTTCAAGGACTAGATAAGGTCAATTTAGTAGAAGGAACTACTAAATGGTTTGCAAGGTACCAAAAAATACCAATAGAGTTGAAGGAAGATTTATCATTTGTAAAATTTGTACAATTTTTTTTTTCAAACTATTTGGAGTGGATAAGCACAAGAGATGAACAGGTTTCAAAAATATAACTAGAAAATAAGTACAAATAACTAGAACCAATGTTGGAGTTATCAAAATCTTGAAAGGTCTAGGATAACACAATGATGGAGGAGCATGAAAAAGAGAATGATAAGTTACAATAAATCAAAGTCACCACTTCCAACAAAGAATACATAAATACCTTATATGGGGTTACAACAAATCCTATATGAGAAGCTAAAATGGTAGAAGTTACTATTGACAACATGAGAATGATGATGTATGGTGTTTCCATTGATGGAAACCCATTGTAGAAGTGATGGCATAGCAATATGCATGTAGTCCAGAGCAATCTGGAGAAGACCAAGTGTTTTTAGAGAAATTAGCTAAATCCCAGTGTATTTTTAGTATAACAGAGGAACAATTTTGTGGTCCACATTGTTCCTCTTTATAATATATTGTCATACAGTTTTGAGGTGTTAATGGCATGTATTGGAGGATTCTATATCCAAAGTTTCAAGGTCCTATGTCTTTCACGGTTGAAGATATTGATGACAAAGTATCAAGCTTAGTAAAAGTAGAGTTATAGGTGCAGAGTGCATGTTGGAATACTCCACATTCCACCACAAAATATTATTATGTTTTACACAATTGAGGAATTTTTTAAAGATGTTATATGTGTGTGCACTCCATGTGTCAAGTGGTTTGGTGGTTTGTGTGTCAAGTTGTGAATGAACAGTTGGCCCATTCAGTTGTTGCTTCACCAATTTTGTTGTCCAGTGCCAAACTAAGGGTTTTGGGGTCATGTGGTACTAAATTATGTATGGATCAGAATCATAGGAATGATTACAGGTCATGCCAACCTATTATGAAGAACATATTTTGGTTTATTTCGCAAGGTATGTGTGATGGAGTTTTGAGCCAACAGGTTATGGTGTTATACATTTCATCTAATTAGATCAACCTAATTGATGGTATGAGTGTTTTTGAAAGATATGCATATATATGCAAATTCAATTCAATGTGTATGATGAGATATGCGAGATGTTTGTGTGAATGTGAAGTGTGAAAGGTGTTAGTGGTGAAGAATGAAGTGTGTAAAGTCAATCCTTTGAGCCTAATTGGAATAGTATCTTCAACATGTTGCAAATACATTGTTAATAGTTCAATCTCTAGTAGTTAACCCTTCTGGTAGTGAGCCCTCTAGGTAGTGAGTCTTTCTTTTCTTTTGGGAAGTGAGCCATTCCGGTAGTAAGCCTTTTGTAATCAATGAATTGATATTTACAATATATTGTGAGCTAATCCTCACTATGGTGTTTCCCTTTCTAGGGTTTTCCACATAAATTTGGTGTTCTTGTGTTGCTTTTTGTGTTGCATGCTTCAATTGTTTATTTCCATTCTTGCAAGTTAAATGAAATGCTTTGAATGTACTTTTAAATTAATGAATTTTAGGAAATACAGATTCACCCCCTCAGTATTCCAGGTGTTCAATAGTTACCATTGTCCATAAAGAGTATATAAAGCCATTATATGAAGAAAATTTTGATGAGAAATCTAATACATTAGAATTACAACAATCTAAGCATGTAGATCATCTTGTTACAAAAAAACACATAGTCTTGGGTTTTCAAGATGGAAAGGTTTATGATTTTATCCCTCAAGATCCAAAAAAGATTAGCCTTATTAATTTCATCAAGAAGAAAAAAGGTAAGCATATTATTCACTCCCATGAGTATAATTTAGCATATGAAGGTGATAATGATAGCCTAGATTTACATTATATTATGTCCTTTCAATATTTTTTCTCTCATGGAAAATACCTTGAGCTTGAAAAAGTGAAGGATACAACTTTCAATAAGGGACATATAGATCCTTTTACTAAAATACAAAAATGGCTATGCACCAAGGAGTGGGATCTTGGTGTTCAAGGTATTCCCACAATTCATAATTCAACTTAGCAAATGATGCAACACTCTACTAGCATATTGGTTGTTAGCAATGATAACCAAGAAACTATATTCATTGCTCCAGATTTTTGATGAGTATATAATGGGAAAGTGGAAAATTATGGAAATAGATGATCTCATTGAATTTGATTATGCTAATTCAAATGTTGTTCCTTGTTTGATTCCTAATCCAATTTAAGAGAATACACATGCATTAAAAATTTAATACAAGTGTGCCCAAACAACGGTTGAAAGGAAAAAATAACATAATGGATCTAGTAATAGTTCATATTCTAACACCCCACAACTATTTTGAGTGGAAAATTAAAATGACAATCTACTTGAAAAATTTAGGATTGTATAGGGTAACAATGGGACTAGAAATTGAACCAAAAATTGATATAAAAAAGGTAAAATGGCATAATAAATGTGATGAAGCATTTGGAGCCATGTGCATGTCTGTATCTCCATATTTTATCTTTTATAGTGAATTTTTTCTACATCAAATGATGTATGGACCACATTGGTAAAAAAATATGGTAAACAAAATTAAATAAGAATCCATCAATTGGAGAATGAGCTTATACAGTTAATTCATACAAGTTTTGATACTATACGAGACTTCTTCATTAAAGGAAAAGCCATAAGATTACAGTTAAAACAATATGAAATTAAGAAAGAAGACAAATAGTTGATCTTAAGTATTCTCTCTAAAATTGATCTAAACTATTTATTTTTTGTTTTTATATTTTATGCTACTAAAAGTGTCTTAGGAGCCTCCTAAATAATGCCTTCTCTTGATGTGTTTGTAAATGAAGTCACATAAAAGTTCAACAAATTGGTTCAAATGGCCACTATCAAAACTTTTAATTCACGTGTCTTGGTTACAAATCAGGGCACTCAAGATTGGAAAGGTAATGACAAATAAACTAAGAAACAGAAGAATTAAGGGGAGAAGAAATAAGATCAAAAAATGGTTGCCTAAAATTCGTCTTTTGAATAATCTTCCTTACAAGACAACAAGCCAAGAAGGAAAAGGTTGTGTGCATTTTGTAAGTAAACTAGTTGTGATGATTATACATGTCTAAAAAAGAAAATAGCTTATCTCACTCATCTTATTCAAAAGAACAATATTAAAGTATCAAATTCAACAAAGAAGGGTTCAGCAAGAGAATATTTAAAGGTTGTAGATTATAGTAAGGGAAAAAGAAAGGCTATGGATTTTTTTGTAGTTGTTTCACAACCAAATTCATGGGTTATTTATTTAAGTGCTTCTTGCCACATGGCCAATACATAGGAAAGTTTTAAATAATTAGAGCCGCATTTTGTGATTCTTATGGGTAATAACTCACAAAAGGAGGTTCCTAGGAAAGGGTCTATTGATGTTGGTGATGGGAAACTTCATGATATTCTATGTGTGCCTTCTTTGTCAACTAATCTCCTATCCATATACTAGATCACCCACATAAGTTTCAACAAGCAAATTAAATTCAATCCAAACATAGTGGTCATCAGTGAATTACACGATGGGTCTATTATTTTTGTGGGAAAATTTGATAATCAATTTTAAAGGCTCTATCACTTTTCTCACTTTTTTCTTGACTCTCCTTTGACAAATTTGCATACTCATTTTGATGAAGTGATAAATTTGTGGCTTCAACATTTTGGCCACTCGAACTACCACTACTTGCATCAACTTAGCATAAAAAAGTGTCAATATTGCTTACAAATCATTTTTTTCATGGTGTTTTCCAGGGATGAATTCTTAGCAAGCACATAAAAGATAAATTTGATAAGTGAAATGCTTGGAGATCCTTACAAATTTTGGAGTTAGTACATGGTGTAGGAGCACCCTGAGCAGATGAGATATCCACATCAGCCAAAAATATTTCATTTCAAGTTTTGTTTCAATTTTGGTGTTTTCTCTTGATTTGCAGTTTAACTTGGACTTGGTGAACTTCATCAATGATTAATTGACATGTTTGGCATTGATTGTCAAAATGTCAACTCTACACTTCAATATTTTGGGAAATCTAATTAAGTGTCTTTTCTCAGATGAATTATTTTCCATGAATTAAATGTCAATGTATCCACCTGCAAAACTTATGGGCTTTTGACAGTCTAATGAGGAAATTCAAACAATTTAAATGTATTCTTTAAATTGCAAGAGGTCACATTATTTAGAGGTTGATTTGATAAACAATTAAAATGCAGAAAAGAATGGGAAGAGGGGTCGATTAAGAAGATAAAATATGCAAAAAACCCCTTAAACCACTGTGCCCCTAGTGAACAGGTAAAGCTGATAAAAGTCTAAGCAAAAGTAATTGACAACCAAAGGAGAACATGGACTAAAGGTCGCCCAGTTGGGAAATTGAAAATGAAGAGGCACACTTCTATAAAGCCATTTTTTGTACAATGCAGATAAAATGTGTGAATAGGAATAGATTGCAGAGAAGTTGAAGAGGGGTCGCACAGTAAGTAAAGAAAAAAAAGATAACTCCTACAAGAAGGAGGTCAATGGGCACTGAAGACTTCTTGAAAATGCAACTTTAAAACTAGTGTGAGGACGGATGCATAAGGTGGACATGAGGGTTGTGTTGAGGGCAAAGAGGGGGGGCCAGGAAAAGATCAAAACAACACAGAAAAGTTTGGAGGGTGCCATAGGTGAAATTTGTGGTTGCAGATTTAATACATGAGAAGGTCGCGTGGATAAGAGAGTAGAAGGTATGCTAAAAATTAGAGAAGAAACAAGTAATATTGTAGATTGGTAGTGGAACCAATTGAAGAAAAAGTAGGAGGCTACAAATTAAACTCGTGAAGGATCTTTCAAAAGATGAGATGCACAGGAAGATTGGGTGCGTAGAAATTGATTAGGAGACTACATAGGTGTGAAAGGAGAAGGATAATTGTTAACCGGAAAACCATTACCTTGTCATGGAGGATAAAAGGTAGATGAGATTGTAAATAAAGTTGCAACAAAGAGAAACAAAGGAGATATTTGTATGATTGTAATCATGTAATTGAATTAATAAAAATGATGTTTGTTTGTAATCCGAATTGGTTGAGTGGTTGAAATTTTTTTGTAAGTTTTATTTTGAGTTTTATGTTTATTGAATTGGTTTTCAAGGGGGGGAGTACCCTCTTGCATCAATTGGTATTAGAGCGAGTAGTCCTAAGAGTGAATAGGATCCACCAAGACCTACTGGTGTGTGTGAACAGATCGTTGATGAGGAGGCAATTTGCACCAAGAGGAAAGTGTGTGAAGTAGTAGTGAAGAAGCTCATGAGAGCTATTGTAGGTGTGTGAAGAATCTTGGCAGCAAGAGACAGAGCTTGACACCATGAAGGAAACTTGAGAAGTGATGAAAAATTGTGAGAGGTGAGATTGCAATAGACAAAAATGGGTTGGGTCGTAAGAGGTCCGTACGGATACGGTTTTGGAAGTAGTATTGGGATGATGTGGAGAATGAAATGTGTGAAGAAATGGAAAATATAGTTTGAGGAAAAGTGGAAAAGAATGTTGGAAACAGAGAAGAAAGTGGTAAAAAGGAATGAGAAGAAGAGTGAAGATAGCAGCCTAAGACGGAAAGGAAGATGTAGCCCCTAATGAAGAAGTAGCAGCCAAGACATGTCGTGAAGAAGGAATGAAGAGAGAAGAAGAAAATACTGGGGTGAGCAGTAAAGAGGTCACAGTGGATGGAAAAGAGGATTTGTTAGCACGTTTACTGATGATTGAGGAAGAATGGATGTTGAAGCTTTTTGGCGTAGCGAAAGAAGAAGAATGAGAAGTTGTAGCTGATGAGGAAGCAAATGTTGCAACTGTAAATAAAAATGAGGTAAATCAACTTTTTGATGTTATTTTGTTTTTTGATGTGGTAGTGAAAGGTGAATTGGATAGAGGAGAAAAGTGTGTAGTAGATGTTCCTTATTTGCTTGTGGAGATAGTGGAAGATGTTGCAATATTTTGGTGGAGGTGGTCAATTAGAGGTGGGTTTGAACCCACGAAGGAAGAGAGGAGTGTGAAAAGTATTTGCTGGAGGGGGTCAAACTTTGGTGGGCATGAGTCTACGAGAGGAAAAGGGAGGAAGGTGCAGTGTTGTTGGAGAGAGGTGGTATGTGTTCTAAAGAAATACTGGAAAAGGAGGAAGAAAGATTATTTTTTAGTACTTGGACAGTGAAGGAGTTTGTTGCAAGTTGATGTCAACCTAAAAGAGTGATTCCATCACTCAACGAGCGATCATTGTGAGCCCATGCTCACAATCTTTCTACCTGGTGTGTCTAGTGCGGGAGCACCCTGGGTGGACGAGCTATCTGCATCAACCAAAAATATTTCATTTCAAGTTTTGTTTCAATTTTGGTGTTTGCTCTTGATTTACAGTTCAACTTGGTCTCAGTGGGCTTCATCAATGATTGATTGACATGTTTGACATTGATTGTCAAAATGTCAATTCTATACTTCAATATTTTGGGAAATCTAATTATGTGTCTTCTCTCAGATGATTTATTTTCCATGAATTAAATGTCAATGTCTCCACCTACAAAATTTATGGGCTTCTAATAGTATAATGAGGAAATTCAAACAAGTTAAATGTATTCTTCAAATTGCAAAAGGTCACATTATTTAGAGGTCGA
The DNA here is from genome assembly GCA_007258455.2 of Sequoia sempervirens. Lineage (NCBI taxonomy): Eukaryota > Viridiplantae > Streptophyta > Pinopsida > Cupressales > Cupressaceae > Sequoia > Sequoia sempervirens. The sequence goes on along the minus strand of VDFB02271358.1, from coordinate 818,372,876 downwards.
TTTGATAAACAATTAAAATGCAAAAAGGAATGGGAAGAGGGGTCGATTAGGAAGATAAAATATGCAAAAAAACCCCTTAAACCACTGCGCCCCTAGTGAATAGATGAAGCCGATAAAATTCTAAGAAAAAGTAACTGACAACCAAAGGAGAACATGGACTAAAGGTCGCACAATTGGGAAATTGAAAATGAAGAGGCACACTTCCATAAAGCCATTTTTTTACAATACAAATAAAATATGTGAATAGGAATAGACTGTGAAGAAGTTGAAGAGGGGTCGCACAGTAAGTAAAGAAAAAAAAAGATAATGCATGGAAGAAGGAGGTCGATGGGCACTGAATATTTCTTGAAAATGCAACTTTAAAAAGAGTGTGAGGAGGGACACATAAGATGGAGAGGATGGCTGCGTTGAAGGCAGAGAAAGGGTGCCAAGAAAAGATCAAAACAACACATGAAAGTTTGGAGGGTGCCACAAGTGAAATTTGTGGCTGCAGATTTAATACATGAGAAGGCCTGCCAAGAGTAGAAGATATGCTAAAAATCAAAGAAGAAACAAGTAATATTGCAGATTGGTAGTGGCACCAATTGTAGAAAAAGTAGGAGGCTACAAATCAAACTCGTGAAGAATCTTTTAAAAGATGAGATGCACAAGAAGATTGGGCACATGGAAATTGATTAGGAGATTGCATAGGTGTGAAAGGATAAGTATAATTGTTAGCCAGAAAACAATTACCTTGTCATGGAGGATAGAAGGTAGATGAAACTACAAATAAAGTTACAACAAAGAGAAACAAAGGAGATATTTATATGACTATAATCATGTAATTGAATTAATAAAAATGATGTTTGTTTATAATCTAAATTGGTTAAGTGGTTGAAATTTTGTTGTAAGTTTTGTTCTCTATTTTGTGGTTATTGAATTGGTTTGCAGAGGGGGGAGTACCCTCTTGCATCAATTGGTATCAGAGTGAGTAGTCTTGAGAGTGGAGAGGATCCACCAAGAACTGCGAGTGTGTGTGAATAGATCACCGATGAGGAGGCAATTCACACCAAGAGGAAAGTGTGTGAAGCGGTAGTGAAGAAGCTCGTGAGAGTTGTTGAAGTTGTGTGAAGAATCCTAGCAAAAAGAGAGAGAGAGAGCTTGAATCCATGAAGGAAACTTGAGAAGTGATGACAGATTGTGAGAGGTGAGATTGTAGCAAACAAAAATGGGTTATGAAGAGGCTTGTATGGATACAATCTTGGGAGCAGTATTGGGATTATGTGGAGAATGAAATGTGTGAAGAAATGGAAAAGATGGTTTGAAGAAAAGTGGAAAAGAATGTTGGAAAAAGTGAGATTAAAATGATAAAGAGGAATGAGAAGAAGAGTGAAGACAGTAGCATGAGACAGAAAGAGGAAGATGTAGCCCCTATCGAAGAAGTAGCAGCTGAGACATGTCGTAGAGAAGGCATGAAGAGAGAAGAAGAAAAGACTGAGGTGAGAAGTGAAGAGGTCACAATGGATGGCGAAGAGTATTTTTTAGCACATTTGTTGACGATTGAGGAAGAATGGATGTTGAAGCCCATTTGTGTAGTAAAAGGAGAAGAATGAGAAGTTGTAGCTAATGAGGAAGTGAATGTTGCGATTGTAAATAAAAATGAGGTAAATCAGATTTTTATGTTATTTTGTTTTTTGATGCCGTAGTGAAAGGTGAATTAGATAGAGGAAAAAAGTGTGTAGTAGATGTTCCATATTTGCTTGTGGAGATAGTGGAAGGTGTTGTAGTATTTTGGTGGAGGTGGTCAGTTGGAGGTCGGTTTGAACCAATGGAGGAGAGGAGTGTGAAAATTATTTGGTGTAGGAGGTTGGACTTTGGTGGACATGAGTCCACAAGAGGAAAAGGGAGGAAGGTACAATGTTGCTAGAGAGAGGTGGATTGTGTTCCAAAGAATTGTTGGAAAAGGTGGAAGAAAGAATAATTTTTAGCACTTGGATAGCAAAGGATTTTGTTGCAGGTTGATGTCAACCTAAAAGAGTGATTCCATCACTCAATTCCATCATTTTGAGCCCATTCTCACAATCTTTCTACCTGGCATGTCTAGTGCAACAGCACCCCAGGCGAACAAGCTATCTGCATCAACCAAAAATATTTCATTTCAAGTTTTGTTTCAATGTTGGTGTTTGCTCTTGATTTGTAATTCAACTTGGTCTCAGTGGGATTCATCAACGATTAATTGACATGTTTGACATTGATTGTCAAAATGTCAACTCTGCACTTCAATATCTTGGGAAATCTAATTAAATGTCTTCTCTCAAATGATTTATTTTCCATGAATTAAATTTCAATGTCTCCACCTGCAAAACTTATGGGCTTCTGACAGTATAATGAGGAAATTAAAACAATTTAAATGTATTCTTCAAATTGCAAGAGGTCACATTATTTAGAGGTCGATTGATAAACAATTAAAATATAGAAAAGAATGGGAAGAGTGGTCAATTAGGAAGATAAAATATGTAAAAAAACCCTTAAACCACTACGCCCCTTGTGAACAAGTGAAGCTAATAAAATTCTAAGCAAAAGTAACCAACAACCAAAGGAGAATGTGGACTAAAGGTCGCACAATTGGGAAATTGAAAATGAAGAGGCACACTTCCATAAAGCCACTTTTTTTTACAACGTAGATAAAATATGTGAATAGGAATAGACTACGAAGAAGTTGAAGAGGGGTCGTGCAGTAAGTAAAGAAAAAAAAGATATTGTCTGGAAGAAGGAGGTCGATGGGAACTAAATACTTCTTGAAAATGCAACTTTAAAACTAGTATGAGGAGGGACACATAAGGTGGAGAGGAGGGTTGCATTGAAGGCAGAGAGGTTGCGCTAGGCAAAGATCAAAACAGCACAGGAAAGTTTGGAGGGTGCCACAAGTGAAATTTGTAGTTTCAGATTTAATACATGAGAAGGCCACGTGGATAAGAGAGTAGAAGGTATGCTAAAAATCAAAGAAGAAACAAGTAATATTGCAGATTGGTAGTGGTTCTAGTTGAAGAAAATGGAGGAGGCTGCAAATCAAACTCATGAAGGATCTTTTAAAAGATGAGATGTACAGGAAAATTGGGCACATAGAAATTGATTAGGAGACTGCATAGGTGTGAAAGGAGAAGGATAATTGTTAGCCAAAAAAACACTACCTTGTCATGGAGGATAGAAGTTAGATGAGACAACAAATAAAGTTGCAACAAAGAGAAACAAAGGAGATATTTATATGACTATAATTTCATGTAATTGAATTAATAAAAATGATATTTGTTTGTAATCTGAATTAATTGAGTGGTTGAAATTTTGTTGTAAACTTCGTTTTTTGTTTTGTGACCATTATTGAATTGGTTTACAGAGGGGGGAAGTACCCTCTTGCATCAGTACATAGTGATTTGGTTGGGCCATTTCCAAATCCATATTTTAATAGAGCTCGATATGTTTTGACCTTAATTGATGGTCTTTCCAAGTACAAGTTTGTGTATTTTCTCAAAGAGAAGTATAAAATATTTGATTCATTTTTTGACTTCAAAGTGTTGGCAAAGAAATAATCTATAGAATTTATCAATATTTTGTGTATAAATAATTGGGGTAATATGTGAACCATAATTTTGATCAATTTTGTGCTATAGAGGGTATTGAATTGTATTGAAATGGGAGAGAAAAAATAAGATTTCTCTCAAATCAAAATTCATTCATTCACATTACACTATAAATCTATTACAAAGTATTGGCTTTATAAAGCCATTATCCCGTATGAAACTAATTACAGGAATATAACTACCAAAACTAAATTTATTTATTAAATTAACAATAGCATGTTAATTTATTTATTTAACTATTTTATGTCATGTACTAAATTCTAACACCCCCCCTTAGTACTGACATAGAGGAAAACTAGAAATTAGTACAAATATTCTTCATCACTTTGATGTGGAATTTCATCACTTCAAGTGTGGAAGGTAGTCCAATGTTTTCTTTCAATACCTCTTTAAGTTCAACAAAGTGATTTATCTCACTACCATTTCTATTCAATTTTCTCAAAACACTCCCTTCAATGAGGCCTATATTGGCATCCTTATTTTGCACTTTTTCAAATAATCTTGGACCTTTTTGCTACTCACTTGTACCTGTTAGATATAGAAAATTTCTAGTAGCACTGTTGTGGTTTTGTGAGTGTGTAAGCTATCATCTACAAATAGCATCTTTAAATAACGAGTGCTTAGGCGTTAGAGAAAATGTCACTCAAGGTCAATTTCACTAGAAGAAATAGCACCAATTAATAGAACCGCCTACCTCTATGCAGATGAAGTAATCAAAATGTCTCTAATGCTGGTCTCACTCCCACTAATCAACCTAGACGGCTTTATTTATAAATCAATGGCAACCACAATGAATTCTCCAAATGTAAATATCTTAATATGAAAATGGCCATCGATTATGTGCATAGAACACATAATTCTTGAATCAATTATGATAAACATGCTTCTGCAATAGATTGGGGGATATATAAATTTTAAATTTTAAATTTTTGGAATGGCAACGATGAACAGAGTGGAGTGTTAAACAATAGCAAGAATGAACACGGCGGAGAGAAAGAGAAGAAATGCAGATGAATGATGGTGTCAAAAAGGGTTTTGCACATGGTCTACATTGCTCACCTATTGACGAATGCAAGAATGGTAGAAAACAATAGTAATTGCACATGGTTTTCACTATAGTACCATTGTAAACACCACTATGTAAAAACAAATGAATGGAGAGAGATCAGAGAGAGGTCCAAGAAGAAACTCGCTCTAATATCATATTGAAATGGGAGAGAAAAAATGAGATTGCTCTCAAATCAAAATTCAGTCATCCACATTACACTAAAAATCTATTACAAAGTATTGGCTTTATAAAGCCATTACCCCATATGAAACTAATTACAGGAATATAACTACCAAAACTAAATGTATTTATTAAATTAACAATAGCATGTTAATTTATTTATCTAACTATTTTATGTCATGTACTAAATTCTAACAAATTGTAATATTTTAAATACCCTACAATCCTTAGGATAGTGGACTTAAAGAATGAAAGAACTATTCCTTGAAAGAGATGGCTAATTGTTCAACATTGTAGATCTCTAGCACCACCATATGGGGTGAAATCCATCAACTATACATGTTATATTCAAAACTAGGCTCCTCATTGAGATGTGAAGGGGTAACTCCTTTCCAATATTGGACTAGTCATAAATCCTCAATAAAACGCATTCATGCTTTTGGATCCCTCACATAGGCCCACATTCCAATAAAAAATGTAATGCATGGATCCACAAAGAAAACCTTATATATTTTTTGGGTATGTAGATGGTGTCAAGGGATACAACCTTCTTTATCCTACTAATTCTAATTTATTCATTAAGAGGGGTGTTCATTTTGAAGAAACTCTTATCAACTCTTCTCCAACCACTTCTCCACCATTCATCATTGTAGAGTCATTACAACATACTGATAGTTATTTAAAGGATATTTATCTCATAGTCTTGTAGATTATTCTTCTTCAAATGGTGAAAACTATGATGGGGAATAACATTCTTCACGTATTCATTATTCAAATTCTACTTTATATTCTCAACATTCTCCAACCACAAGACTTCTTTGGGTTCAACATACATTGTAGTCAATAGGGGATTGGCTTGGTGATCCTTCAAACATGAGAAGAACAATACTAAAGTTTCAAGAGGCTCCACATCTCTTCATTTATATAGATTTGGATCCATAATCCTTTTGAGAAGATCATGGTATCCCCGAGTGGGATACAACTATGTAAGAAGAGTTCAATCTTTGGAGAGGAACCACACATGGGATCTTGTACCCCTTCTTAAGGGAAGGAAAATTATTTTGTGCAAGTGGATCCATTAAAAAAAATTATAGATGGGTCGATTGACAAGAATAAGGCTTGGTTTCCAAAGGATTCTCCTAAGTTCTCGGGATTGACTACTTTGAGACTTTTGTACGAGTCATCAAAGTGAATTCCATCTAACTTTTCCTTACAATTTCTACAACCCATAGATGGAAATTTCATCAGATGGATGTAAAGATTATTTTTCTTCATAGTGACCTTCAAGAGGGATATGTATGGAGAAACCATAGGGTTTCATTCATGATTCTTAAATTTTTTACCATCTTGGAAATTATCTTTATGCCCTCAAATAGGCCTCTCTAGTTTGGTATGTCAAGATGGATTCTTTCCTTCTAATATTTGGGTCCACTCAATGTCATTCGGATCACAATGTTTATATTATGTAGCAAGAGGATACTCACATTTCTAATTATCTATGTTGATGACTTTTCAGTTATAAGGAGTCACTTGTCCACCATTCAAGTAGTGAAAACTACCCTTCATGATTATTTTGATGTTATACTTGGGCCTATTGGACTACTTCTTAGGGATTGAGATCACTAGCCTTCTTTTAGGATATTCATTGCATAGTCTAAATATGCCCTTGATACTCTCTCCAAGTTTCACATGGTTGATTGTAATCCTACACTATCTCCAATTTTGTTAGGGGTGAAATTTGAGGCTAAGTGTTCTTAACCTTTGGTTGATGGCACTTTGTATTGAAGGCTTGTTGACAACTTCATATACCTAACTCACATGAGACCTAACATATTATATGTTGTAGGCATGGTCTCTCGATTCATGCAAGATCCACACGAGTTGCATTGGAAATAAGCTATGTGGATTCACTACTATATTCAAGGTACTCATAATTATAGGTTTTTATATGTAGTGGGCATGGATGTTAATTTGGTGGGACACATGTATTCAAGTTGGGTGAGAAATTATCAAGATGAGAAGTATACATTAGGGTATATTTCTTCTCACTTAGTTTTGGTCCAATTTATTGTTTACTAATGAAGAAGTCTACTATTACTCTTTCTTCTACAAAGGTTGATAAAGGAGTAGTCAATGTTTCTACCAAGGCCATTTGGATTTAGAATATTGTCATTGAGTTCAAGGTATTCCATTTTGAAATCCCACAACTATCTATTGTGATAATCATAGTGCAATATAAATCTCACATAATATGTTATGCCATTAGAGGACCAAACATATTAAGATACATCTGCACTACATCATGGAGTTTATTTATGATCATATCATCAATCTCAGTATTGTCTGAAATTAGAATAGATTGCATAGATCTTTAAAAAGCCCTTCATCAAGAGAAAGATCTTGCATTTATGATCTTTGATGGGGGTGCAATAGGTGTCCTTATTTGGGGGTGTTTCTTAGTTCTTCCATTTCTCTCTCTATTATGGGGGTTAAAGTTCATTTTTGTTGGGGGAGGAATTCTTCTCTTTAGGGGGAATTTCTATGTACATCAATACCTCATCAAGCTTCATTGGTTGGGACCCATCATTTTACTCACCTAAGCTACACTTGAGGGTGGTGTTATTGTAGGTTTTTATTTTCCTGGTGAGATAAGTTATTTTCCTATATTTTAGTTTTTTCCTACACATTTATTAAGCTTTCTTAGGTTAATAAAGTGAGTTTAGTTAATAAATAATTAGTGGATAGGTTGTTGAAGTTTTGTCATCCTAGAAGGGGAAGCATTTAATATTTTTAGACCACTTGGTGGTCACTCCCTATAAATCTATATAAATTCACTACTCGGCTTGCATTTTTAATTGATTCATGATTTGTTCTTCATGCAACTTCTCTTTGAGTTCCTAATGCAATATTGTCATCTTGGCATTTGCACATCTCTTGGAATATCTTGCATATAATTGTGTTATTAATTTATAGTTTTCTAGCTTACTTTTCTCTTAGAAAGTTCTTGGTTATATATTTGTTTCATATTTCTAACACATTTCTATAGGCACAAAGATCAAATACACATGTGAAGATCTAAACTACAAAATTGGATAGCTGCTTTTTAGATTATAAAGCATTCTTCAAATCAACCCTCAAATTCTAGCATAGTGTTGAATAATTTTCTAACATAATTTAATACATATCCCATCATCAAAAACTAAGCTAAACATCAAATTTAATTTATTATAAATTACATTTAATTTAATATTTAATTATTTATAATCCTATCTCCTTAACATGGGTTGATTATTAGAAAATAAATTTATAAATCTAAAAGTCTAGGGTTGTGCAATATATACTGCACTATGATTTAGAACCTAATCAAATAAAAATATTATAAATAGTGAAAATTTAAACCAATAAGAGCTCATTATCTAAATTTAAAAACTAATAAGAGGGAAAGAGATTAGGATATTTATTTGTTTGTACACGATTGTTTATTTTTACCTAAAAGTTAACTTGATATATTTTCCAATAGAGGAAATATAACCTAGATCTAATGGTGGAATTGTGTTTAAATGACCACACTAAACTCATTCAAAAAGTGTTGATGCATTGAACTATCTCATTCCATGCAACCTAGTTCTAGATTTTTTTTGTGTGGTTATGTCTTGATGGAATGACCTTATTCTAAAACTTTGTTAGAGGTAAGAATAAAAATAGGACTTGATTGGGAAAAAAGGTTGTTGAACTAGTAATGTATTACAAATAATTTAATCCCTTAGAAAAGAAATACAAATTCAAATACACATCATGCATGTGATGTGATCATGCAATAGTGTAGTATATGCAATAATAAAGCTTCTTATTACAGATTATGTCTTTGTATTCTACTTGAATTAAATATTTTTGAAAGTAAATCATGATGATAACAACCTAGGAGATGTTTATAAATACAATTTCTTAGCTGCTCAACTCAAAGCACTTGTTGTGCAAGGTAATGGGATATAAGTCACATTTCAAAAAAAATCAACTTAGGACCAAGAATTTTGAATTTTAAAAAGGGTGGATTATGTTGTTCCATGGGGAATAATCCTATTTTTTAAAACTTCATAAATGATAATTGGTGAGGTTTAAGAAAATAAGGGGTTGTGGTGGAAAAATGTGTTTGGGGTAGGAATTATTGATTATGCCTTAAAGTTCAAACTTAGGATTAATGCATTGGGTTTATGAGATCTATGGAAAGTAACATAAAATGAAGGTATGAAATTGTAGGGTAGGCATTTTTATCCTTTACATTTTGAACCCATTTTTGTGTACATGTGAATGTACACGATCCATACATGTCAAACTAAAATATGTAGTAAATGACATAAGAAAGAGAACTTAGAATATAGTATCATATGATGCCTTACCATCTTCATGTACCTACATAAATGAATTCTTCCATACCTACACATAAATTTGTCAGTTGTATCCTCAAAACAATATTAGTATACCTAAGTTTTAATGATCATCATATGTAAAATATGCAATATACATGAAAATAATTTGTAGGATGCAAATAGGTGGTGTAAATGGAGTCATGAAATATGTGTAAATATAATCATGATGAATAAGGAAAATTTTGGGTTATGACTAGGTTGATCCTGATGACGTATTTACACTAAATCCTTATAAAATTTCAATATAAATAAAATCATAATTTAGATGGAAATCATGGAGTTGCAACATAGTTGTCCCTCATAAAGTATGCAGAAAATATGTCATGTAAAAAATGATATATCTATTATATGCCTCCTTAATTTGAGTCCATAAACACATTGTGCATTTGATTTGAGGATTGGAGAGAAAAATATTATAATGGACATAAATGACAATGCAGTAACCTTGTGTATACTTTTTTGTGATTTGATCATCAAATCTCATATTTTGGTGAGCACATTAGTTGTCACACTCAGAAGGAACGGCCATGTAATAGGCTATGAATGGTCATATGCTATATTTTATCATTTTAAAGCATTACATGGTACAATTTTATAAGATATGCTCTTGAAAGAACATGTTAAGCATGGCATGAGATGCCATTATGACGAAGGCATACGATACCATTTATTATCATTAAGGAAGATCAAAATAGATCATATTATTAAAGTTTGAATCATGAGATAATTATATTATGGATGCACAATAATTTGATAAATTTGATGTGAAATATGTTGCATAGTACCATGTCACATGAAAACAACAAAGAATATGAATCTTGTAAGATGTAATTGTGAAAAATAACTACTACACAATGTCACATGAAAGTCTTAGATTTAATAATGAACATACTTGATATTAAATCTTCCTAGGAGCTATATAACATTCTAATGACATAAAATTAAATATAATCAAAAGGAAAGTATTTCAACATTTTAATAGTTTGATTCAATTAGATCAAAATGAGAGGAAATTAATTATATAATAAATAACATTTCAATTAATTAGTAAGAGTAGAAAGCTTCATATTGGTTTTGAGTTAGCCACAAGTGAACAAGTGTGTTGAAACAATATGTAGGAGAATTCAACTCATCTAAAGTCAACTCTTAGAGCAAGTTAACTCAGCTTCATCACTAGTGCTCATTATTCCTAAAATATAGTTACATTTGTAAACTTAAAAATAACAAGTACAATAGTTAATACAGGCAAAAATAATGTGAGCCTTATCAAGACAACAATTATTGCAACTAGAATGAGTCTAATTCACTTTGAACTTTCAACAATGAAGAAATCCAAAGCTACAGACAAGCAATTTATCCTTCAAATTAATTCATACATCATCCAATTCAACATAAAACAAGAATCAAATTCTCTCAACATTTTATTTAATGAAATTGTTTTTGAATCTTTATAGAATCAACTCCAAAATATCACACAGAGAATTCATGTTGCAAATTCCCTCTTCCAATTTCAACATCTCATTCCTAGCAACAAATTTAACATACAAATCTACAATAAATTCTAATTTTTAAAACAAAATTCTCCTTCCTGGAGAACTTCCACAGCTCCCATGGAAATATAGATTGATTACTATCACTTCTAAATTTATAGACACTTTTCTCCAGCTTCTCTCTTCAACCTTCACTAGCAACAACATCAGATTTTTCTTCTATTACCACTTTTTTCTTCTTATCTTGGCTCTTCCCTTTCCATCCAACTCTCCAATTCTTCCTTTTTGTCTTCCATGTCTCTTCCTTTCTCCAACGCCTCTTTTGTCTTTTTGGATTTTTTTTAATAAAAATTTACAATTTTCACCAAAAAATACAATAGATTAAAATACAAATATTGCCTAGCAATTCTGATTTTTAAATTTCAAAGTAAGCATAAGAATTAATTAAATAATTAATTCAAATTTCTCTTATGACTCCACTTGAATTCTATTGGAAGAGTATGAAATTAAATTTTCCAATTCTCGCATGTGCACCAAAACCAAAAATCTAAAATTAAATCAATTGCAAGGAAAATAACACTTTTTTGGTTGATGAGGATTTCCATACACCTGAGATGCTCTTGCATCAATAGTAAATTACACCAATGCTCTCCTTAAGTGTAATTGAGGTAAAAAGGAAATGGTTCTTATCAAGGCAAACCATATTAGGTGTTTATGTGCAATTTGAAAAACTAAAGGTACAAGTGAATTTACCTCCCAACTAAAAAAGAAATGAAGGAGGTGTTAGGGATTAAGCAGATTGGAGCAATAAACATTAACAATTATATGTAGATTAAATAACCCAGAAATAACAATGAAGAATAACAAAAAAGAGATCAACACAGAATTTTAATGCAGTTCACCCAATATGAGCTACATCCACAGAAACTCATCCATCCAATGATTTTATTATCCAATGCAAAACAAATTACAACCTCGTGAATACCATTCCACAACATACATCCCAGCCGCTTATAACAAGCTTTTTGGAAGCTTCTAGAATTAGGGTTTTACAAAGTCATTTTTCATTTGTCAAGCAAAAAGGGGGAAAAATCTTGGAGGCTACACCACCGAACCCTCGCTCAAGGCCTAACCCAACCCCGAACCCTAGTGAGGATACGTAAAGAGTGTATAGTATTTGCATGATCAGTCACCACATACCAACAGGAGGAAGGGAGGAAAACTTGATAGCCCATAAAAGTGCTAGCATCCCACACCCTTAAAAGATATTGTAGATGAACATGTGTAATTTTTTGAGGATTTGGTAATTATATTAACAACCTACTCTAATGTGAGGTTGTAGTAAAGATCCATGATCTACTTCTATATAAGATCTTTGATGTAGTGCATATGGATCTTAATATGCTTGGTTCGCTAATAGTAAATTATATTCTTGGAGATCATAATAGAATTTTGGTTATCAAATAGATGATTGATGACAACCAATAGGTGGTGTCAAAGTCATTTAAGATGACATGGTGAAGCCAAGTGGCCCATGCAACAAAATTCATAGCTCCCATGTAATCTACCTAGCCAACTTGTTAGGCATGTGGGAGTAGTGCTATTTTTGTATAAATCCTTACTCAAGTGGAATCTTCAAAATTGATCTTTTATTTTAGGATACACATATGGAAAGCACTTCTAGAGCTGAGGTGGAGAAATTTAATGAAATAAATTTGAGCTTTGGAAGCTCAAGATGGAGGATCTCCTCGTTGATACGGGTCTATAGATAATAGTTTCTAGACAAAACATCTAGCATGAAAGATGGATGCTAGGTCATTATTGATACAAAATCAAGTAGTTATATTCATATTAAACAATTAAATTTATTGCTCTAAATGTATTGGGAGAAATTTTTGACATTTCATGCCACCCTTTGATGACCCGTCATTAATAACTAATCTGAGGGATCCTACATGGGGCATCCTATTGAAATCCATGGCTATTTTGGTGTTTTAGGGTTTTGAGAGTTTTGAAATTCCTCAATTGTATTGAATTAGGGTTATGATCGTACAAGTTTAGGCTTTCTAAAACTCTCTTGTGTTAAAACCCTAAACCCTATTGGATGTTGCTAATATGTGGTTGTCATTGATGTCAACACTATTGGAATTTGAGGTTGTATATGTCGAGGATATTGAGAAAATTGTAATAAAGTAAGTTACAAGTTGTTGGTGGTGCAGTGAAGTTCAGTATGATGGTCAACTCAGTATGTTGATGATCAGAGGTTGTGGATTAAAGGATTTTTTTCAATTATATCTAGTTTATCCACGTTAAGTTTCAAAGATCTGCATGAAGATTTGATCAAGTTATGAGTATCTGTGTTCTAACAGTTTTTATGTTACTTCAGTTGGTGTTCCTGAAAGAAGATGATGTGATTCTAGTAAGTTCAGTTTTTGTGGATGCTTCTCTGATGATTCATGATGCTTGTGGATGTTTCTAGATCATGCTCTATCTTTGTTGCACGTCTGCATTGATCGTTGTGCTCACAATTGGAGATTTTCTTTTGTGTGTTCATGTTTTTCATGTTCTTGACCGACTGGGTGATTGTAGCATGTTGTGGATCTTTGAGGAATAATTATTGAGGTGTTTCATGTTCAAGGATATTATTTTGGGTCTGCACAATGTTGTGGCTGACTTTAGTTGGTTCGCATTGATAATTATTTATGTTTTGGGCCAACTGTTTGTATTCATTTTATATTTTATTGAAGTCGACTTGTAGATGATGTTATTATTGGTTGCGGATATATATGAGTGATTGTTTCATCATTTGATGTGTGTGAAATGTGTGAGTCCTATGTGTGAATATTCTAATCATTCGAAGGAATAAGTTAAGTGTGAAGAAGAGTGATCAGAGTTTATGTGTTTAACCAGAACTGTTATCAGGCATGAACAGATGTTATTTTCTCAATTCAATCTTGTGGATGTAATCCAAATATTTCTATAAGACAATGTGTCTTCCTTGGGCAGTAAGCCTTGTTGTATTTGAGCAATGAGCTCTAGGTAGTGTGCCTGAATGCATGTGCATTCTCATTTATTCTCTTATACTTTTAACAGGGTATAATCTTGTGGACTAACCTCCACCGTGGTTTTTCCCCTAATAGGGTTTCCACATAAAAATATTGGTTTTATGTTTGTTTCTGATGTGGTAATGATTTATGCTTTCATGGTTATTAATGAGATCTTAGAACAAGTTTAATAAGTTTAAATTTTTGTGATAACCGGTCACCCCCCTCTTAGTTGTCTGCCCTTGTGTTGCCAATAATTGGTATTAGAGCAGGTTCCTTGGAAGAAGTTTAATAGCTTGAGGTGATCTGGGATGGTGACATATAAGAAGGATAGTCTAAGATTTGATGGAATAAATTATTCTTTGTGGAAGACTCGAATGGAGTGTCATCTAAGATGCATTGGTCAATCTTATTGGAACATTACAAATAATAGGTATATCATTCAATAGAATGGTCCTTCTACTTCTACTGAGATCAAGGATGTTGAATACAATATCAGGGCTAAGGAAGCATTGTAGAGTGCTCTGACTAATTATGAGATGACAAATGTAATAAATTTGAAGACTGCTTATGAGATCTAGAAAAAGTTGAAAACTTTGTATGAAGGAGATGCTCATGTGAAGATTGCTAAGATGTGGAGTCTGAAAGGGAAATATGAAACATTGAAAATGGGTGAAGATGAGAACATTACTGCTTTCATGCAGAGAGTGAATAAACTTGTGTGTAATATCAAATGTGTTGGTGGAACATTGGAAGAATCAGAGATTGTTGTTAAAGTGCTTAGATCCTTGCCTATTGCATACAAACACAAAGTTGTTGCTATTGAGGAGATCTAGACTATGACAAATGTAACCAGAGATATGTTGATTGGTAAGCTTGTTGCTTTTGAGTTAAGTGAGTTTAGTGATGCTCTTTCTAAGATAGAATCTACATTCAAAGCTACTACCTCCAGAAAAGATAAGCAAAGATATGATCCGGGAGAAATTTCTTATAGAAAGGTGTTCAAGTATGAGGAAGAAATGAGAGAGATTGAAGAAGAAGAAGAAAGAAATCTAGATGAGCTTGAAGCACTTCTTTTCAAGAGAGTAACCAGAGGAGAAGGTAAGTATAAAGGGAAATTTCCTCTTAAATGTTTTTCTTGCAATAAGATAGGTCATTTTTCCTCAAGGTGTCTAGAAAGAGTTCCTAAGCCAAGACCTAACAAGCCTAGATTCCAAAGAAAGTGTTATTATGTTGTTGATGAAGGTGTGATAGATGATCAATCTGATAAAGGGGATGCAAGTGAAGATGAATGGGTATTTATTGTTATCAAGGAAAATGATTCGATACCTACTAAATTTGCTAGTTGCATGAATGTGGAGAAAGCTCTAGCAACCAGAATTGAAGAAAGGGATGAATGGGTGATTGACAGTGGATGCTCTTATCACATGACAGGTGATAACAGTAAACTTGTGACCCTAGAAAAGTATGATGGTGGTGTTGTAAGATTTGGTGATGATAAAGCTAGTGTAATCTGTGGCAAAGGATCCATTTCTCTTGATGTTAAAAGTAATGTTGATGATGTTCTATATGTGGAAGGTTTGAAGCATAATCTTTTAAGTGTTGCATAGATGGTTGACAAGGGATAAAAACTTCAATTCAAGGATGGAAAGTGTAGAATATTGGGGACTTTTGGAAATGTGATTGCATCAGGTACAAAAACAAAAGGTAATATCTTTCACCTGAATGTTGCTAGTAAAATTTGTCTGATTGCTCAAGTTGATGAAATTTGGTTGTGGCATAAGAGATTGTGTCATGTAAACTTTGACAATATTATCAAGATAATTTATACTCGGGTTGTGAGAGATCTTCCTAAGTTGGTAAAGCCTACTTATACCATATGCAAGGAATATCAGTTAGGGAAGCAAACTAGAGTTTCATTTTGGAGCAAACAACATTGTTCAAATGAAGTGTTGGAGCTTGTGCATATTGATCTGTGTGGTCCTTCTAGAGTCATAATTTTACAAGGAGACAAGTATTTCATGTTACTCATTGATGATTATTCTAGATTGATGTGGGTCGCTTTCTTAAGGGAAAAATTTGAAGCTCTAGAGAAATTCAAGATTTTTAAGGCTGAGGTTGAGATAGAGATAGGTTTGAAGATTAAGTGTCTAAGATCAGGTAGAGGTGGTGAATTCATTTCTAGTGAGTTTAATTCTTTTCGTGAAGAACATGGGATAAAGAGACAATTATTTTCCTTACGAACCCCTTAGCAAAATGGAGTTGTGGAAAGGAAGAATAGAATAGTTCTAGATGTTGCTAGGACTATGATGTTGGAAGGAAATGTCCCTCATATCTACTAGAGAGAAGTTGTGAGTACTGTTGTTTACACTCTCAATTGGGTACATATCAAAGGTGATACTGATAAGACCCCTTATGAGTTATGGTTTGGTTATAAACCTACTATTAGATAATTCAAAAATTTTGGGAGTAAATTCTATATCAAAAGAGATGAAGATATAGGAAATTTTGATGCTAGAAGTGATGAAGGAATCTTTCTTGGTTAGTTTACTAAAAGTAAATCCTACCGATGCTTCAACAAGAGATTGAGGAAAGTGGCTGAAAGTGTTAATGTTAAGGTTGATGAAGACACAATTAGACCATACATAACCTATGGATATGATTCAGATGATCAAAATGTCAGTTCAGTTCAGACTCAAAATCAAGTGCAGATCATTCTAGTGAATCAGGAAAGCCGAGAGGAAGGAACTAGTGTAAGTGCAGAAGTGAGATCACAAGAACCTGAAGTTCAAGAACATCCTAAGACTCAAAGGTATGTAAGACTGAATCATTTAGAAGATCATATTATAGGTGATAAGAACAAAGGTGTTCAAACTAGGAGAAGAATTGTAAAAGAATAATGTTTTATTTTGAAGACCAGGCCTAATAGTGTCAATGAAGCATGCCAAGATGAATATTGGATGGAAGTAATGAAAGAAGAGCTATTGCAAATTGAGAAGAATGATACATGGATTCTTGTTCCTAGACCTAAGGACAAAAATGTAATTGGAACTAAATGGGTCTTTTGGAACAAACTGAATGAGCAAGGTGAAGTTGTTAGAAATAAAGCAAGACTGGTGTGTAAAGGATATTCACAGATGGAAGGAATTGACTTTGAAGAAATTTTTTCCCCTATTGCTAGGATTGAAGCTGTGAGATTATTTCTTTCTTATGTTTCTTACAAAAACTTCAAGGTTTATCATATGGATGTCAAGTCATCATTTATAAATGGTGAATTGGAAGAAGTGTATATTGAACAACCTGATGGATTTTAATTGACTGATCAAGGAGATATGGTTTTTCAGTTAAAGAAAGCACTGAATGGACTTAAGCAAGCCCCAAGAGCATGGTATGCTAGATTAGATAAGTATTTTTTGAAGCTTGGACTTAAGGATACTTTTGAGTATCTCATAGGGAAGCTAGGGGTGATTACCCCTCCTAATCAGAACTAAGATGTAAGTCATTGCATCAGTCTGTGCATTTCATAGTCATATCTTGATCTGGATTGATGTTGTGGTGGCTACTACTCAGGGGGAGTAGTCAAATGTTTAGAAATGTGGTTCAAATATTGTGTGAGAAAGATAAAGCTTATCTTTTTCATTGATGTCAAAGGGGGAGAAGAGTCATGTGAAAAACTGTGAATTATCTAAGGAGAAAATTCAAAACCTAAGGGGGAGAAAGTGCTAAGATAAAGTTGGGTTGATGGTGTTTTTCACATCATGTGTTGCCATCAATGTCAAAGGGGGAGATTGTTGGATGTTGTTGATATGTAGTTGTCATTTATGTCAACACTATTGGCATTTGAGGTTGTATATGTCAAGGATATTGAGAAAATTGTAATAAAGTAAGTTGCAGGTTGTTAGTGGTGCAGAGAAGTTCAATATGATGGCCAACTTAGTATGTTGATGATCAGAGGTTATGGATTAAAGGTTTTCTTTTAGTATATCTAGTTTATCTACGTTAAGTTTTAGAGATCTGCATGAAGATTTGATTGAGTTATGAGTATTTGTGTCTTGACAGTTTTTTTGTTGCTTCAATTGGTGTTCCTGAAAGAAGATGATGTGATTATAGTAAGTTCAGTTGTTGTGGATTATTCTCTAGTGATTCATGATGCTTGTAGATGTTTGTAGATTGTGCTCTATCTTTGTTGCACATCCATAATGATCATTGTGCTCGTGATTGGATATTTTATTTTGCATGTTCATGTTTTTCATGTTCTTGGCTGACTGGGTGATTGTAGCATGTTGTGGATCTTCGAGGAATAATTATTAAAGGTGTTTCATGTTTGAGGATATTATTTTGGGTCTTCACGATGTTGTGGCTGACTTTGGTTAATTCGCATTGATAATTATTTATGTTTTGGGCCAACAATTTGTATTCATTTTATATTTTATTCAAGTTGGCTTGTAGATGATGTTATTCTTGGTTGCGGATATATATAAGCGATTGTTTCATCATTTGATGTGTTTTAAATGTGAGTGTGAAAAATGTGTGAGTCTTGTGTGTGAATAATGCTTTAATCATTCAAAGGCAGAAGTTAAGTGTGAAGAAGAGTGAGCAAAGTTTATGCGCTTAACCAGAACTATTATCAAGCATGAGCAGATGCTATTTTCTTAGTTCAATCTTGTGGATGTAATCCAAATATTTTTGTAAGATAGTGTGTCTTCCTTGGGAAATAAGCTTTGTTGTATTTGAGTGGTGATCTCTAAGAAGTGTGTCTGAATGCATGTGCATTCCTATTTATTCTCGTATACTTTTAATAGGGTATAATCTTGTGGACTAACCTATGCCATGGTTTTTCCCCTAACAGGGTTTCCACGTAAAAATATTGGTGTTATATGTGTTTCTAATGTAGTAATGGGTTATGCTTTCATGGTTATTAATCAGATCTGAGAATAATTTTAATAATTTTATTTTTTTGTGACAATTGATTCACCCCCCTCTCAGTTTTTTGACCTTGTGTTGCCAACAAACCCTAGGTTTGAGCATGCACTTTTTTTATATCTTTTCGATGACCTATAGCTTGTTCCCAATCATTTAATTCATAACCTCATGTCTAGGATATCATCTATATATCAACCCCTTTCTTCCCTTTTACCAATCAATTTTGTGCGTTGGATCAATCTTTTATTTTCCTAATGGTCTTATATTTCTCAGGCAATCTGGACATGTGTCATAGTATCGCATTGTCCCTTTGGTTTATAGTGATCTTGGTTTTGTCACTTTCTAGCTTTGCGATACCCCGAAATAGCGACACGCATCCAAATATTTCTAAAGGCTAATGTTGTTCAAAGGTTTTAATTTTATGTTGTTGATCCTTTTTGTCTCATCTGAATTTGGCCCCCCTATTCCCAAGTCACTTTAAGTTATGTCATTTAGCACATGCATTTCATGCAAAGGGCTCTAACATTTTGACACTTTTCTTTTGCAAGATGGTGAAATGTCGATACATATCAAACCATGTGTTAAATTCCATCATGAAGGTGCAAGCCTTTGCGGAGCCATGGTGGGACCAATTTTTTTCTCTCACAAAGTTGTGAGATGATGACAAGTTTCAACATCTGGGCACTTCACAAAAAGTTCTTTTTTGTGGGGGCATATTTTTGTCATTTTCCCCATTTATGAGTTCATAACATGTTGACACATGTTCGTGAAAGTGATGCGATGGTGGTGGCCCCCTAATTTGAATCAAGTGGTAGCATCTAGTGGCTCTCCTCGCCATCCCACAGCCCTTGATCTACTTTCCAATATATGAGTGCAAGGGTGTGAGAACGTGACACTTGTCCTTGGTGGGGTTGAAATCATCATTAGTTGTCTAAAGGAATCAACGATTGGTGTTGAGTTCATCAAAGATCAATGGTCATCATATGGTCACAGATTTTAAAGGCTCTGACAAGATTAAATGCGAAGTTGTGGGATGATGACAAGTGTCAGCATTTGGGCACTTCGTAGTGAATTCTTCTTTTGTAAGGGAATATTTTTGTCGTATTCCCCCTTTGTGAGTTTGTGAAATGGTGACACCTATCCACATAGCAACAAAAGGAGGCTATCACTTCACACGGGAAAATTCAAACAAGTGTGATACGTTATGTTGTGTGATGGAGATATGATGGTAGATGTTGAAGATTGAAGATCAACAATGATCGCTATATCTAAGAAGCTTGAAGGGTCCTCTGTTTGGAAGCACAATGTGAAGGGATCTCGTGATGGTTGTTGATCATATATATTATGATGATTTAATGGCCATGTTTTAAAATTCTATCCAAGCTTGATCTCAACCATCCATCTTCGATCCAACTTCAACAGCTAAGCACGCCATGTTCGCAGGTAGACCTAAAGTAATGGCACAACTACATTTTCAACAACTAGATCATATTTGAATGGCTCTAGATCAATTTTTGTGCTTCTCCCATACTGTAGTAATGACTACAGTGGTTAAAGAATTATTTGACTCCTACAAATGAATTGTGTGGTGCCCATACCTCTTTATGTATGGAGACATTCCTTCTATTGCAAAATGGATTTCATGATAGATTTTGTGATAATTCTCTAATTTTCACGTGTAGAGCATTCAATGTAGAGGCATGGTGTGCCCATCAAGGCTTTCTAGGCTGCTCTCAATACTATATTTGATGGCCTTATCTCAATATATAATCAAATCAAATCTTTTCTAACCCTAGTGGGGTTAGGGTTTGGTCTAAGGTCATCTCAATTATGTTTGAACTATAAAGGCAACACTTGTATTATTTCAAAGGGTTCTTCCTCTAGCTCCTCTAGGGTTTTTCTCTTGCAAACACTATAGTTCTTGCATTTTTCCATTGTAAAGATTGCTTCTAAGCTTTATGTTAATAAAATTCATCTATTATCACTATTATCTCTTGCATATTTGAGTAAAATTAGTTTACATTCATGTTTGAGTAGGTGTTTTAGTTGTTTCATTGATGTATTATGTTGTTATGAAGTAGGAAGAAACAAATTCTATCTTGGTGCATCACCTTCTTTTACATTTTATGTCTCCTTCTATCTATTTTCTTTGTGATCTGTTAGAGTAGAATAGTAATAGGTTTTCATGTGTTGGGTTAGACCAACACATTTGCACTTAGTTTAGAAGAGGAAGTCAACCTTCTCTAGAGACTCAACCTCATTTGTGCAAAGTCCCACACCTTGAGGTTGTTTCCATTGTGTCATTAGAACACTAAACTCTTGTTCAATAGGGTGCAATTTTATGTGACAACAGAAACCACTAGCAAGAGATTCTAGAAGAAGTTGGGGAGCTTGTATCAAATAAAATCCTTTGTAGACAATATTTTTCCTTGGATGAATATAAGAGCTCGAATCTTTATTTGGGGGAGTGGAGTGTGGCCCACATCGCACCCCACTTAAATTTTTTTTTTAAAATTTAAATTTTTCAAAATTAAAAATCTTAAAGAAAACAAAAATCTGCCAATAAATTAAAAAAATCAGAAAATTACTACAAGTCTGTTAAAGTTGGTAGGATATTTGGCAAGTCCATTTAATTTGGCAGTTTTGCTCATTTTAGTAGCTTTTCTACATTTATCTGGGGTGGTTAAAATTGGTAGAGGTTTAAATCAGTTGGGTAGATTTTTTTTATTTGGAAGATTGCTAAATCAAGTGGAATTCCAATTGAATTTGGCAGAAAATTGTTATTTTTTAAGTTTGACCCCCTCTCCACTAGAGTTTTAGTTTTTGCACTTGATCTTCAAACACTCATACCTTGGGCTCAAGACCTCCTTTTTTTGAGAAATTTTATTTATTTAGGGCATAATTTCATGCTCTTCACAATGGTACAATCAAATTTTGATTTTGGTGTCTATATTTTTCTTAAATTGCATATTTTCACAAGTGTTCTTGCATCGTTCTCATTTTGAAAACTTCAAGGGCTCTATTATCACTCCTATAGTAACTTTTATGGGTGCAATTTTGTTTAAAGTACGTAATTTTTCATATAATTTCCAATGGTATGATCAGATTGATCTCGTTTTTATCAAAACTTGTACTTGGTGTTATGGCCAATTTTAGCATTTGCATCTACCAAGATCAAAACCACTTAGTTGTATTTGGAAAGTGGCATTTGTAATTGCACTAATCATAAAGTGCCAAGATCATATATTTTTGGGGGCTTATTTGTAATCTTGTGGATTGATTCATTTGTGTTGATCATTTGAGGAGGTATCATGGTCTTTTCTATTCATCCTTCTATGGTAATTTTAAAAAAGGATAATTATGAATCTTGGAAAAAAAGGTATCTTGACACATCTCAGGTGGATTAAGCTTTTTCCATACCTTTATGGTATCTTACCTAAACTTGACACACCTTAGAAGAAATCAATTTGGAGTAATAATAATGATCACATTGTAGGATTAATTAGTACACTATTGGTGTTGATATTTCTATGGAGATCTTCGATATTGAATTCCCACACACACTTTGGACCAAGATTTGGGAGATCTTTGGAGACCCTCATATCTCTCCATTCCAAGATGATCTTGTTGCAGATTGTTTAATTCCCCTTGATGATGTTGATAATATACCCTTTGATGATGATACTTTAGAGGAGCTTGAGTACAATGAATGTCTTGAATGTCCAGTTGACAAAGAGACTTCTCTTCTTGATTCTCCTCCTATTGAGATCACATCTACTATTGCAATTGATGATTCTTGTGTTGTTATAGATATGGCTTCTCGTGATTCAGTGCTACAAGATTTATATTGTGTCTTCCAAATGACTTCTTAGCACGTGTTTCAGACTTGTTTGTGGAGTCTCATATTTCAGATTTGGGAGACACCATTGATTGCATACATCTTCTCTTTGATGGAGATGATTCTTCTTTAGTTGTTGTGAGGGAATACTCTTACCCTCTTATTCATTCTCTACACGATCATTATTTGCAGTTTGACATGAGTGTGGATAATTTTGGACATTTGAAGGAGGATTCTTTGTCTTTATAGGAGGCATATTTGTCTTCGGATTATGTTCTACATTCATCTCTACTAGATTTTGGATTATCCTCTGACCTAGAATGCCTATTTGGAGTGTGTCAGCTTTTAGCATCGACATGGAGATACTTGAGCATTCTTCAAAGACATCACACATTATTATTCTTCCCACATATTCCTTTTAGAAATGGGAAAAAATCTTGTATATTCTCTTGGTTTTGTTTCTTCTTAAAGGGAGGAATATTGTTCGACAAGATTGGATCATCTTCAACATTCAATGTCAAGCTTCTAACATTGCAAAAGACTCACCATTGAGAGGGGGTTGCATGGTCTCTCTTCTTTTGCTCTCTTATGGTGGGTGGGGGTCTTTTCCTCACATGGGGTTTTGTCCCTCTCATTCTTCATTGGGAGTACTTTGATTTTCATCTCTCTTTTGGAGAGGAGTTTTATCCCACTGAATTTTCTCTTTTTCTCCATTTGTGAGAGATTTCATTTGCATATCTACATGGGTATCTAACATGGCCTTGTAGTCGAGACCCATCTTTGTATCATTTACATAATAATCTTCTCCCTAAGTTGCACTTAAGGGGGGTGTTAGTATGAATAAATGTTGTATACCTAGTTAATTCACTTACTAGGGACTTAGGGGACTTATTCACATGTTAATTTTACTTAAGTCCTAAGATTCTTTCTAGAAGACTTAGTTGTCGTGTCTAGATCTTATCTTTTTGACTTTTATATCAAACTAGTAGTCTCATATCATAGGATTAAGACACTTGTCATAATCTTGTCTAATCCTATGTCTCACCTTGGCTATACAACCAAGGGGTTCTCATACATTGTATATTGAAATTCTTGGATAATCAATTCCATTGCAATCTTGAGCATTGCATATTAATCTCTTTGTGCTTTACATTTGGCATCTAGATCTTTGGTGGCAATCTCCATAGCCAACTCTAACAAGGATGAGTGATGAAGACTATGTGAAAAATTACTTAAATGCATTCAATATTATGGTGAGTCAATTTACATATATGGATGTGAAGATGGGTATTTAGAGGACTAGGGCATTATCCTTTTATGTTATTTACACTTGATTTTTGGGATAACATGTTAATGACAATCAATAACACAATCTCAAAGTCAAAGCTTAATGAGGTGGTGGATGCATTAATTTTTGAGATGGAGTGGAAAACTTTATATTCAATCAAATATGCTTTTATCATTAGAGGCCATTTCAAATACAAGGGAAAGTAATATAAAATGACAAGTGCGTTAAGTCTTAGGGGAGATCTAAGGTTCCTAGCATATTTAGGGATATGAGGGAAAAAGTACATCAAAATCTATTAAAATTCCTTGACTATCACAAGTCATGTGAAGGAAAAGGGTAAGGGGAAGAAGATGAACAAGTGTGCTAAGTCTAGGGAGTTCTAAGTCTCTTATAAAATCCAAGGAAAAATGTTGGAAGTAGTGAAAAATTGAGTACATCAAGAGGGCTCCAAGAAAAAGAAGATAAATCTTATAATGATTCAAATTTGAGAGCATCCAATGATGATGGCAATGATGGATTTTTGTAGCCCTTGCAACACATTCACATGAGTGTGCATGGCTAATTAATTTTGGAGCTTTCTTTCAAATAACTCCTAATGTGAGCTTCAATGTGAATGAGTCTACTTGGAAGATATATCTTCTATCAAAATCATTGGATGAAGTAGATTTATGCTTATGTTTGGAAGCAAAAAGATCTAACTCCCCTCTAATTTTCTACCATTCTAGGATTGAGAATTTTTGTACATAAATTGAATGATGTTGGTGTATAGGTGGTTTTTAACAAGGATGGATGCAAGATGGTGTGTGGATCCATGATCTTGGCTAAGAGAGTTCATTTGAGAATTTTATTTCATTTAGATGTTAGAAACAGTTTGATTTTGACTATCTCTTTTGAGATCCAATTTAGAAAAATAATTCCAATATCAATAATGTGCCTATCTCAGTCCCACCTTGTCAACACATTTAAAATATAAAAAAAAAAGGTGCTAATTCTATGTGTATTTAAAACTTTTTTTAAAAATAACTGGACTTTATGGACGTCAAGCTTAGATGTTATTTACTCCAACCCTTCAAAGAAAGCTCCATGCACATTTCTTACCTAATTCTTTTCTCAACGAAAATTATGTGAGGTTCATCAAATTTCATATTCTTTCTATCCATGTGTATCCTGTTAAACTGCACACAGCAGTATATTAGCTTAAAACAAAATACCCAGCAGCATAGAACAACAATATCAGTCAAACACAAATAGGAAACCATTTACTGTTGTTTTACTAATTGGATACTGCAGTTTTAATTTGTATGAGATGTTTTAAACTGATGCTGAGATTTTTGGTATGAAACTGTGTGTGATTTTTAACATGAATGTTTTGGATCAAATTTTATTATCCATCATTTCTTTCTACATTATCTTGATGATGTATTATAGAGTTTGATCCAAAACATCGATGTTAAAAATCACATACAGTTACAAGTCAGAAATCTCAACATCGTTATCATGAACTGTAAAAACTACATACTATTAATATTTTAAACTGTTGTAAGATGTGTTATGTCAGCTTAAGGGCTGTTATGTAGTCTTAATTTGTATTAGTTCTTTTGAACTGTTGTAAGATGTATTCTATCTGACGTACCCATGTATATTCTCTGTTTATAACGTTTAATACAACAGAAAATATGTGGCTTATAAAAGGATATGATTTTACTCTTTCCACACCAAATCAGTAAGGAGTAATAAATTAAAGCAATGGAGTGGGGCTCCCACTCTGCAATAAATCACATGAGTTTGTTCCACACCACTGAAGTGGCATTACATGTACAAGTTCCATCACATCAAATCTCACTGCAGTTTCAAAATCCGAAACTAGTGTTCTTTAGTGAGACAATTGGACATATCTTGGCCTTGGAAACCAGAACTGATGGGGAAAGGCAAATATATACGGTCCACATTCTATTGCACTTAATAAAGAAATAAACATGAACGTTGGGCGACCAAACGTTTTGAGTTACTTAAAAAAATCATCTGCAAACTTTTGGATGGTAGAGACACATCAATATTCTACAATTGTGTACCCCCCAATTTTTTTTCTTCTAAATAATCATATGATGGGCCGCTCATATCTCAGGCCATGTGAGTTTGAACCCCTCACAACATTAATGTAGGGACCATAGACAAAGAGGAGGCGTTACCTTTAAAATTTCCGTACCTGAGCATAGATTATATGGGTACCTAGGAGAGAAGAAGCCTGTCCCAAACATTAACTTACCTGCATGGCCTTTTCTGCATTTTTTTTTCTGTCTAGTATTCAACTAGCATGCAATAATTGTTTTCTTTATGACTCAAGCTGATAATCCTCCCACGTGGATTCCTAAAGGGTGGCAGCTTGTGAAGCACAAAGTTATAGTTAGGTATTTTGGGTTGGGGCAAACTTTTGTGATGATGAAAGTCTCTTTTCAGGAAGATTAAAAAAAAAATTGTTTAGAGTAATAGAATTTTTAATGTGTCTCATAAAATTTAGGCAGCCAACAAGATAGGGGAGTTGCCTTTATTGATTTCCACTTTCAAGATGTATTTTAATTGTTAAATTGATTTTCTAAGTTTTGGAAGGAATGTCTCTTGGAAATAATTCACTCATTTTATAATTAAATTAGTCATCATTACTAATAGTCCATGGAAGGAGGTATTCTCTTCAAAAACTATTGAGAAAACTAGTGAACAATAACTATGAAAACATAAACTTGAAGTGAATAATTATGATTAACTTAATTGAAGACCTACACGTGATTAAACCATAAATATGAACTTGAACACGGATAAATATTTATAACAGCAATAAGAAATCAACCAACACATATGATGTCAGATATACTGGAAAAAAAAATTCACCACCAAAGAGATAATGAACTTGTATTAAACAACTATGTCAATACCCATGCCATCTTCTTCAATTTGATAGTATTTTGACAACATGAGAATACTTGTACAATAACCATACCAAACTCTCAATATTAGAAAACCACCATAAAATAATACCATGGTCCCAAACATGGTTTCAAAATACCATGATAAGAATTCTCACAACCCACTACATGAGAGTGGTCTCCAAAATAGAAAGAAACTCATTTTACACATTGACACATCATAAATCTCATCATAAGATGACATTAAGCCCACTTTCTTTTTCTTAGGTGTTCTAAAGATACTCCATAACTCATAATTTTAATTTCCTATTGTAACTTCCCTTATTGAATGTCATTACAACAATATATCATACAATTTGAAGAATAACAAGTGCCACCGAGTGGGAGTACTTGCCTTCGTAGTATTCTAATTCTAGATTTGTAGAGTTGGAATAAAATTAAATGTAAGTTTAATTAATGTGAATAAAATTAAATGTAATTTTAATTAATGTGAATAAAATTAAATGTAATTTTAATTAATGTGAATAAAATTAAATGTAATTTTTTTTTTAATTGTTGTATTTTAGTTTTGACTTTTGTATTTTGTGTTTTGTTTGATTAATAGCATTGGTTTTTTTATATGTTTTGGTTATGTAATGTAAATATCTTGATTAAATATTTGAAAATAAAATAAATTGGAATAAATGTTTATTGTTTGGTGTTATTTTTTTTCAAAAAAATTAAAGTTGAATACATTTGAATATTTATATAATGAACCCATTTATTGAGAGAAGTAATTTATGAATTATTTGTACTAGACATAACTATGACTAATAAAGTTAAAGTTGAGTTTGTTCTTTAGAATATGTATTTGCTGAACATTAAATAATCAAATGATTTATTATAAAAAATAATTCTTAGATTGATTCTAGTTGATTTTGAATTTGATAGTGAAATCTTCATATTATAGTTGAAGTTAAATATACTACTAATATAATAAATATATTATATTCTAATTTAATATTAATTATTTATAAATTATATTATATAAACTAAGCAAATAGATAATATTGTAATATTAATATATTTTAAAATATTGTTATAATTATTAATATAGTGATTTACTATTATATTAATTATATTAATAGTAATAATATAATAATATTAATATTATAATTAACATAGTAGTTAATTAAGATAGTTTATTAATATATATAAATATATTTGAAAGGAGAACCTACAAAATAAAATAACCTATATTATATTGTATATAAATATATAATATAAATTAATATATTACCTACATAATATAGGTTAACTTATTTATCTACAAATTATTACCTAAGATATAAATATAAATAGAAATAGTATATATATATATATAAAAAAACCTACATTAGGTTATATATTATCTTATATATCTATATATTATAGGTTATAATATTTTTGAAGAATATATATATATATATATATATATATATATATCTTATTAATGAAAAAAAGAAGGAGCACATATATAATCAAATTATATCATA
Source organism: Sequoia sempervirens (assembly GCA_007258455.2). Classification (NCBI taxonomy): domain Eukaryota; kingdom Viridiplantae; phylum Streptophyta; class Pinopsida; order Cupressales; family Cupressaceae; genus Sequoia; species Sequoia sempervirens. Next base: position 818,344,586 of record VDFB02271358.1, on the reverse strand, counting down.
AAATATTAAAACTATAGATAAAGATATTAGTTTAATGGAAATATACCTACATTAGGTTATATATTATCTTATATATCTATATATTATGGGTTATAATATTTTTGAAGAAACTATATGTATATTAATATAAATTAATATAAAAAAAAATCTTATTAATGAAAAGAAGAAGGAGCACATGTATAATCAAATTATACCATAAAATATTAAAAATATAGATAAAGATATTAGTTTAATGGAAATAATAATACAATTTTTTTATTTTTTTATTTTTATAGTGTGAATCCAAATCTCTATAAAATAGTTAATTGATTTTTGTAAAATTTTATTTAATAAAAAAAGAACAATTACATATTTTTAAAAAATAATTCTTAAAAAAATGTCAAAATAAATCACATTTATTTATTTTAGAAAGATTTAATGAAATGATTTTATAAAGCAAAAAATAAAAAATCATTCCTTAAAAAAAGTTTAATTTGCTTTATCCCCCAATAACACAAAACTTTTTTAACCAATCATATGCACAAAAAGTAATTTTTAGAATTTATAAAGTTAAATATTTTACAAATTGACTTTACCAAATTGAATTTTATTTTAATTTTTGTTTAAATATTATTTTTATTGATTGAAACTAAATTATTAATAACTAGTTAACTAAAAAAGCCAAAGTCATTACAATTGTACTATACCAATGGCAAGTACTAATAATAAATAATATCCCTAGACTCCTCAACTTGAAGTAGAGTAAATGGAGGGGAGGCAAGCGATGGAGCCTCTGATGCAGGCATGTGGCCTGTAGAAGACTGCAACCTACATGTCTTCATTTCCCTGTGCATGTGCGAGTGGCCCCGTTCCAAGGTTGTGGGCTTGACTGGGTGGTGTGGGTGGGTAATTTGTTGCAGTTCAGGGTGGGATCTTTGCAAACAATGGGGGTTTGTTTATTGCAAAGGCGTGGGTATTTTTTATCCTTTTCTTTTGCCCAGTTTAAGTTTGCATGGAGTCTAGCTCTAGTTCGGGCGAGCACAAGGGCTTGTCCTTTTTGGAAATGGTAGTGGGGGTTGTCTCTTCTCCCTCTGATCATGCCAATGCAATGAATTTCTTATACAAGGTTTTAAATGGTGGGAGGCCTTCGCAGGGCAGGCCTGTGCGCACTTTGAAAGTTAATGGGTGTCTGGAGAGGAGCTTGTATGTTTTGGTGATCTAACTGAATTCGAAATTTGAGCAACCATGCTATAATTTGTAAGTTTATGGATATTCGTGTCTCTCTTCCATTTCTGGAGTCGTGGGCCCATAAGACATGGAATCTTAAAAGAAACATGGAGATTATGCATGCTACATGATAATAGAATTTTGGTTATCAAATAGATGATTGATGACAACCAATAGGTGATGCCAAACTCATTTAAGAATAGAAGCCAAATGGAAAGTATGCAACAAAATTCATAGCTCCCATGTACTCTACCTAGCCAACTTGTTAAATATGTGGGAGGAGTATTGTTATTTTTGTATCAATCCTTACTCAACTGGAATCTTTAAAATCTAGAGTTTAACTGGAGAAATTTAATGGAATAATTTGAGCTTTGGAAGCTCAAGATGGAGGATCTCCTTGTTGATAGAGGTCTATAGATAGTAGTTTCTAGACAAAAACATCTAGCATGAAAGATTGATACTAGGCCATTATTGATAGAAAATCAAAGAGATCTATTCATCTTTAACGTATAAATTTAGTGCTTTAAATGTATTGGGAGAAACTACTAGCAAGAGCCTCTAGAAGAATTTGGGGAACTTGTATCAAATAAAGTCTCTTGTAAACAATATTCTTCTCTGTATGAATATGTACTTATTAAGGATGAGCGATGAAGACTATGTGAAAAAGTACTTAAATGTATTCAACATTATGTTGAGATAATTTTCATATTGTAGAACCCTAATCCAAATACCTGCAAAACACAACCAAAGAACACATTAGAAGATAAAATGCAAGCAAGAACAAGGATTCCCCATGAAATCCATTAGCAAAGCTCAAAATAGGAAAGAAAGCAAGAATAAAAGGAAAGAATGTAAGAAAGTAGACTAAATCCTATTGAAAGCAAATGCAAACTCTTGATCCCATGGGGGAATTGGTGCCAATTTGATGTGAAAATTGGCACTTTCCCAATTCCTATGATGCAAGATTGATGTGATGAAGAGATTTGATCCACTTTGTTGATGTTGATGAGTGCTCCAATAGGAAAATCTGCATAACCTAGCTAAAATTCAATGATAATGGATGGAATTTGCTAAATATTTGAGCATAGTAACTTTACTCAAATTGAGATGAGCTCTTTATTTATAGAATGCCAAGATGGATGAATATCCAAAATAGAGCAATGTGGGACTAACATTCATCCAATGGCAAGATGCCACTTGTCAACTTGTGAATGGATGGAGGATGTGCAAGTTTTAAAGAATGTGCAAAGAGGGGAGAGATTCAAATTCAAAATATGGCTTGAAGGATGAATTGAAAGGTGAAGCAAATGCACATGGCTCAAGAAAAGGACATGTAAGAGATTTTAAATGCTTTGTTGGAAGGGACAAGTCCTTTTGGGGGGAGATTTCAAATTTGAGGAATATTCCATCTTTGATGCTTTTTTTGAATGAAAATAGATGATTTATAAATCAATTAAATTGATTTTCATGTGCAAGTTGCAAAATCTAGAGGATTTGATGGATTAAGACTAAGATTAATCAAGATTTGATTAATTTAAAGGAGATTAGCTAATTTGACCATTTTGACTTAGATTTTAGGATTTAAATAACTCAAAATGAGAAGAGAATGATTTAGACCTAGTTAAATAAATATTTTTATTTATTTAACCAAAGGGATGATGTTAGATTAAATTAGATAAATGTTTGATTTATTTAATTTAATTAGATGAACTTTAGAGATTTAATCAAATAATATGGATTATTTAATTAAATAAAGATAGGAAGATGAAATGACCTAGCTAATTACATAGAGACAATGATTTAATTAAATCGAGAGATTTATTTAATTAAAAGGGGAATTATGATGACTTTAATCAAATAAGGCTATTTGATTAAATGGTTAGATAGAGGGATAATTCAAGATGAGGCGATGTTAGTAGATCGGGATCGAGTGTGCAATATTAATCTGTATATTTTATATGTCTACACATATATAGATGTGAAGACGGGTAAAGAGGACTAGTCCATTATCCTTTTATGTTATTTACTCTTGATTTGTGGGATAACATATTAATGACAATCAATAACACCATGGATGCATTAATTTCTAAGATGAGGTGGAAAACTTCATATTCAATCAAATATGCTTTTATCATTAGAGGCCATTCCAAATACAAGGGAAAGTGATAAAATGACAAGTGTGTTAAGTCTAAGGGGAGATCTAAGTTTACTAGCATATTTAGGGATATGAGGGGAAAAAAAAAATCAAAATTTATTAAAAAATTTATTAAAATTTCTTGACTATCTCAAGTCATGTGAAGGAAAAGGGTAAGGGAAAGGAGATGAACAAGTGTGTTGAGTTTGGGAGTTCTAAGTCTCCTAGAAAATCCAAGGACAAATGTTGGAATTATAGCAAAATTGAATACATCAAGAGGGTTGCAAGGAAAAGAAGATAAATCTTATAATGATTCAAACTTGAGAGCATCCAATGATGATGGCGGTGATGCTTTTCTTGTAGCCCTTGCTATACATTCACATGAGTGTACATGGCTAATTAATTTTGGAGCTTTCTTTCAAATAACTCCTAATGTGAGCTTGAATGTGAATGAATGTGCTTGGAAGATATATCTTCTCTCAAAATCATTGGATGAAGTAGATTTATGCTTATGTTTGGAAGCAAAAGGACCTAACCCTCTCCAGTTTTCTACACATTCTAGGATTGAAAATTTTGTATGTAAATTGAATGAAGTTGGTGTGTAGATGGTTTTCAACAAGGATGGATGCAAGATGGCGCGTGGATCCATGATCTTGACTAAGAGAATTCATTTGAAAACTTTATTCCATTTGGATTTGGACTCTCTCTTTTAAAAAATTAATTTAAACAAATAATTTCAATATCAATAATGTGCCTCACTCAGTCCCACCTTATCAACACATTTAAAACATTTAAAGAAAATAATGTGCCTAATTCAATTACACCTTGTCAGTACTTTTAAAACATTTAAAAAAAAATGTACCTAATTCTATGTGCATTTAAAACTTTAAAAAAATAATGTACCTAGTACTATGTGCATTTAAAACATTTTAAAAAAATAACTGTTAAAAATATATATTTTAAAGGCATTATGGACGTCTAGCTTAGATGTTACATACTCCAACCCTTCAAAGAAGGCTCCATGCACGTTTCTTACCTAATTCTTTTCTCAACGAAAATTATGTGAGCTTCAGTAAGTGCCCCCAAGTTTTTCATATTCTTTCTATCCATATGTATCCTCTAAAACTGCACACAACAGCATATTAGCATAAAAGAAAATACCCAGTATCATAGAACAACAGTATCAGTCAAACACAAACAGACTGTTGTTGTTGTACTGATCGGATGCTGTATTCGTAATTTGTATGAGATGTTTTAAATTGATGTTGAGATTTCTGACTTGAAATTGTATGTGATTTTTAACATTGACGTTCGGATCAAATTTCATGATCTCGATGATGTATCATCTCTTTCTGCATTATCTTGATGATGGATCATAGAGTTTGATCCAAAACGTCGATGTTAAAAACCACATACAGTTTCAAGCCAAAAATCTCAACATCATCATCATGAACTGTGAAAACTACATGCTATTAATGTTTTAAACTGTTGTAAGGTGCATTATGTCAGCTTAAGGGCTGTTATGCAGTCTTAATTTGTATGAGTTCTTTTGAACTGTTGTAAAATGCATTCTATTAGATTGAGGACTGTCTGACGCACCCAACTCTGTTTCCATGCATATTCTCTGTTCATAACGCTTAATACCACAGAAAATATGTGGCTTGTGAAAGGATATGATTTTACTCTTTCCGCATCAAATCAGTAAGGAGTAATAAATTAAAGCAATGGAGTGGGGCTCCCGCTCTGCAATAAATCACATGAAAGTGTTCCACACCACTGAAGTGACATTACTTGTACAAGTTCCATCACATCAAATCTCAGTACAGTTACCCATCTGAAACTAGTGTTCTTCTTTAGTGCGACAATTGAACATTTCTCGGCCTTGGAAACCAAACTGATGGTGAAAGGCAAATATATACAGTCCACATTCTATTGCATTTAATAAAGATATAAACATGAACGTTGGGCTACCAAACGTTTTGAGTTACTTAAAAAAATCATCTGCAAACTTTTGGATGGCAAATAATCTACAAATGTATACCCTCCCAATCTGTTTTCTTTTAAATAATCATATGATGGGCTGCTCATATCTCAGGTCATGTGAATTTGAACCCCTCACAACATTAATGTAGGGACCATAGAAAAAGAGGAGGCACTACCTTTAAATTTTCCGTACCTAAGCATAGATTATATGGGTACCTACGAGAGAAAAGCCTATCCCAAACATTAACTTCTCTGCATGGCCTTTTCTGCATTTTGTTTTGGTTGTGTCTAGTATTCAATTAGCATGCAATAATTGTATTATTTATGACTCAAAGCTGAGAATCCTTCCACGTGGATACCTAAAGGGTGGCAGCTTGTGAAGCACAAGATTAAAATTAGGTATTTTGGGTTGGGGTAGCCTTTGAAATAATGGAAGTGCTTTTTAAAACAAATTTGTTTTTGAGTAATAGAATTTGTAATATGGCTGATAAAATCTAGGTAGCCAACGAGATCTTTTAGTAAGCCATGTTTATATGTTTTTTTTGGTTGGTTCTCATCCAAAACTTATTATAACTAATTGGTTCAATTAGGAACTTATAGTCTAAGTGGGGTAATAGGAAAAATATGTTGTTTACTTGTTGCATTTGGTCTAAAGATTAGGGAGTTGCAAACATTAATCTTCACTCTTGGGGTGTATTATAATTGTTAAATTGAATATCCAAGCCTTGGAAGGGGATGTCCCTTGGAAATAACTCACTCATTTTAGAATTTTAGCTATCACCACTAGTAGTCCATGGAAGGAGGTATTCTCTTCAAGAACTATTGAGAAAACTAGTGAACAAATAACAATGAAAGTATAAACTTAAAGTGTATAATTATGATTAACCTAATTAAAGGTACATGTGATTAACCATTAAATATGAACTTGAACATGGGTAAGTATTTATAACAGCAATAAGAAATCAACTAACACATATGACGTCAAATATATTGGAGAAAAAAATCAGAAAAAAATTCCACGACCAAAGAGATAATGAACTTGTATTAAATAACTATGTCAATACCCATGTCATATTCTTTAATTTGATAGCATTTTGACAACATGAGAATACTTGTACAATAACTATACCACTCTCAATATTAGAAAACCACCATAAAATAATACCATGGTAAAAATTCTCACAACCCGCTACATGAGAGTGGTCTCCAAAATAGAAAGGAACTCATTTTACACATTGACACATCATAAATCTCGTCATAAGATGACATTAAGCCCACTTTCTCTTTCTTAGGTGTTCCATGAGTGCAATAATTATATTGTCATTGCCTTTTTTGAAGAGATGCTCCATAACTCATATTTTTAATTTCCTTTTGTAACTTCCCTTATTGAATGTCATTATCAACCTTTTTGTTGAGGAAGTACAATTAAGATCTTTTATCTTAACCTTGTAAAATCAAGTGGCTTGATTGGACATAACAAGAGAATATAATCAAGCAACGAAAACTATTAGATTGTTGATGAGACATCAACATCATAAATCACAAGCATTCTAAAATTGATTTCAAAGAATAGTCTAATATCTAGTAATGACATAACAATATGCCAATAGCTTGAAATAGTGTTACCAAGCCTTATGAAATTTTATTCCCCAATTTCCTAAAGCTACCTTTTATAGCATGTGAATAAAGGTACAACTCTCTACCTATGCACCTTAGATATGAGAAATCATTTCTCCAAGGAATATTATGTGGTTCTTTTGACGAGCCAAGACAATAGTAAAGATGATATATAAAATGAAGGAGAAATAGATTGGCATGAGGTTCAAACATCCCCTACTTCAACTAGTATCCCTAGTTCATGTTAACAGTGAACAGTCTGAATGAGAGTTTCAAAGACAGCATAATAAGGTAGGTGGCAGCATGGGATTCATCATTTATCTTAAAGGAATGGATCCCTCTGCACATTTAATTTACAATAATAGCTAGAAGTTTGAAGAGGACTATAAAAAAAAGAGTCGAATTGACAGCAACAGACAGAAAGAAACAAATAAGGGATCCACACAACACTAAGCAAGAGGACCTACATAATCTTAAGTGTAGGGGAGTGGTGAGGTGAAGATTGGCCTCATATTTTAAATAAAATTACCTTCCTCTATTACCTAAAAATCATGTCATGTTTTTTATAATATAAGTTGCATTTATAGGGTGCAATACCCTTAACACGAAAAGCCCAAAGTGCCAGAGTTCATATCAAAAAGGAAAAATTAACTAGTTATAGCATAAATTCCAAACAAAAAGACAGCAAAATAACAACCCACCCAAAAACAGATAGGACACCCCCAATTACCTAACAATACCCTCTCATTCCTCCTTGAGGAATTTCCACACATCTTTGTCATCCAGACTATTGTTGGGACAAAGATCAACAACCTTCTTGTTAACCTCATCCTTCAACACTGTCGAAAGAGTGACAATCATGTGATGAATGACTTTGATTGTGAACCTGAGGTCAGTTTCGTAAGCCTCCTTTCCAGTTTGTCGACACTAGCAATCAGTTTATTGGGATCTTCTTCCTTTGTTGCTTCTGACCTGTTTATCTCCTCCACCCGAGTTTGATGATTGGAGGAATTCAGTGTGGACTCCTCCAAAATCATCTGATTCATCTCAAGGAAAAGACTAGGTCCTTTTGTGTATTCCTCGATTTCCTCAACTGTGTTGTGTTGTTATCCCGACCTTTTTCCTACTCTAAGTTGCTAGAGATGTCATATACCAAAACCTTCAACTTATGTTTAGCCAGCCTATTGGACCTTCAAACACTAGTTTGTTCCACCCTTGTACCAATACTTGTGGCCATCATAGTATGGACTCTTCAAAGTCTTTGGACGTAGAGTCGTTCTCATCATTATCTGTCAGAGGTTCCTCAACATGAAAGGTGATGCCCTTTTTTCCTTTCTTTGGTTCAGGCTTGGCTTTGACAAGCATTTTATGCCTTTCTTGGTGGGGGTATTCTTTAGTTCGCAGAGTCTAATGGTGGCCTTAGATTGGGCCAAACCCACACCACTCTTTCTTTTTAGTTGGAGGCTTTGGTTTGGAATCCTCAAAAGATTAGTTGGCAATGGGAGAGAGCTTCCTTTTAGCACCAATAGAGACAACAATGGAGGTTTTGAAGGGGGAAAATCAGAAGGCTCAGGCTCCTCAACTTTGATAGCAAAAATGGGTTTTGAAGGGCATAGAACAAGGTGAAAATGATAAAGGTGGAGGATAAGCCCTCGATGCATGGGTAGGCGGTGGTTTATCAGGGTTCTTAGCAGCAAGCTCTATGATTTCCTTAATCGAGCTTTCAAGGGGAAAAAGTAGGAAGAAAGGGAAATTAATAAACATCCTACGAAACAATACCACCTTCAACACAAATATGCTAGACAAGAGCATCCCGGCAGAAATCCTCAAGTACCTAGTTAAGTTCACACCTGGTTACCCCCCATAATCACACACAGAGCAACAGTCACAAGGAAAGGCAATATGGGATTTTTTTGCAAATGCAGAATGGCAATGAACACGGAAAACTTATCAAAAGGATAACTGTCATAAAAAAAATCTGCATACATTGCCTAATTAAGGCAATAAGATTTTCCCACGTACCAATAGGAATTTCCAAGAGGCTTAGGGTTGCAAAGCCATTGCAAGCATTGATGAAGTACATGGAGATAAGGTGAAAGGCCATCATGACATGGGAATTATTAAATATCAGCCCATAATTAAGTAAAGGTTTGAGAAATATTTTAGCTGCCCGCACATTCAAAATAAAAAAGCTCTTATTTTTGGGAGAGGCCTTGTACAAGTGACGAAACAGCACATAAAACCCATGGGGAATCCAATTGGCTAGAATGAAAAAACCCAACCAAATCTTAGTCACCCGCACAAACATTTTCCACGTCATACCTACACCAAAGGTGAAAAGACAAATGGTCTAGTCCACGAAGGAGAACTTAGTCTTTATCATAAATAGTTAATTTTATTTTTCTCCTCAAGGATAAATCCTTGGACATTCAAGGGGAGGGCCACCATGTTCCTCTAGTATTTTGATGATTGGCCAAAGAGTCATCCACTTTATTGCCTTCACGAAAGGTGTGGGTTAATTTCATCCTTTCAATTTTGTTGAGTAAGAATTGTATATCAAACAAAATATCCCTAATGTTCCACCCCTAGTAGTAATGGTTGTTGATGGAGTCAATAATAGCTTTGGAGTCTCCCTCAATATGATAAATTATTAGCTATCCTAATTAAGAATGATGTATATATTCTTATTTTTTATTATATTAAAAAAGGTTCTGATGCTTGACATATCTTTGTGAAAAAAGATTCATGCTTTTTATGAAATAGGGCAATAAAAGTTGATCTGGCTCTAGAATACAAACTCTAAAGGAAGTGGGAATGGATGTTCACATTTGAAGAAGACCCATAATAATTGCATCTGTGGACTGTTTATAGCCCTAGAATGCCCATAAAGGTGGTTCTAGAGAAATTATGATAATAGACGAGTATACCCTATTGGTTGCACTTGTCCCCTATTTGGTGAAATGGTTGAAGATTTTACATGGTGTATTGATGATAGTGAAATTTGTGTGAGAAGTCCTATTGAATGTCAATTTCCTTAATTTCCTAATTTATTTATTATTGAAATAAATTATTTTAATAATTATAGTTGCACTTAGTATTTATATTTTTTGTTAAAAAAAATAAAACAACAACCATGTATAAATTGTATTATGCTTAATCATAGGCACCAATATGTAGGAGAAATAATAAATAGCTTTATGATGTTCATTTCTATAGACGATTTTTAAAATGAATGCAATAAGAAATATAGTGCTATTTTATTACATTTGGCAATTTGGGTGATGATATTGTGAGTTCTTAGAATTTATATCTTCCATAGAGTTAGCCACTTGATTAAGTAAGAAGAACATAAGAATATCAATTTATAGATAAGTGTTTTAGTTTCTATTGTTATTGTGAATTACTATGTTTCTCTTGAAGTAATTGTTTTCAATAAATAAAATAAATTGTTAATTTTTAATTATAGAATAATTTATTTTATGTTGTCCAATGTTGTTTTTATTGTTTTGTGCATTATCCAATGTATGTGTTAAAGTATTGTACTCTATAGAAAGAAAATTAGTGAGCAATTTTACCTTGGGAAGTTCATTCATTGAAAATGCTTTGAAAAATTTAGTTGTGTAGACTTACTTTTTAGAAATAGTCAAGTAGTTTACAATTTTGTTTAATTTCTATAACAACTTTTGAATTCTTTCCAAAGTTTAAATTTCAAGTTCTTTGCTAGTTTAGATTTTAAATATTTCCATAGTTTAGATTTTATTCTTGCATAAACATTTCTTGTATTTCATAACATTAAAAGTAATCACTAGAATGAGATATTTGATTGCATATTGCATACATCCATCGAACACCACCCAAATTGACAACATAAGAATTTACTATAGCATGAGGTCTAATGATGCCTTGTCAAAACCCTCTTGGAGTAGTTGTAATGTCAAAATTGATTGGAATAATTTTATTTTATAGCCCCAAAAATATATCTACATTGCTCTCCAAAAAATGAAGAAAATAATATTATCAAAAGCAAAAGAAGTTAGAAACAAGTGCAAAGATAAACACATCAAAGTTTCCCGCCAAAGGAAAATGGTATTAGTTGTTAGCATGAAGCCTATGATGTTGTCATGGTAGGTCTCTAGAGGGATTGTTATGATTGTTCTAACTATTAGAATATTCATGATCAAAGAGATTTTTAGTAATTGATCTTGTCATTATATTTCAAGGAGATCAATCATTAATAATGATAGTCAAGAAGACTATTAGGACAGCATTCAAGTGCTCCTAAAATTACCATGCAAGGTGAAGATTGTGATCAAAGAATACCCCACCCTATCATCAAAGGAGGTCATTACCAAGCTTTAGAATGGTTACACATAGCCTTTAAATTTTTACAAATAAAATATATTACCACTACATCTTATTGGGATCCCATGACATAAATGGATAATCAAAGAAATTATCTACATTATCATACATGTCTTCACAAGGATTGTTTTAAGGCCAAGTGGTTGTCCCAAATCAAAGGTCATCATACAATGATCTAGAGGGTTGATCATATCCAACTAAAGAAGACTATCATGGAGGATAAACAGTCATCATATATGTAATGGTCATTAATACAATGAAAGAATTAAAAACCACAAACAAGGTCATTTAAGAACTATTAGACCATGACGTAATAGAAAAATACAATCACTAGACACAAGATAATATTCACAATCCAAGGAGTAGCATTAAGTCCCCAAAGGACTAATATAGTCTTGTACCTGTCTTTAATTTTGGTAACTACCTTATGACAATCCCATATTAATAAAATTTCATTGTCAATCAAAGTAAGTTGACATCAAAATATTTTCTACAACTTAGGTATACTACCAAAAATTTATATCATAGGATTAAAAAAAATGTCAAGAGAATATCACTTGTTGATAAAGAATTATTTCCAACATTAAAGGCACAATCAAGAGGGTTAAAGAGAAAGAATTTGCATATCTCTAATATGGAAATGGCCTTAAAAGGATACCAAAAGAGGATGGAAACAAATGAATTTCAAGGAATTATGAGGATTTTGGTCTTGCATGTGGTCATTATAACAAGTTACTTTTGGATTTCAAGGACTATCATAACAAAAAAAAATGAGGATAATCACATGGATTTCTTTGAATTCATTATAAAATCATGGCATGCACCCTTCTATTTGACCTCATGCCTCATCCAAATTCCTAACTATAATTTCTTAGTGGATACCATAAGAATGTTTGTGTATATCACTAATGACTTGTTGATGGTAAGTGTAGATGTAATAATCTGCAAATGCTCAAAACTTGACATGTATTAGCATGGTTAGTTAATTAAAGCACAACAAATTAAACATCTCTATGAAATACTCAATCATGTTAAATATGCAATCAAAGAAACAAAAACTAAACAAAAGAATATTCAAACATGAATCAAACTCTATCTCATAGTGGAGTGGTGCTCCTTTGATGTGAAAAGGATGCCCTTTCCCACCCCTTGATAGGCTTTCAAAATGATGAGCAAGATGCAAGTGATGAAGATGAATGTGTGCATAGTGTAAATGTATAAAACTGTGGATAGATTTCAAGTAGAGAAGGCCTCTATTTATATGTTAGAGGTTTGAAAAATTGAAGAATAGGAAGAATGTGGGATTAAAAAAAGACCAATGGTATTGAGACATTTGTCTCAATGCTAATGGGTAAGGATTGATCACACTTTGTATGTGTTTGTAAGAGGCACCAAATGCATGTTTGAGAGGCATGAAATGCATGTGCTTGAATTGTTTTGGGGGGAGAAATTGTTTGAATGGGAAAGTCAAATAAAGGGATTCAATGAAGGAATATTCCCTATAATGTGCTTTTGAGAGGGAAAATCAGATAATTAGTTAATTAGAAAAATTGATTTTCATGTGCAAGTGGTTGGGTTAGTGTGGGGTTGAGTTTGACCGAGGTTGAATCAAAAGCTAGAGAATGGGTAATGAGGATTAAAGTTAATTAATTTAAAATTTAATTAACTTTGAGTGGGTTAGTGAATTTGATTTAAATCATTTGATTTATTTAATCAAATAAGAGGACTTCAAATTGATTTATTTAATTAATAAGAGGATTTTGGGTATTAATTAAACAAATTGATTTATTTAATTAAAAGAGGATTATGAAGATTTTAATTAAACAAATTGATTTATTTAATTAAACATGATTAGTGAATTAATCTAATAAATTACTTTATTTGATTAATGGAATTAGATGCATGATACTGATTAAGATTATTTGCACGTCTACATTTTGCCCCTCTTTGAAATAATGTAGCTTCTGCATTGGTTCAAAGAATAACCTTGTTGAGATCAAAATTCAAAAAAAAATGATTTTTTCGGATGCCCCAGCGGAAAGTACGCTGGTACACTGCCCCCTTGAGATCGGGCAAAAAATCCAATTTTTAGGTCGATCTCACAATAAAGATTCAGGATTAGTTCAGCTCAAAGGGATCTAGAAAGCTTGAATGTTTAATGTAGACCAATTTGATGATGTATAGACAATCATCGTCCATGGGTAACCTCATGTCTATTACAATATACAATGTATATTTAATACTTGGATAGAAATGTTAGTAAAGATAGAAGAATAAGAAGAATAAGAGGGATCAACCCTTGAGTCTAAGAAGATGTAGAAGTCCAACAAGTCTATGAATCATTGAGACTTTATGAGATATGATGATGAATGATGATGGTTTGCTTATCCAAGGATTGGGGATGTAAAGAGCATAACTTTCCTTATGTTTGATAACACAGAGATACGATGCATCAAGGTACAAACAACCAGGATGGCATGGCATCTAGTGTGATCGAATTTGACTCAAAAAACAGACAGGAGTATTCTTGTTAACACTTGACATACAAAAACCTCACTAGGATGCATTTCAAAAGTTTCAAACATATTGGACCAAAACACAAAAAGGCATAACCTATCAATGAAATAGTCAGCAAGTTATCTAAAACTTCTTCCATACACACCTACCAAAGCAAGTATTCGCCAAATTATGTTACAAGAACGTCCAACAAACACAGCAAACAAAAGATAATGATCAATGCCCCATTCCTTTCTCTCTAAATATTTTTAGATAGACATCCTTGAGAGGTCATGGGAATAGGTGCAATAAAATAAATCACAAGATCAAGTAAACAAACAATTCAATGTTCTCCATACCACTAGCCAAGACTAAACTATGGTGAAGTCTGATGTTGATATCCATTGTAGGAAGGATGCATCCTAGGACATGATGTTATCAAATTATTTTGAGACTAATGGGATGATGGGCTACTGATACCAAGAATTGACCAACTTATGCACCTACTGACTTAGACTTGAGACCTTGATGTTTGGGTTTACACTTTTAAATTTGCTATACTTGTTTCTGATTGTTTTACCAAAGGTTGAAGGTGATGATTGATTTATTATGGATGATTGATTATTGTGGGTGAAGAAAAATGAGATGGATGGATTTTTTTCAAATATTTGGATGTTTTTTATGTTTTTGAAATCTTATGAGGCTTTTTTTTTTTGGATTTTTGGGTTATTTAAATATTTTTTGTTGTTTGTGTCTCGAGGGCTGATCAAAGATTAGCCTTGCCTACGTTTAAGCTTACAGATGACGTAATCCGGATAATGACTCAGTGCTCTGTTTTGGGAATGTTGAATAACCGTGTCCTTTCAAACAATAATCTTGGTGGCATCATTCCAGGTGAAATTTTTCGTGGATTCAAGAAAATAGCTTTTCCTGACTCTATGTATTTACAGCATTTAGATCTTTCATGGAATGCTTTGGTTGGCAGTATTCCCAGGAAAATTAGAGATTTGCATTGCAATGGTTGAGTTATCTTTATAGGGAAACCTACATATCGGTCATGTTCCTTAGCAACTTTTTCTTCTTGGAAATCTTACTTTGTTGGATATGTCTTTCAATCTTCCTAGTGAACCCATTTTACCTAAGTTTGCAAGACTTCAAAACCTCCAAAGCCTCAATTTGTCTAATGACCAGTACATTGGTAGTATTCCAATAGAGTTGGGAAATATTTCAAGTCTTGTGAGTCCATGTTTATTGCAAGTGAAAGTGAAATGGGACGGATGTTTTTAGTATTTTGAAATTTTTTGAGGCTATTTTGGGATTTTCAAGATGTTTTACAAATGTTTTACAAATGTTTTGATTTTCAATTTTTCCAATGTTTTTGTGTTTTCTGAGATTTTGACCAAGAACCTAACCTAAAGACCTATCCTAGGGGCCTTGGTTATACATGCAGAGACCACATAGTTCGAATGACTTGACCCATAGGATGAAGATATGCATAGATGAAAGACGACATTTTATTATGACGAACTCCTAAAGGACTAACCTAGGGTATCTTGGGGGCACATCAATGATGGCCTTGCCTACATTCAGAGCTCAAAGACTCATAGTTTGACACGATGACTCTATTTGTTTACTTTTCCTGACCTTTTGACCTGTTTTGGATTTTGATATGTTTTGATTTTTTTTGGATTTTCTGATTTTATGAAAGACTTCCAGAATATACATGAATTTGATCCAATGTAGGTATAAGAACATGCCCCTAGCATGGTGTGATAGACTACTCTGATTTAGGCAGGACAAACTAACCTTAGGAATGTGCCAAGTAGCTCTAGGAGGGAACATGATACAAACACGGGATCAAGCTATGATGCGGACACGGATGAGTGATGGATGAATGATGCAGAACAAGTTGTAGAGGTCATGGTGGATGGAAACTACTTATTTACACAAGGCACCTATTTGCCAGGTTTTCACCAAGGTACTTTCCCAAAGCGCCACCAAAGTGGTTTTCACTAGAGGACGATTTTTTTCTTTACTGTTTTCAATCCCTTTTTTGTGATGTTTTTTGGATTTTTATATTTTTTATATTTTTTATTTTATTTTTTAAAATTTTGGATTTATACCTTGCAAGTTTAAGCATAAAACTTTTTGAGATGGGAGCTATTGATGGGCTCTTGCAAAGGTTCACTTTTAGGTGTAGATAGCTGATATGCTCCTAATTTGTAGCTTGTTGTGATGATGATGGGTCCCAACCAACTGGGTTCAAACTTTCCTTTGTTGTCTAGATTTGGTACATTTTTCTGATTCTCCTTCAATATAAGCTCTCTGACTTGAAAGGTTTGACTCCTAATCTTCTTATTGTAGCCCCTCTTGAAACATTTCTGATAGACCTGCATGTGGTTTAGAGAATCCATGTGTCGCTCATCCAGTAGATCCAGCTCGTTCAACAATGACATCTGATATTCTTCATCAGTAATGAGATTTTGCAATGATATTCTTAAGGATGGGAGCTCGATCTCAATGGGAAGGATTCCTTCTAATTCGTAGATCAGGGAGAAATGGGTTGCACCTATAGGCATGTGGATACTCATTCGATAGGCCCATTAGAAGGGATTTAGCTGTAAGTGTCAATCACGACCAGCGTCATTGATGGTCTTCGACTTTAGGATTTTCAAAATGGTCTTATTGGTAGCCTCAGCTTGGTCATTTCCTTGGGGGTAGTATGGAGTGGAGAAGCGATGTTGGATATTAAGCCTTTGGCATAGGTCTCGAACATCCTAGTTTTTGAAAGTGTCTTGTTATCTGAGATAATGGCTTGAGGGACACCATAGCGGAAAATTAGGTAGTTTAGGATGAACTTAGAAATTGGATTTCTTGTAATATAGGTCATGAGAATAGCCTCTACCCACTTTGTGAAGTAATCTGTGGCGGTGATGATGAACTTATGTCCATTAGATGAGGTGGGGGTGATTTTTCCAATGAGATTGAGCCCCCATTGTGAAAAGGGCCAAGGTGTAGTGATTGGGTGGAGCTCCTAAGTTGGTGCATGGATGATATCCCATGTTGTTGACACTGCAAGCACCTTTGGACATAGTCATGAGCTTCCCTCTCCATTGTAGGCCAGTAGTAACCAATCCTCAGTAGTTCTTGGCCAAGGTCATACCACTCACTCGAATGTGACCCACAAATGCCATTGTGTACCTCGGTTAAAGCAATCAAAGCTACCTCAACATTTAGGCATTGTATAAGGGTTCCTTCAATACTCCTACGATATAGGGTGTCTCCTAAGATAACAAAGTGGGATGACTTCTTGAAAAAAATTCTTTTAAGGTTTGGGGTTATATCAATGGGGAAGACTCCTATTCTCAAGTATGTGTTTATTTCATGATACCAGGGATCACCAGGACCAACGATTTCACACACGAATTCAAACTTTGGTACCACAAATGTTGGTACAAGACGCTGCTCTATAAGGAATTCTTGCTTAGGGATGTTGTGTGGGATATCCAATAGCGATCCAATTGTTGCCATAGCATTGGTTGCTCTGTTATTTTCTCTTGGCATTTTCTCAAACATGATGTCAATGAAGAATCCTTTGAGGCTTTCCACCAGTTTCTTATATGGGTTCAATTTGTCATCCTTTGTTTCGTAGTCGTCATTAACTTGGTTGATGATTAGTTGTGAGTCTCCATAGACTTTGAGTGCCATGATCTGCCACTGTACTGTTATTTTGAATCCTATGACAAGAGCCTCATATTCTGCAATGTTGTTTGTGCAAGGAAAAGACAGCTTATATGACTTGGGTATGCAATCTCCTTGTGGTGTAATGAAGAAGATTTCATCTCCTGACCCATGTTGTGTGTAGGATCCATCAAAATATACCTTCCAGTGATATGTTATGTTTATGTTAAAGATTGAATCATCGAGGAACTTTGATACAAGTAGGTTCTCTGAATACATCGATGCCTCTGCTAATTGATCTGCAATTTTCCGTCCTTTAATGGTCTTCCGTTCTACATACTTAATGTCATGTTCTGTTAGGATCATAACCCATTTAGTTTTTCACCCTATGAGCGTTGCTTTAGAAAGTAGATACTTGAGAGGATCTATATTGGCAATGAGTTTCATATGGTGTGTTAGCATATAGTGTTTGAATTTTTGTGTGGTGAACACGACTGCTAAGCAAGCCTTCTCAATGGATGTGTAATTCAGCTTGTGTCCCACCATGGTTCTACTGATGTAGTAAATAGCTCTATTCTTCCCATTTTCATAATGTTGAGCTAAGAGAGTGTCAAGGGTTGTTGTTTTTGCCGATATATACAGGATAAATGGCTTGCCTGGAATTGGTGGCATAAGAACCGGTGGTGTGAGCAAGTACTCCTTGATCTTATTGAAATCCTAGTCACATTTCTCGTCCCATTTGTATGCTACCCCCTTGTGGAGTAGATGAGAATATGGGATAGCCTTATCTACTAATTGTGTTATAAACTATCAAATGGATTGGAGTCTTCCATGTAAACCCCTCAACTACTTCAAGGTTCTTGGTGTCTCCAACTCAAGAATTACTTTGACTTTGGCAGGGTTTATCTCGATTCCTCTCATAGATACAATGTACCCTAGTAACTTGCCTGATTGTACCCTGAAGACACACTTTTTTAGATTGAGCCTCACCTTGTATTCTTCTAGCATGTTGAAGATGAAGCTTAGTGTCACTATGTGATCCTGATGTTTCTTTGATTTATCCAATATGTCATCCACATAGTCTTCCATGGTTTTGTGAATCATATCATGGAATATTAGGGTCATATCTTTTTGATAGGTAGCTCCTGCGTTCTTTAACCCAAATGGAACCATATTCCAACAGTATGTCCCCCATGGAAAATTGAAAGTCGTCTTGTGTTGGTCATCCTTAGCTATCATGATCTGATTGTACCCTAAGAATATGTCCATTAGTGATAGCATTTCATGCCCTATCATCATATCGACAATCATATCTATGTTTGGGAGAGGGAAATCATCCTTGGGACATGCTTCATTCAAATCTCTGAAGTCAGTGCAGATGCGAATTCCCCCGGTGGGCTTAGAGATAGGTACAAGATTTGAAACCCACTTTGGATAATCAATTGGTCGTATGAAACTAGCATCAAGGAGCTTTTATAATTCCATCATGACTAATAATTGTGACCTCTTGATTTTGATAGGGAAACTTGACACATTGATGGAAGGTAGATGCAGCAGCTTGCATTCCATGGATCCATGGGCGTCCCAGGAGGATATTGTAACGTAATTCTAGATCAAGGACTTGGAATGTAGTTTCCATGATGGTTGGCCCTACTTGAATAGGGAGTTGAATAGTTCCTTGAGACACTTTCTTGATCATCATATGCACTGATTGTAATACCTTTTTCAATGACGTCTTCAAAGAATCCTGGATTCTTTATTAGCTTGAGGGTACAAATATTTAGACCTGCACCTCCATCCACCAAGAATCTTTTGGCTTTATTTTTATGGACTAGGACTTTGAGATGGAGGGCGCGATTATTAGATGGTTGAGTTGGGAGATCATATTCAGAGAATGTTAGGAGATGTGGTGTGGTGATGTGTCCAACCATAGCTTGTAACTGGTCTGTATCAAGATCCATTGGGATGGAGGATGTGGCTAATGCTTCTTCTAGGATTTTCCTATGTGCAGGTGAGATCTTTAGTAACTCCATGATGGAGATCTAGGCGAGGGTTCTTTTCAGTTGGTCCAAGACATTATAACCATTGGCAACAGATCTCGAATTAGAGTTGGGTGCTTTGGGTGGTTGTGATGGTCCCAGAATGGTAATTTTGTCACTACGTGTGGTGACTCCACAATCGGCTCTGGATCCTTTGATATTGATAACGGTGACCCACTCATCTAAGGATGCAACAACATGGTCATAAACATGGTTCACACCTTTATACTTTCCCTTTCCATTGTCATTATTTCCCTTATTATGATCAAGCGTCGGATTCATGTATATCAGGAGGTTCTAATTTCCAACCGGTTGTTTGACGGTGATGGTCTTGTCATCAATTAGATCTTGGATTATATTTTTAAGATGCATGCAACTAGTTGTCATATGTCCCTTGATTTTATGAAAGTTGCAAAGATGCTTCTCGTTATACCATGGTGGATTAACTTGAGGTTCTTGGTAGTTTTCGTAAACAAGGATTTTGATGAGATTGGCTTGCACCAACTGTTGCATGATGGATTCAATTGGTTCCCTAAGCAGTATGTATTTTTGCTTGGGGGGATATTTGTTCCTTGTGGATGGTCATCATTGAAATTGTTGATTGTTTGTGGGTTGATTTGTTGTTGTGATGTGTTGGTTTGCATGGTATTGTTTTGAGGTTTGTTGCTGTGCATTTGGTTTGGGAGCATTGATTACAACTTTGGCGTCAACAACACCGTCATTGGTAACATTCTTGTTTTTTGTCCAAGTTCGAGGTTTATAGTTATAGCTTGTTGATGGACGATTGTCTTGATACACGGGTGTCCCCCCTTGTGCAATGAGGGCTCTTTCGATGTTAAGAGCTTTGGGGATGAGTTGGTCATATGTGGTGATGAACTACATTTTAAGATGGAAAGCTAAAATTTCTTCAAGATTTGAGATGATGGTTCTGACTTGTTCTTTTGGAATAGCCCACTTGCTCCTATTGGCCTTGGATCGCCATCATTGTAAGAAGGATGCAAATGTTTCCCACTTGGCTTGTTTTAAGGTAGATAGTTCTTCTAAGCTCACATCCATATCTATGTTGAATGAGTAATTTTATATGAATGCGTCCACAATTTCTTGGAACTTTTTGATTCCAAGGGGGAGATGGGAGAACCACTCCATTGTTGAGCCAGCTAGGCTTCTAGGGAAGAGCCACATTAGATAATATTCATCGTAGGAAACTTCCATACAGTGCACATAGAACTCTCTAATGTGATCTTCAGGATTTCCAGTTCCATGGTACTTGTCAAACTACGGTATATCAAAACCTTGAGGGAACAGCTTCATCGTAATGCTCCTGTCAAAAGGATAAGGGCACAGATTCCCTTGTGTTTTTGGTGTTTTTCCAGATTGTATGTTTAACACCTATTGTGAGAGCAACTTGATCTGTGCGGATAGATCATTCTACAGATCCAGTGGTGGAATGAATGTGTTTTGAGTTGGTGTGATGATTTGGGGACTTGATCATGCACTCACAGGAGTTTGTTGTAGGTTCTACTACACAATTAATTCTTGTTGGTATGCTTGAAATTATTGTCATGCCATCAATGCTTGTTGTTGATCTTGTTGTTGTTGGGCCAAAAAAGCTTGTTGTTGGTCTTGTTGTTGTTGGGCTCGTAACTGAGTCGCTTGTTGTTGTGCTTGGTATTCCTATAAAGCTTGTTGGCAAGCTTGTTGTTGTAACAAGGCTTGCACTTGGGCATGTTGTGCTTTGTATTGGGCTTGTGCCTACGCTTGGGCTTGTGCCTATGCTTGTGCAACTTGAGCGGCTTGAGCAACTTGTGCAGCTTGTTGGGCATGTTGTTGTTGTAGAATGCTTGTGCTTATGCTTGGGTAGCTTGTTGCACTTCTTGTGCTTGTTGTGTGGCTTGTTGAGCTTGGAATTGTTGGAATGCCTTTTGGCATGCTTGTTGAGCTACTTGCAGGGTGATGTTGTATTGATTCAAATTTGGCAATGGAGGTGGTGGATTTGGAATCAAATGAGATGGTGTGATAATATTTTATTAAGGGGGTGTTTGCATGATGACAAGGGGTTGAGTGGTAGATGGTATAGATGATTTTTTTGGTCCTTGAGAGACTATGTTTTGAGGTATTTTGGGAGTTTTTGATTGAGTGATGATTGGTTGTGAGACTTGGATTGATGCCACCTGTTGTTGAAATATCAGAGGAATAATTGGAGGATTTGATTGGTTGATTTGACTTGTGGTTTGATTGATTTGATTTTTATGATTTGGGGTTGATGTGTTAGATGGAAATATTTTCCCTCCACCTTGATTAGGGGTGGATGATGAAATCAATAGTGGGAATGATGGAAATATGGATGATGTGTTCCCTTGTGATAATGAGGATGATGAGTCAAGAACCCCCCTTGTCCTTGTGATGTTGTGAGAATGGTGTTTAATTGATATAATTGTATTTCCCTGAAAGAAGTAGAATCGCTTGTGTTATGGAAAATGAGTAGGACATATTGATGCTTTGGATCTTGTGGAACAGTGTTTGGCATACCCATAACAATTTTTTCCTCCAATTTTTGGTTACTAACAAGGGGATGGGTTTGAAGAGCATGGAGCAATGAACTTCCCTTGGTAGTTGTGGGTTGACTTAGTGCATGAGATGAAATGGGTTGTATGATGGGTTGAACAATGCTTCGAAATGAAGGCATGATGGGGGCTTGAGGTATATTTCCAAGGGATCTTTCCACAATAGTGCTCACATAATAATCAGAGGGGATTTTAGCCCCTTCCTTTTCTAATGCTAACATGTATTGTGAAGGATTGAGTCTCATCATGGTGTTGACAATCTTGTGGTTTTTCAATATTTTGGACTAGCTCCATGATTTCATCTTGAGTCATTCCTAGGACATTGTTGGTGATATCCTCCACTTGGAAACCTACCTCTTGAAGATATTGTGGTAGTTGAGGAAGGTTAAGTGGGGGATTGTTAGATTTTATGGGGTTGATTTTAGGTGCAGTTTGACTCAAGTCACTTGAAGTGGATGTTTCTTTGGTTGCTTCCATGTTCTTGTGTTGAGATCTAGTTTGGACCATAAAATAAGGATCAATTTTCAGGAATATAGGAGGTAAACCTCTAACTCCTTAGGTTAGTCTAAAATTTAGGTACAAAAAAAAGAAAATCTAAGATGTGGTGATGAGATAAATGAAAGATGTATGATGTGAATGATCGAACTCTTAAGAAACCCTGGAGGGATACTAGATTTTAGGACTTTTTGGATTTTGTTGAATTTGGATTTGATTTGGGCTTTGTTTTGGATTTGGATTTTGGATAATGAACTTAAAAACTCCAAGATGTTGGATGTTATCTTGGAATAAACTTGTCCACAAGGTGATAATCAAACAAGATGATTTTTGATTTGAAGGATTTTTTTCCAAGATTCTAAGAGTTTTTTGTGAGATGGGTTTTGATTGATGTTTTGAAATGGATGAAAGTGTTGATTTTGATCCTAAGTGAACTTAGAGAGACTTTTGTTTACAAGACCTAGGTATTTAAGAACATGCTATACTTCCAAGAACTTGCTAACCCTACAAAGTGAGATATTCAAAATGTTGAAAAAGACTTGGATTTCGACAATAATAGAATGAGTACAAGTTTGGGTTATCCTTTGATGCACGTTTGTAAAAGTTATAGAGCAATATTTCTCTAACTATGTAAACCATAGACTAACGTTTCTTGAGATTTCTTGGACTAAGACATTTCTTTCAATTGATGGACTTTGGTTTTGAAACTTTGATCTTGCGAGAAATCATTTGCAAAAAACACATGTGAGGCTCAATTTGTCTTTATCTTTGCTTAATGAGTCCTTTTTACCACAAACACTTTCTTGCTTAGATTTTGAGCTAAATGTCTAATGTCTTAATTTATTTTCATCCCACAAGGTCCATTATGTGGAAATCAAGAGAATCAAAGCAATAATTCCCTAATGTTGACTTTAGAGAGCAATTTGAGGTATAAACCCAAATACTTAGAAGCCTCTAAGGATGAAATCCCTAGGGACAAGCAGTAGCACTTGGATTTTTTAAAGGTATTTGCTTCTTCTAAAGGTTTGAAATTTTATGTCCTTGTTGAATGTTTGTTTTCAAGATTTTGGATCTAAACAATGTGTTTAACTAACTCAAAAATGCACAATTCTAGGATGGAAAACAAAATATTTGTTGAATTTCGCACTTGGATAAATCCAGCTACGCTTATTCAAAGCAGATGACTAGAAGCTTGACCACACTGGCTCCCCTGTACGGCACTCACTTATGCAAGTCATCCAAGCTTCAGTTCTCATGAATCTCTCATGACGAAATTTTCATCTCTACAAAGAATTACAAGTATGCGGGACGACTCTGGAGATCTAACCTCCTGACGCCAACAAATATTAGGATTTTTGGCTACTAAACAAGGTTCGTAATAAGTGCATCCAATTCAAAGGATACGATGATAAAATCCCTCAACAGGTCTCCCAACCCTTAGAACAAGGGTTTTACGCATCATAAAGATACTGGTGGAGAGTTATCATGCATCACTAAGTTGATTGCAAACTTTCCTTGCAACCAAAAATTTGTATAGCAATTCGGAAGAGGCTGGCTTATGCTCATTACTGCTTGGGTTGTTCGATTGGGGTGAGTACTTTTTCCCACCAAGGCAGGCCCTCTAAAGGTAAAAAAAAGTGATTAAGTACTTCCATAGTCCAATAAATATTTGTTTGTGTGAACAAAGAGAAAACACACACAACATACTTAGCTCACACTAGCAAGATTTGTTCAATTTTTAAAGGACAAAATGAAGTGTGGAGGAAATCTTTTAGACAAACTAATATCACCAAAAGAATTTTGATTCTCAAGATCTTCGTGAAGCATGAGAAAGTGCATACGTATTTTAAATGATATTAGTTTGTAAAAAAAATTATAAAACAAGAAACACACATGTTCATTTTAGACTTCAAAAGTAGTAATGGGTTCTTTTTATAGCACCAAATTAAGTGTTTGAAGTTGTTTTGTTCAATTTTAGACCAAATCAAAAAGCTAGTAAGTGTTTAAATTCAATTTTAACCAACTTCAAGAAATCAAATCAATGGTTAATTTTAAACCCAACACTGAAGTGAGTTGGCCTAAAACAAAAAACAAAAGCAGAAAATGGAAGCCCTAAGCATTTAAAAATGCTTTGTCAATTTCAAGTTCAATTTTCAAACTCAAATCTACCTACGAGTTTTTAATTCCAATGCCCAATTTGAATGTCATTGATTCCTTATGCAAGCCTACAAAAAAATCATAACTTTAGGAGCATGACAACATTTTTATATAGCGTGAGAAGGGAAAATAAGACATCTATAATATTTCCCAAAGGTAAATTCCTTGTGTTTAAAATCTAAAAGACATCAAAAATCTTCCCTCAAACCTTTCTACTAACTTGAATTTCATTTGAATGGATTGCAAATCGAGCACCAATATAAAATAATATTCAGCTCTATTGTTAAATTTCCCCCTAACAAATTGAAAACCATTCGCCAATTTAAAATGATATTCAATCCCTGGTTATACAAATTAAACACTTGCAAGCTAAATTAAAAAAGCCGCCCACAAATGTCTTCAATCCCATTCTTGATTAGCCATTAAATTGATCAAGATAAGAGCTTACATTAAATTCAATGTCATCTTTCACAACCCAAAAAAA
This sequence comes from Sequoia sempervirens, assembly GCA_007258455.2. NCBI lineage: Eukaryota > Viridiplantae > Streptophyta > Pinopsida > Cupressales > Cupressaceae > Sequoia > Sequoia sempervirens. Next base: position 818,319,368 of record VDFB02271358.1, on the reverse strand, counting down.
ATCTATAGTGTAAACTATGATGAATTTTGAACCAGTACTAGATATGTATGATGAAGATCAAACCGGAACCATCTACAATAGACTATTGTAATGTCTTATTTATCTCTTTGCTAGACACCGCCACAAGAAAAAACAAAAGAGAAATGTAATACAACTAATAAAACATTTTTTTACTCACCGTCAAAAAGAAAACATACGGCTATATGAGTCAGCCCACAAGGCTATATGCACGTACCTTCATTCACTATTTTGTAGTGGGTATCTAAGAAACTGTCATATTCAAGAACAAATGTTTGTTGTTATCTTCATCCTTGTCAACTCAACAAGATTTCTTCCGTAAGATTCTAAAGGGCGATTTCATAGAATTAAATGATCTAAATATTCCCCTTGATTTGGAATTCAAATTAAATCCAGAATTACCAAATTAAATGTAGAATTGAGAATGCATTTGATGATTGCAAAGGGATTGATGCTGCACAAATAGACTAAGATTGGGAAATGTACATTTTGCTTCCTCCAAAATCGTGTGGTGGAAGTTCTTCAGCCTGGTCAAATTCACAAGATATGCCTCAAACAACCAAGAGAACAAATCACACCCTTTGTTGACACACGTGATGATAGACAAACAAAAGTCTTTGCAAACTTACACTACATCTACACATTCCTTCTTCTCGTGAGCAAAATGCTTCAATTTTACACCGTAGGAACTCATTTTTTTCAATTAAAACAGGCTTCAAAGAAATTCGCACAAATTATTGTCGTAATGCAAAAATTAAAAAAAATTGGCTTCAAAGAAATTCATTTAATCAGATGTATTGTCAAATTCTACAAGCTTTTATCAGGGTCATCTACCTGAAAGGAGAAGAAGAATCTTTGAAAGCTAAACACCTGTTACAAGGGAGATGCAAAGAAAAAATACACAGGAAAATATGCTCAATATTGACAAATGTAAAAAGAGTTAATTTACAAAGAAAATATTACAACCTTATATAGGTAAAAAAACCTAAAAAAAAAGGAAACCCTAGGCTTGCACATAATAATTAATAAAATAATTAATTATTATGCACCTAAAGTTAACTTAAGTGAAAAAGAGATAAAAGGTAACTTAATTAATTAACCAGATATTGTTTAATTAATCAAGTAAAACCAATTACTCTAACACCCCCCCTTAAGCTAGACTTAGGGAGAAGCTAAAACCTAGAAGAAGCAACTGAAAGCAAAGAACAATGGGTCCCGGCAACAAGGCCAGATCAGGAACCCAAGTACAAGGAAATCTCTATGAAATGGAGAAAAAGGAGAAACCCAATGGGAAAAACTCCTCTCCAAAAAGAGATAGAAGAACATGCTGAAAGAAACATGAAGGAAGGAAGGCCTCATGAAGACCCCCCAAGGACAACTTCCTTCACCCCAAGCATAGAGCGCAACTGAAGATAGCGCGGTGAGGCAAAAGGCTTCGTGAAGATGTGAGCAACCTGCTCAGCAGTGGGAATATACTCCAAGATGAGAGAACCATCCTGAATCAACTGTCTGATGAAATGCATATGAAGCTCAATGTGCTTCATCTGTTGATGCTCCATTGGGTTGCGAGAAATGTGTATAGCACTCTGATTGTCACACCAGAGAATAGTGGAACTATCAGGAGGAAAACCAAACTCAGTCATCAACTGTCGAAGCCATAAGATCTCCTGACTAGCGAGCACAGCAGCTCGGTACTCAGCCTCTGTAGATGATAATGCATGAGCAGTCTGCTTCTTGCAAGACCATGTGATAGGACCATAGCCAAGCCAGAAGTAGACTTTCGATCAATGACATCACCAGCCCAATCTGAGTCAGTGTAGCCAACAATGTGAGGATCCCCTGATGTGTAGTGAATGCCATAAGAAAGGGTGCCCTGAATGTACCTCAAAATACGTTTGGCAGCTTTCCAGTGACTCTCATGAGGATCATGGGGGAATCGAAAGACAAGGCCAACCGCAAAGGAAAGATCAAGATGAGTGTGAGTCAAGTATAACAAACTGCCAACCAACTGCCTGTAAAGTGTAGAATCTCTGAAGGAGTGGGGCAAGTAGTAGTCAAAACAACCCCTAACTGAAAAGTTGTGGGGGCAGGCTTGCAATCAAGCATGCGAAAGCGCTCAAGCACATCAAGAGCATACTTCTGCTGGTGAATGGATATCCCATCAGAGGACTGAATCACCTGAAGTCCAAGAAAATAGTGCAGAAGACCAAGATCGGTCATCTCAAATTGCTCCATCAAAGCTCGTTGAGCATGCTAAATCATAGAGGATGAGCTACCGGTGATGAGGAGATCATCAACATATAGCACAAGAATCAGGATCTCACCCTCAAGATGCTGAATATAGACTGTAGGATCAGAATGACAGCGTGAGAAACCAGTGGAGAGCAAAAAAGAGTCCATCTTCTCATACCAAGCCCTAGGGGCCTATTTGAGACCATATAATGAACGCCGAAGTTTGCAAACCAAAGAAGCATCTTGAACAAATCCCTGAGGCTGCTCCATATAGATCTCCTCCTATAGGTCACCATGCAAGAAAGCACTCTTCACATCCATTTGATAAATGGACCAGACCCTAGAAGCTGTAAGTGATAGTACAAAGCGAATAGAATTCATCTTAGCGACAGGGGCAAATGTCTTGGAGTAATCAATACCCTCAACCTGTGAGAAACCCTTCGCAACAAGACATGCTTTGTACTTATCAATAGAACCATTAGTAGCATACTTGGTGCGATACAACCATCGGCACCGAACCATCTTTCTGCCCTTAGGAAGAGGACAGAGATCTCAAGTACTATTCCTCATCAAAGAAGAGTACTCCTCCTCCATAGCACTATCCCACTCAGGGTGACCTGTCACCTCTGAAAACTTATGAGGATCCTCTAAAAGAGCATGACTCAAAAGACTAGAACCCGCAATATGAGAACGGGTGCAATGAGTGTCTGAAGGATCACCTTCCATAGATCCTACTGCCTCAACAGTAAAGCGAGCCCATTTGGGCATCTGAGGTGGAGCAAGTGGAGGTGGAGATGGGGGATCATCAGCATCTTCATCAGAATCATCCTCAACATAATCCGGAAGAGCTGCAATTTGAGGAGTAGGTAGTGTAGCGGACACTGGAGACAGGGTATCCACTGTGGGAAGGCGCTCATTAAACTGGACATCCCATCAAAACAGGACCTCTCAGGAATCAAGATCAAACAACCTGTACGCCTTAACATCCTCACAGTAGCCGAAAAAAATGAGGGGTCGACTCTTCCGCTCCATGGCTCTCCTCTAAGCATCAGGAATAAAGGCCCATGCCTCACTACCAAATACTCGAAATGATGAAACATCAGGCTTGTCATGAGACCAAGCCTCCTCAGGAGTCATATGTCAAATCGCCTTGTGAGGCATCCGATTCTAAATATAGTTGGCACAATTAACTACCTCAGCCCAAAAGGATGGATCCATGGACCTGGATTAAATCATACAATTCGCCATCTCTCGTAAAGTCCTATTCTTTCTCTCAATGACACCATTCTGCTGAGGGGTGTAGGGAACAGTAAACTGATGCTACAAACCATGCTCAGTGCAAAAATCTCTGAAAGCCTGATTCACATACTCCGCCCCCATTATCTCTACATATCTGTCGAATAGAAAGGCCAGTCTGCTTCTCTACGAAGGTCTTGAAGATTCGAAAGGAATCAAAGACATCAGACTTGTACTTAAGAAAGTACACCCATGTGCATCTAGAGAAGTCATCAATGAATGTGAGTACATACTTGGCCCCAGAAAAAGGAGTGGGAAATGACATGAGGTCACTATGAATCAACTCCAAGGGTGCCAAAGCACGAGTGGCACTTCCCTTCGGAAAGGGATCCCTGTGATGCTTTCCAAGCACACAACCATGACAAACACCGTCGATGTAGGAAATCGGGGGAAGACCAAGAACAAGTGCCTGAGTACTCATCTGCTGAAGATATTTGTAATTGACATGGCCCAAACGCCCATGCCAAAGCTTACTCACGGAATCTACATGTGCTATAAGAGATGAACCTGTACCCGCAGAAAGCTCAAATCCATCAAATTTGTAAAGTCGAGATGCAGTATCAACATACCCAGTAGCCACAACCAAATCAGAGTCATGGAGGTCCCGAATAACCACATGATGTGGTGAGAACTCAACTATCTTACCATAGCCAAAATGGAAAATCTAATAAATGGATAGGAGGTTCGTCGAGATGTCAGGAACAACCAAAACATCCTATAGAGTACCCCCATCCAAAGTGACAGAACCTGAACCTAAGATAGAAAGTTGTGTAGAGTCACCCATTGCAGTCTGTGAAGTACCACAAGAGGCAAGAGAAGTGACCAACTGCTGAGTGTGAGTCATATGGTGAGAAGCACCAAAATCTAAAATCCAAGTGGACCCATAGGTCGATGCGCGAGCAGTGAGAGCATGACCTTTCCCTGTGGAAGAAGAAGACGACTGAGGTGAGGAGATGTGATGCTGCTGCAGGGCTTCCTCTAAAGCCTCTAATCGTTTCCAACACCTGGAAACTGGATGTCCTTCCTTGCCACAGAAGGTGCAAGTGTCTCCTGATTTCTTTTTAGTCTGGGAGGAAGACTCACCAAACTTCGAAGATTTCCCCTGTTTCGGATTAAGTGGTGGTTTGGAGTCAGACTTAGGAGGTGGTTTGGAGGAATGCTCACTACCTGAAGAATCTTTCTTGGACTTTGGTTTCTGCTTCGGTTTCTCCTTAGATAACTGAGCAACCAATGCTTTGTTCTTTGATCCTGAGAGCATATCAATCTGAGAAAGGTGTGACTGCTCACGAGACAAAAACGCTCACAAAACACATCAAGGGTAGGCATGGTAAAACTAGTACCCAGACCATCCATGGTGGAATAGAATGAAGAAGCAAATATCTAAAATAGACCACGAAGCTTCGAAACGATCAAGTAAATGCACTCTGTGTCTGACTTATTCTTGCCACAACCCTGTAAAATAGTGCGGATTGTTTTGAACTTGGTCAAAAAATCCTCAATAGTGGGAAATGATTCAGGTAATAGTGAAGTCAACTCTGCCTCAATCTGTAATGCTCGAAACTCATTAATGGTCCCAAAAAGTGTCTCAAACTTCAACCAAATGGCACGAGGAGTGAGCAAAGCATCAAGGTGAAATAGAAGGTTGTCTGAAACGTGTAGAGATAGCAAACCCATAGCTTTATCCATCTTGTTCTTGTGTTGAAGAATCTCAAAAAGACATTGCAACTGAGGTTGGACCTCATCTAGACAAGACCACAACTCTCGTGACCTGAGAAGCCTCGTCATGCGAGACTTCCAGGTGTGATAGTTGTGTGATGTGAGTAACTCAACTGAGGAGTCTGCCATGAAACCCTGCACCTGTACCTACCTGTACCTGTACCTGCTGGTGTTTTTTTATTATTATGTGATCTTTCAGAATAGACAGAAGATGCAGAAGGGTTTGATTGTTTTGAGAGTTTTTGGTGTTTTGTATTTCTGATATAAATAACAGAAAGCAAGAAAAAAAACACCCCCCACAAAAGAGAAACCCAAACCCTAGTACAAACTGAGAACGAGGAAGCAATGCATAAGCAAAAAAGCTTCAAAACAAATTCTCGTGTACCTAAATAAGATTCTAAGAAAAAGGATCACATATCTGAATAGAGCAGGCTGAGAGCTTTCCAACGCCTATTCATTTTTGAAAAATGGAGTCTGTTTGCACCTTTTATGGCCCCAGAAGTGTAGAAAGAAGACCCCTCTTTGACTGGAAAAAAATACAGTCAAACAGAAAATATAGAAAAAAATACTAGCACCATGACATCCGGCACGAAATTATATTTCCAACGGTATCTCGTTTGAAAAAAACAGAGACCGTTTTCCCATTTTATACTCGATTTCGTGAAGCCTCCAGAAAAGAACAATGTTGCCTCCTTTAAGCCCTGGGGGCTAAAAAAAGAGAGCCCCTGGTCCAGCGAAGGTGGCGGTGTGGTGGCAGCGGCAGGAGCTCGGCTGGGTGAGCTCGCGCCAGCTGGGGAACAAGCGAGCGACGGGCGAAACCAAGGGGCGGGCCAAAAAGGCGGCCAAAGGGCGCTGCAATGAAATTGCAGGCGAAAAAGAGGCGGCGGCCAAAACTGGGCGCCAATGGCCGAAGGACGCCGAAGAAACAGGGCGCGGACAGAGAACCGGGAGGTCGGTGGCGACTGGGAGCTCGCGCACCAGAGAACTAGAGAGCAAACGAGTTCGGGCCGACGAAGGAAGCGCAGCGCGGCCGAAGAAAGACCAGTGGTAGCGAACCAGTAGGGGCGGCGGTGATGCCGGAAATGGATCCCGACGGGAGCCGTGGACAGCGTCAGTTGTACTGCCGCCTGCAGTACCTACAGTACTCGCAAGGCAGGCGATACAGCTCGTACTGTGGGTGCAAACCCACTCAAAATTTTATTTTTTTGCAAAATTTTAAGAACTCTTGGAAATTTGCCTGGTTTTTTTTAAAACCAGTTTCTAATGAAAAACTCAAAACACAAGAACCGGGAGCTTTAGACTTGCTCTAATACGATGAAAGGAGAAGAAGAATCTTTGAAAGCTAAACACCTGTTACAAGGGAGATGCAAAGAAAAAATACATAGGAAAATATGCTCAATATTGACAAATGTAAAAAGAGTTAATTTACAAAAAAAAAGATTACAACCTTATATAGGTAAAAAAACCTAAAAAAAAGAAACCCTAGGCTTGCACATAATAATTAATAAAATAATTAATTATTATGCACCTAAAGTTAGCTTAAGTGAAAAAGAGATAAAAGGTAACTTAATTAATTAACCAGATATTGTTTAATTAATCAAGTAAAACCAATTACTCTAACACTACCCACACCGAAAATACAAACTTTAAAGCAGCATATGGTGTAAATATAAAGAAATGGAAGTTTTCTCAAACATTATACCTACGCTCTTAGAAACATTCACAAAAATGTGGAAACATAGATATGACAAGAATTGTTCAACCAAGAGTTTATCAAAGAAATGTCTTCTCATACAAAGTAGATATGCCCTCCTTCTAGCACCCTTATGTAGATGTAATAATCTACAAATGCTCAAAACTTGACATGTATTAGCATGGTTAGTTAATTAAAGCACAAAAAATTAAACATCTCTATGAAATACTCAATCATCTTAAATATGCAACCAAAGAAACAATGAAACTAAACAAAAGCATATGCAAACATGAATCAAACTCTATCTCATAGTGGAGTGGTGCTCCTTTGATGTGAAAAGGATGCCCTTTCCCACCCCTTAATAGGCTTTCAAAATGATGAGCAAGATACAAGTGATGAAGATGAATGTGTGTATAGTGTAAATCCATAAAACTGTGGATAGATTTCAAGTAGAGAAAGCCTCTATTTATACATTAGAGGTTTGAAGAATTGAAGAATAGGAAGAACGTGGGATTAAAAAGGGACTAATGGCATTGAGACAGTCTCAATGCTAATGGGTAAGGATTGATCACACTTTGTATGTGTTTGTAAGAGGCACCAAATGCATGTTTGAGAGGCATGAAATGCATGTGATTGAATTGTTTTGAGAGGAGAAATTGTTTGAATGAGAAAGTCAAATAAAGGGAGTCAATGAAGGAATATTCCCTATAATGTGCTTTTGAAAGGGGAAATGAGATAATTAGTTAATTAGAAAAATTGATTTTCGTGTGCAAGTGAGTGGGTTAGTGTGGGGCTGAGTTTGACCGAGGTTGATTCAAAAGCTAAAGAATGGGTAATGAGGATTAAAGTTAATTAATTTAAAATTTAATTAACTTTGAGTGGGTTAGGGAATTTGATTTAAATCATTTGATTTATTTAATCAAATAAGAGGACTTTGGGTTTTAATTAAAAAAATTGATTTATTTAATTAATAAGAGGATTTTGGGTATTAATTAAACAAATTGATTTATTTAATTAATAAGAGGATTTTGAGGATTTTAATTAAACAAATTAATTTATTTAATTAAACATGATTAGTGAATTAATCTAATAAATTACTTTATTTGATTAATGGAATTAGATGCATGATATTGATTAACATTATTTGCATGTCTATAGTAAGATACATGTGTCAACATAAACACCTACATCTCGATTATGGGAGTGTTTTTCAATCTTTGTTGAGGATCAGGTGATTGTTGCAGTAGCTTGCATTTGATTCACTTTGAATATGGCATCTTCTTGAACCTTGTTGTTGATTTTCATGGACAAATCAATAAAGGTTTATTTTGCAAATTTTTCTATTTGTGGGTATTGTCTAAAATTAGAAAATCATCTTAGATTTTCTATCATTTTCTCTCTAAACATTTTATCTTTTGCACTTTTTTCCCAGATCTAAGTAGCTTAGGATTATTTTTAGGAATTAAGCTTGTACTTTATTGTTATAATTCTTAAATCCCATTGTTGCAAGTTGATTTATTATTGGTTTTTGAGCTGAAAAGTTACAATGGCAGAAAATGTTTGAATGGGTTTGCTAGTGCATGCTAAATCTAAAACATCAATCATATTTGTCCAATTAACTATTTAAATGTTTTTGAAATATTTTGAAGCATTGTAGGCCCTTGATTCAAATAGCAATGCACAAGTCTCTAAGTTATCCTACAAATGACCAAGACCTAGTTATAAAGAACTTGGGGTTGTTGGTGTTCTTCCAAGAAGATTGTGAGTGTACCTTATATTTCACCTAAATTGAGAATTATGTCAAAAGACCCATCAACATAATGGAGTAGTTGTGGAAAAATGAACATAGGATATAAGAGACTCTAAATCATTTAGATAGGTTCCCAAAAATAATAGGATAGTGAGATAGACTAGCTAGGATACATTGGGGAGAGATAAGGATTGTAAGTCAAGGGAGTCTACTATGTGATTAAGAGTGATGGGATGTGTAGAGAAAAGGTAATACAAAAGAGTTACATTGAGAAAGGTTTTATGGATAGAAGGGAGAGATATGGGAGAATGCATGTCTCAAGAGAGAAAGGATGGCAAAGGTGAGCCATGATAGGGATATTAAGCACTATTTTGGAACAAGAGATAGAAAATGAGAGCCAAACAATTATAGAACTAATCTAACAAAACATCACAATGTCTAACACATAAAACTCAAAAGTGGAAATGCAAGAAAATTAGGTTCAACAAAATGAAAGATAAAACCTAAGATTGTTTTATCTTAAAATGTGTAAATAATTAAGATCAAATGAAGATCATTTAAATGTGTGTTAGAGAGAATTAAATATAATTTAGTTCAATACACGTTTAGCTACAATTATCAATTCCATCAAAATGGAAATTGTGAAAATAAGAATTTGAAAGTAAGGAATTTCAATGATAAAAGAGAATTATGTATGGTTTCATTTAATTTTGACAAGATGAAACTTTGAAAACTTAAGCAAATGATGATTTCTATATTTAGAATTTTTCCTAAAGACTACTTACAAAATGGAGGCGAAATGAAGAGAGAATAATCCAATTTAACTATGTGAAAGAAAGGAAAAAAATAAAGAAAGTAGAAAGGTTTCATCTAATTTTCTAATATTAACAAAATAACTGGCCTAAATGTTGCAATGTATCTATCACAAATATGAGTCTAAATATCCAAAATTTGATTTCCATTGGAAGGTCCAAAAGAATAGAATGGTGGAGAAGTTGTAAGATCATGTGTATTCAAATGAGAGAGAAGAGAGGTCCTTTTATATAGTTTTGGAAGAAAAATGGGATTAGGATAACATTTTAATTGTTTAACTAAAGGAGATAAAGCGGTAAAATTATAATAGAATGAGGATAAGATGGACACGAGGAAGAGGGTAGTGTTGTGTGGTCTCACAGCATGCCCCAAGAATGTAAGGCTTGGGGACCCAAGTTGAAAATTATTGCTTAAGAAAAATGCCAGTTGGTTAGCGGACTTAAGGAAAGCGCATGAGAAGTCAAAAATCTTGAAAAGTAATTCATGACAAGTGTACCAATTTTCGGGAGTTCGAGTGAATGGGTTTTTGAGTAATTCAAGTCCAAGTGAGTAATCGGGTTGAATTTGTGGAGAAAGTTGGACAAGTTGCTGCAGTCGAGAGTCAAAATCCCGTGGGTCTAAAAAAGCTGGTAGAAGGCAAAAGTCAAGTTGTGGTTTGTTCCAAGAAGTATAGTACATTGACTAGTCGGGTTTTAAAGGCAGTCGGGTAATCAAGTTGGGTACCCGAGTACTCGGGCAAATGATGCATTGATGCTAAAATGTTCAAGCTTATTACTTAGCTTTGCTCGAGTGCATAAAACATCTGAGAACCTGCCTTAAGTTGGCAATTCCATTTGAGTATTAAAGTGTGTTATTAGCAAATTGGTTTTGAAGGGATTAATGACAAGGATGGTTGTATTTTAATGAGGTTTTTTTATTATTAATGGTTCAAAAGAGAATTGACATGTGGAATTTTATGTGCATGAGGAGAATAGGTTGTTGGACAACATTTGGGTATGGACGGTTAGGCAAACTTGGATTACGAGCAGATCCAACAATATCATTCAAGTTAGATGGTGCACTCTAGGAGTTCATGCAAGGAAGGAGGATAAAGTGAAGAAATGCGGGTAATCGAGGAATCGGAGGTCTAAGTATTACACATGCGACAAAGGAGATGTTGAGTTTTGGGGTGTTACACTTATTGGCATATCTTGCGAAGCCATAGCTTGGAGACAAGAACATACGGCTAATAGATTGAAATTTCTATATCTAGATGATTACTCTAAATATCCAGCCAATTCCTACATTTTGTTTGAAGGTTAAGTCGATGACCTACTCAATCCAATTTGATATCTTGATTGCATCTTGAAGACATGAATCCAAAAAGTTTCAAGTGTCGAAGAAAAGTTAAAAGTTTTTGTTGACATGTTCCAAAAGTTTCTCTTGCCAACTGTCATGTGCCACATGTGCTACAATTCGTTCCCTAAATTCTCTTTCATGTGTTTTGATTGAACTCCTCTAGTGCCTTGTTCTTATTAAAGCTCGAGAGTTGTTTTTGTTTTAGTTAAGTTCTGAATTTGTGGATTTCAAAGATCTAAAACTTTTGCAATTTTTGTTTCTTTTTCATGTTTTTTGTTTCATTCCAGATTAAAAACTTGTATGTTCTAGTTGAAGCTAATTAATATCAAGGCCAATTTAAAGCTTTCCTGATACAAAATCATAGGTAGTTGATTGCTTGTTCCTATCAGAAAAGCCTATGTTTTTTATTAGAGGTAAAATATGGGTTTTGAAGGGGCCCAAAACCCTTTACATCAAAAAGCAACTAAAATATAAGAAAACATCATAAAGCAAAAAAACAGCCCAATCAATCAGAAAAGTCTGTGTTGCGCCAGATTTGGGTGCAAACTAACAATATCTCGTGACAAATAATCCCATGTTTCTTAAAATCCTTGCATCATTCTATGCTTAGTTGTGAAGCAATCTGGTGAAATATAGAGAGGTTTGCTTTGATTTAGTTTGTTTTTTGGGGCATGCGTGGATAATACCTAGGAGAATCTTTAAATTTTAGGATTTTTAATATTTTGTTTTAGAATAAATGTTTAATATTTTTAGAAAATGTTTCAAAATGATGATATATGGAATATTATTACAAATCTTTTGTTTCCATGAAATTACAAAGTGATTTATTCCATGAAATTACAAAGTGATTTATGTTAAATCCACTTGAATATATGCAAGTAATTCAAATTCATGAAATATTATTACAAATCTTTAGTTTCATAAAGTTGTGAAGTGACAAGTGTGAGCAAAACAAGCTTATGTTATGATCCTTTGGATACCAATTAACCAGAAAAACCATAGACCACTCATGAATAACAACAATTTACACAACAAACCCTAAGTGAACCTAGTGCATCAAGACCTGACATTCTCGAGCCTTGCAAGATCACCTTAGATTTAGGTTTTCCCAGTGGATCTTTCAAGTAAAGGAAGGTTCTCGTGTTCTTTGGTGAGAATTTATGTGCTTGTTGGTGTGCATGTGCAACACTCACGTCAATAGGTAGCTTAAGGAAATGAGGATAAATAAAGGGAAATAAATAATTATGAGAAAAATTAATGAATAATGACCTTGGCAAAGCAAGTGGGTCGAGGAAGAATTGGGATAGCTTATGAGAGACTGAAAGGTCAAAACATAGAAATAGAAGGAAAAGACTAAAATGAGCACAAAAGCATAATAATGGAATTGCATAGTGCAATTTCCATTACTATAAGTGTGTTTTCCCTTCTCTTACCTTGATTTATGTGAGTGGCTCCTCCTCTTACCATCATTATCATGAAGCATAGGCTTCTTAGTGGTCAATAGACCATGATGGTTATTGCTTCCATAAGCAATGCATGAAATTTAAAATATGGAATCCTATTCATTTTGCAAATCAAACAAAAGATGGAATCCTTACTCACATGCTCAATTACCTCCTCACTCTTGGCTAGTGATGAAGTAGGTGTAGTGCAATCTCCTTGTATCTTCGCTTTTTGTTTGCCCTCTTAAAGTGGGGTTTCACTCTCTTCTTCCTTAAATTTTTGTTCTTTCTTTGGAGCCATCTTATAGTAGAAAAAATAATTAGAGGCTTTACAAAATAGTTTGAGGAATTTTCACCTCCCATAAGTTGTCCTTAATTTGTGCATAGTAAAAATCCCTTTTTCCTTCAATCTCCATGCTCTTGTAACCAAGTCCCTCAATTAGTAGTTGTTCCTTCACTATGATGAGCTGAAATATTCCCCAACCATCTTAACCAAGTCCTCTTCGCAAGCAATTTTAAACCTAAAGTATATAATTTTTTATCTAACAATATTTTGAAGGGTATTGTCCCTTAAAGATGAACTTACTCCTCGATGCAATATTGATCAAAGTTGGATTATATAAATACTTTGATTGACCATAATTATGGAGAGACCAAAGAATTGTTTAGAAGAATAAAAATTGTATACAAAATATGATAGTACCTTTTCACATGAAATGAGCTCCTTTAAAGTTTGCCTCAAAGTTAAGGTACGAATTTCCTCATATTTAATATATGTACAAATTTCCTTAAACACGCCTTTAATACATGTACGAATTTAGACACGCCTTAACTTTAAAAGAGTTTGATTAGAACTAAGATATGATCAAGCTATACAAATAAACTAGAAAGATATGGCATTAAAGTACGCCAAAGAGAGATCATTGATTGGAAAATACATCGAAGTAGTTACCACAATACCTCCAATATAAACAAAAGTACCCCAAAGAGAAAACATTGATTGCAAAATACATCTAAGTAGTTGCCACAATACCTACAAATTGCTGTTTACATTGATAAAAACTGGGAAACTTAAACCTAGCACTAAAGGCTAATGTGCCATCCACAAGTTAAATTCCTTCCAAGTAAAGCCACTACACATACACTTTAAATTCCTTCCAAGCAAAGCGATCACAAGTACACTAGCATACCCACCCACCAGCGAGCGTACCATCCAATGGGCCAAAAGAAAATAATGCTTATTCTGAAGATAATGTTTGCACGCACGCAAGCATTTATCTTTTCAGACAGGAAGTGCCAAAAAATTAGATGCTTTATTCCCTTATTTGTTACTTTCACACGCTCTCTACTATATTTGTATGTGCTAATCCGCATGACTCCTCGAGTTCGAGAATTGCAATTATGCTTTGTACATTAGATACCAGTGAATGTGTCTTCTTTCTATTATTCTCCAGTCCAATCAAAGTTGACCTACCCTCCACAATATTCAATATTATATCAAGATTCTTGTCCAACAGGACCTTGAAAACAACAAAAAATTGGAACTGACTGAAATGTCAATCGTCTCCCCCAAAGGTCCTTGGAAGGGGTTAAAAGCTGCACAAATTTCCATGTCAGAAATATTTTACAGGACGGTGTACATGCACTCCAAGCTCTTTGGATTGCGTCTACACCTTTCAAGTTTGGAAATTTGTTCAACATTAAGGAGTTCCAAAGTCCTTAGGCATATAACAGATGGCAAACATCCCATGAGCAGAAAACAGCAGCAAACAGAAAATGCATATGCAGTCACATTTGAATTTAAAAATTATAGTTCCTTCACAAAAATGGCATATTTAGGGACACTGCAGAAATAATACAATCACTGATACTGATACAATAACTTCCGAAGATTATAAAGTGGGCTATTCAAAATGAAGCATAAGACCAATAAAACATGCATTCCTTCCAAAATTCATTTGAGGACATTGCCTACAAACACTTCAATGTTAATCATCTCCACCAAAAGTCTTCAGGCGTATAACAACACACATATTGGCAAGCATCCCATTAACAGACGGCAGCAGCAAATAGAAAATGCATGTGCAATCACATTCAAGTAAAGACACTACTTCCGTAACAATTTTGCCTATTTAAGTACTCCACAGATATAACGCAATCAATGATACAGAAATCCATATGAAAATGAAGTGAACCATTTAAAATCTCTTACATGGACTCTGCAAAACTCATTCCTACAACATTAATTTCTTCCAAACTCATCAAAGGACAGTGCCAACAAATGCTCAAGTGTTAAATCATCTCCCACAAAAGTCCGGGTGTATCTATTGGCAAGCATCCCATACACAGACAACAGCAGCAAAAATGGAGAATTGATATGCAGTCATCTAAGTTCCATGTTTCCAGGAGGGGTCAGCAGGAGACATGGGAATGCGTTTCCAGGATGACAAGGGATCAAAAATCTTGTTTGGAGAGGACGGGGGTGGCAATTAAAAAATAGGGAAAATTCAAAAATATAATAAATTTGAAATATTCATATTATAAGGCATTCCTCATATTCATTATAGAACCATGTTGCATAAACATTAGAGTTAAATTAGAAATTCCCATAAGCTTCAACACAAATTAAAGCAATTTCATTATTTTCATTGTTAATGCGTAAATAATAAGATTGGAGTAGAATTGAAAATTCACATGAACTTTGTCAGACAAATTTAAACAAATCATTGTTTTCATTGTTAACTTGTATATATAACAAGTAAAACCAACGACCCTTAAAAAACAACTTCAAAGTTCAATCCCCAACCTAAAATGGGTGTATCATCCTCTTCCTTAATGACACACTGAGCTGAAAGGAGGACAAAAAGAAGAATAAAGTGGTATGAAATCCTATCATGATATCCATTGTTACAAATAGCTTATTCATTACAAACATCAAGTACAAACCAATCACAAGGTTTGATCTTCTTCCCAAAACTTGATCTGACCACATCAAAATTAAGCCGCACTTTCCCTTCCCATAACAGCAATATCAAATAGGTTTTCTTTTGACAAACAACAAATGGCAGGTTTCAGTTTAAATAGCTGAACCAGAGAGCTTTAAGATTCAGATCAATAGAGACAAAATCTGGATTATTATTAGCAGTGGCAGATGATCAAAATAGATTGTGCCTCACACTTCTTATCATCGTTTTCAATGTATCTGTCTGAAACATTATTTAATACACATATGGGTCCGTTTTCGGGAACCCCAAATATTTGAGCTTTATACTTGACTTGTTTTAAAATATTATGTACCTTTTCATAAATTTATAACAGTTTCAAATTTCAACTACAGATTTTCAGTAATAACAGATTCCAAAAATCTTTATTAACTATTATTATCTTGAAGCGCCTTTACTTCTATTTTGTTTTTGTTTTTTGTTCAAAGGGGGCCTGACCGTTACAGCTGGGACCAGCCAGATGTCCCCCCTTCTTTCTGAAACATTTCTGGTTAAGCTAGGGGTCCAAGGATGAGTCCTCATATAAGATAGGCAATCACATTGGAGTTAAGAAATTCTACTTCCATCACAAAACATGCAACTTTAAGGAAACCAAAGAAATAATACATTCACTGATTCGGTAAATCCTTAATAAAATGAAGTAGGCGGTTTGACATGGAGAGTAAGAACAGTTATGCATGTATTTCCTCCTAAATTCATCGAAGGTCACTGCCTACAAACTCTAGAGTATAAATATGCTGATGTAATGAAATTAGTAATTATATTTGTTTATCCCAAGTTGATTATACAGTAAAATGCACCCAAAAAATAAGCTTTATACAAAAAATGCCAAAAATAGGCTTCACCAATAAATGTGGCCCAAAATCGATGCATCTTATAGAGAAAACCCATTTACAACATTTAGTATTCCGGGTGCTCATTTGTAAGATTTGTTTAATGGTACATGGAAATACTCACCAGCCAACAGAATGTTGCCATCAAGCATATATTGCCGTTTGGCTTAGAAATCTCATCTAAAGGGTTTTTTGTGCTTCAGTATCGAAGGTCATCATCTTTGCAATCTCTTTGCCTGCCCACTAGTTTATGGCCCCTATTGTTGTAAGATAATTATAAATTCTACGGAAACATGTAATCACAATATTTATTGCCACCTCGAAAGATTTATGCACACACAGTATATAAGCATAACAAAAGTCAATAACAATTGTATGGATATGCATGGACAGACCTATTATAAATTCTACGGAAACATGTAATCACAATATTTATTGCCACCTCGAAAGATTTATGCATACACAGTTATACAAGCATAACAAAAGTCGATACCAATTGTATGGATATGCATGGACAGACCTTCTTAGATCTACATTTAAATAAATTGCAGCCATGCTTTTGAACCACTATATGATTAAGAGGTGCTTCAATGCACTTTCCAGTAAATGTTATCACCAATCAGATGCATGTCTAAATTTTTCATCTAACTACCACAACCACCACTTTATATACCCAGAACGATATTAAGTATAATAAAGGCCTATGTGATATATAACCACTGCCATTAAGGATACCAGTTATCTATTATCAAAATCAAAATTCAAGTAGAGTCCATATAGACATGCCATTCCAGTGTAATTGAAGCATAAACTTGAGATAGCACTAACAAGTACGATAAGCTTCAAGCTGTCATAAACAAAGTGCCCATTGGTAAATCCTTATTATACATTAAAAAGAAAGAAAAATTGAACACACTCCTAAGGCACCACTAGCAGGAACAAAAGAATGTCTTTGGAATCTTCCTAACAGTCACCATAATACAAACCACACATACATAGTAATTCAGAATTATAACTACTCTTACAAGATCTACAAATCTCACACATGCCTGTTTAGTGTACTGATGACAAAGCATAAAAGCCTAGGCCTCAGGTCACACTACAGCCACCTGTGGCCACTTGCATTACAGACTGATGATAACCAGTCACGGATGGAAAGCAATTTCAACAGCAACTACAAACAAGAAGCACTTCATTTAATGGGAAACCACAACAGCAGTCAACAAGATAGAGCAAATGCAGCCAGATCACTATAATGGAATTCAACCAATGTTCTCCTGTTACTCAAGCTACATAATCCGACTCCAATTCCCAGCAAAGATCAGGAGTAACTCAATCAAAACCTGATTCTTCACCCTTGAGCCAGGACGTGCATTTTTCATTCAATTTCATTGCACAGGTTCCAAACAATCAACTCCACATGTTGCCAGCGACAGACAACAGCAATCAACCAAGTTACACGATGAAGAACAGCAATCAATTCATTTCAAAGGTTTTCAGTTTCAACACAAACACTCAAGCAACCTGGCTGTTCCTGCCTCCCACGCGACAGACCTTTCCAGACAATCTTTTTTCCTTCTCCAACCGTCCACCAAACTCCTTCAAAGGCTCGATTTGGTTTTTAACCAAAAATCATCTCCACACAAAGAGAACAATCAACTTAATACAAACAAAAACAACATTACTAAAAAACAAACATTAGCAAAACTAGAATAGGGAAAGCATCAGGCTCCCCACTGATTAGGATTCATAAGCTCCTACTCATGAGGTCTTCCATGGAATAACCCAGGTTGGAGATAGCAGATGCAGATAACCATGAAGCATCCTCCACCGGACAGTCTTTCCATTTCACCAAATATTGGAAATAATCCCTGCCTCAGGTCTTCCGTAGCAACTGTGTGTCCCGGATGCATTCGATTTCCAGCGGAGCTTGTGTGGTACCCTGCTGCTCCTCCACAGTTTTAAGTTCCATCTTTGCTATGTCAGCATCTACAAGAGTTTGATAAGGAAATAAGTCTGCAACATTGAAGATGGGTGAAATGCCCAGTCCAGAGAGGCTGAGTTCATAAGCATTTGCTGAAAACTTTCTAAGGATCCTACAAGGCCTAGTAGGAAATCTTTCCCTCTGAATATGAGCCATTACAAGATCCCCTTCCTGAAAATGTACCTCTCTCCATTTCTAAACAAGCAAATCGTTTGTATTTTTTATTGCTTCAGTCAATGTGTTTTTTAACCTCCTCATGAAGGTCATGGATGGTCTTAGCAAAGTCTTCACCATCTACACTTCGTTTCTCCATATCACCCAGATTTCAAAGTTCAAAAACACCTCTAGGATGCATGATACAATGTAAAATGGGCTGAAACATGTACTTTGATTTGGAGAATCATTATATGGAAACTCTGCTTGTGCCAATGCCGTATCCAATGGTTGGGTGTGTTTGCAACAAGGCATCATAACATATCACCAAAACTCTGATTGACAACCTCAGTTTGGCCATCCGTTTGGGGGTGATAGGCTGAACTAAAATTGAGGTGTATGCCCAACTTTTTCCAAAGAGTTAGCCAAAAATGCCCTACAAACTTGGTGTCACGATCGGATATGATCGGATATGATACTTCTTGGAATACCAAGTAAGTTGTAACCATACCACTTCCTTGAAAAACAAGTTAGCAATATTGGTAGCATCACTAGTTCTCTTACATGGAATAAAATGAACCATTTTAGAGAACCTATCCACAACTACAAAAATGGAATCATTGCCCCTTTGGGTACAAAGCAAACCCAAAAAAAATCCATACTTACAGAGTCCCATGGTCTAGATGGAACTAGTAATGACTGATACAAACCAGCATTTTGACTCTTCCCTTTTGCCAATTGACAAACACTGCACCTCTCCACATACTTCTTAACATCTGCCCGCATCTTTGGCCAATAATAATGGGTGCTCAACTGCAAATAAGTTTGGTCTTGCTCAAAGTGTCCTGCTAGGCTGCCACAATGTTTCTCCTTCAATAAATTGTCCCTCATTGATCCTCTAGGGATGCACAATTTGTTCCCTTTGAACAGCAAACGTTCTTGTAGCATAAAGTCCATCCATGGCTCTCTATCTCTACTGATAGGACTGCTGCAAGCTTCAAATGCTTCCTTGAAATCTGCATCATCAACATACAACTCCTTCAAACTATCAAAGCCCACACTGTTAGCCTGAATTTCATGAAACAATAGGATTCTCCTACTTAGTGCATCAGCAACCTTATTTGTTTGTCCACTCTTATGTTTCAACACAAAGTTAAAACTTTGAAGATACTCTACCCATTTAGCATGCCTTTGGTTCAACTTATGTTGGCTGTTTATAAATTGCAATGCATGATTATCCGTATAGACAATGAACTCCTTAGGAAGCAAATAATAACTCCACTTCTTCAATGACTCAACTAATGCATAAAACTCAAGATCATAGGCTGAATATTTCTTCTTAGCATCATTCAACTTTTCACTAAAATTAGCCGCAGGTTTTTCCTTCTTGACTAAGAACAGCCCCTATTGCCAATCCACTAGCATCACATTCAACTTGGAATACTTTATTAAAATCAAGTAAAGTAAGAATAGGCTGTTCACTCACCTTTTGTTTGAGAAAATGGAAACTTCTTTCAGCCTCTTGTGTCCATCCAAACTGTTTTTTATTCCCCTTAATTGTCTCAAGAATTGGAGCAACTACATGACTGAAATTCTTAATGAACTTCCGGTAAAAACTAGCAAGGACATTAAAACTTCTTAACTCCATTGCACTCTTAGGTGTTGGTCAATCAATGATGGCTTGAACCTTCTCCTTATCCATCTTCAATCCATCCTTGGACACCACAAATCCCAAATAGACCAATTCGCTCTGCATAAACACACACTTCCAAAGGTCAATCTGCAACTTCGCCTCATGTAACCTTGTCATAACCATTCTCAAATGCTCCAAGTGCACCTCTTTTGACCTAATAAACACCAAAATGTCATCAAGATACCCAATAACAAACTTCCTAAGAAACGGTTTCAAGACCTCATTCATAAGCCTCATAAAAGTACTAGGAGCATCAAAAAGCCCAAAAAGGCATAACCAACCATTCATGAAGCCCATCATTAGTTTTACATGCTATTTTCCATTCATCCCCAGGTCTGATTCTAATCTAATGGTAACCACTTTTCAGATCTATCTTAGAAAAACACATTGAGCCACTCAAACAATCCATTAAATCTTCAATTCTAGGAATAGGAAATCTATATCTAATAGTTATCTTATTGATGGCTCTAGAATCAGTGCACATTCTCCATTCACCTCCTCTTTTTGGTCCTAGAACTATAGGAATAGCACAAGGGCTAAGACTCTCTTATCAAACCTTTCTTGAGTAATTCCTCAACTTGCTTTTGAATCTCCTTATTCTCTTTAGGAGTCAATCTATAGGCAGTCTTGTTTCGAAGGCTAGCCCCAGGAATCAAATCCATATGATGATTAATGTTCCTCATGGGTGGCAACTCATCAGGCAGATCCACTGCTACAATATCCATATGTTCATTCAAAATAACTTGCACTTCATTAGGCAAATCATCTAATCTTGTAGAGGCAAACACAATAGAAAATTTAGAAACCAAAGCAACTCCTACTTTTTCCTTCTTCATCTCATGTAAAAACTCTTTTCCACTTACCAACATTACCTTGATGTTGCTTGCACTACTGTTGTCTTCTTCTCATTCTTGCATAGGCAAGAGGGTATGCTTGACCCCATTCTTCTCAATAGTGTAGGTATTATCTCTCCCATTTTGCATCGCTTTCCTATCAAACTACCAAGGTCTACCAAGCAACACATGACACACATCCATGGGCATGATATCACAAACAATATTATCCTTATAACTACCAATTTGAAATTCAACCATAGCCTGTTCATTAACTAGCAATTGATATCCTTTTTGTAACCAAGAAACTCTATACAGTGTGGGAGGTTTGGTTCTTCCAAGACCCAATTTCTCTACCATTTCAATAGACACTATGTTATCTGTACTTCAACTATCTATAATCAACTTACAACATTTACCTTTTGCCTTACATTTTGTTTTGAACAAGGCTCTCCTTTGTACTAGTTCTTGATTCTCCTTGGGTGGCTTCAACAACACCCTTTTGAGTAGCAATGATTCTCCCGATTCAAGTTCTTCTTGGTGATGTGTCAGTAATCCAACACTCTCTAGATCCGCATGTATAATTTGATTACTTCTTTCGTTTCTTGTATAGCCTCCTTGTGAAGATTCTAGACACTCCCAACTCTTGTGAAAAGCATTTTGATTAAATTTGAAACATTTCCCAATAAAGCCTCTTCCTCTTCCTTGGAAACCTCCTCTTCCAACTGATCTACCTCCTTTGTTTTGGTATCCACCTCTTTCTTGATTTGCTGTCCCACTTGAACTTCCAACCCCTTCTTGTTGTTGTTGCTGTCCTCTTCCAATCTGCTGTTTCTTTCCTTGATAACCTCTTCCTCGATTTCTCCCTTGCTGATTTTGTCTTCTTTTAAGTTTTTCTTCTACCTTGATGGCAAGCTGATATGCCTCTTCAAGAGTCCTAGGTGATACTAGACTCAACTCATCTTGCAAACTATGCTTCAAACCATTCAAGTATCTTGCTACCTTCTCAAGATCTTCCTCACTATGCCCTAGTCAAATCACCAAATTGTAAAACTCCTCCGTGTATTCTTTGACCGACATCTCTTTTTGCTTGAGATTTTGCAGCCTTTTAAAGAGATTTGTTTGATAATCTCCTGGAAGGAACTTGGCCTTCAACTTAGCAACCATTCGATCCCATGAGGTAATCTTTTCCTTGTTCTTCTTCTGTCTCTTAGCTTGGACATAGTCCCACCACATAGCAACATGGCCCTTGAACCTTGTGCAGGTGAACTTCACTCTTCTTTCTTCTGCGACTCCTTCATACTCAAAATACTTGTCTAAATCATTCATCCAATCAATGAGTTCTTCACCGTTTAAACTTCCGAAATATGTAGGGACTTCAATTTTTTATTTGGCTCCCACACTCAGTACTGTCCTCAACAATTTCTATTCAAATCCCTCTTGTTCTTCCTAATTTTCTTCACCATCTCCTAACTGTTCTTCCTCGTCATCTTCACTCACATCATCTGTGATTGCCCCTCTTCGTTGGGCTCTCTCCATAGCATCCATTCTCACTACTAGGTTCTACAACATCTCATAAAGACCTTCATCATGGCCTCATCGACCTCTACCACGATTGCCTCCTCGTCCTCTACCACAATTGCCTCCTCGTCCTCTCAACACTCTCAGTGGCATTCTATCCACTCCTCAACAATCCCAAATCTTCAAGCACTGATACCAAATTGATGATAACCAATTACGAATGGAAAGCGATTTCAATAACTACAAACAAGAAGCACTTCATTTAATGGGAAACCACAACGATAGTCAACAATATAGAAAAAAAGCAGCCAGATCACTATAATGGAATTCAATCAATGTTCTCCAATTACTCAAGCTACAGAATCTGACTCCAATTCCCAACAAAGATCAAGAGTAACTCAATCAAAACCTAATTCTTCACCCTTGAGCCAGGGCATGCATTTTTCATTCAATTTCATTGCATAGGTTACAAACAATCAACTCCACATGTTGCCAACGACAGACAATAGCAATCAACCAAGTTACACGATGAAGAACAGCAATCAATTCATTTCAAAGGTTTTCAGTTTCAACACAAACACTCAAGCAACCTGGTCGTTCTTGCCTCCCACACGACAAACCTTTCCAAACAATCTTTTTTTTCCTGCTCCAACCGTCCACCAAACTCCTCCTTCAAAGGCTCGATCTGCTTTTTAACCAAAAATTGTCTCCACACAAAGAGAACGATCAGCTTAATACAAACAAAAACAACATTAGTAAAAAACAAACATTAGCAAAACTAGAATGGGGAGAATGCCCCTGCATCACACCCTGCCCAAAATGAACCTGAAACTAGCTTAGATTTTACATGAGAGAGCTGAGTGAGGATTATAATCAAAGTTGCATGGACACGGATACGGATACGGCCATTCTTTAAGACCCCCAATATGGATACGGCTGGATACGACATTCATAAAAAACACATACACATATTTTTTCTAAGTAATTAGAGGAAATTTTCACTACTTTAAAAGCAAATAAGTAAGAATAAACAATTAAAATAATATTAAAATTTAAATATTAATAATTTAGTAAAAAATAAACAATTAAATATATATTAATAAATTTTATTTATATATTTAAAGAATAATTTTCAAAAAAAATCTCTAACATCTAAACAACATAATACAGATATTAAACATAAATATAAAATTATAAACAATTAACTATTTAAATCTATAAAAATTAAAACACGAAAAAATAATAGAGTTGCATTGGAAGAATACCTAGAAAAATGGGTCACTAAAATAGAAAAATGTTTCATTTGTCGGATATCTGTTCTGTCCATCTTTATAATATCATCCAAATATACTTTCAGTTTTATTTGTCGGATTCCCACCTTGACTAAGCAAATAATTGAGAAAGTCCATTGCCTGTAAGAAAGGCAAATTTCTATGTCATGTTGAATTAGCTTGTGTATTCCCTTACTAGAGATGATTAGATAGAATGAGAAAAGAACTGGATTATTAAGCTGAGAATATCCAAATGTAAACTCAATGGTTTTCAAAATTACAGGGCTTTTGAATCTTCTAAAGATGTTTTGTATCTATACATGTTTCTGTTGTTTAATCATAGAATTAAACAACAGAAGACTTGTATCAATACTAAAGATGTAATTAAACAACAGAAGACGTTTATAGATAAAAAACATCTTTACGATATTCAAAAGCCTTACTAGTTTTGAATAAACCCATTACTATGTAATTGATTTGTCTCAGCAGAATTAGGTTTTCTTATTGCAAATAGCCATTCTGGCATAAGTAAAAATTTAATTAGAATATTTGTGTTATTAAGGTTTTATTCCCTCTTTTGGTGCATAAGGGTCTCTTTCTTTTTCCTAATATCCATAAAATCACATAATCAATCAAAAGCATATTCCTTCCTTAATAGTCCAAAAGACTCCAAATATCTATAGGACAAAGCCTTTTCCCAATCTATTGGATTTCTAGGTACATTTCACAATACTAGTTTGACTGGGAAGGCTTCCCCACTATTTTTGTTAGTTATTTAGAAATGCTTGTTATACAAATGAGAAATACAAAAACCTGTAATAATTTAGGTCTCTTTGCTTCCATAATAATTGGTTGTTCTCCAAAATAATCTCTGTCAAATGACTAATTTATAACTTTGAGAAAAGATTGCTTTCTGTCCACCTACCTGTGTAGAAGTGGAAATTTTATAGAAAAATTTGGTATTTGCTTGTTAACAGTCCAATTTTATTTGAATTTTACGAAGACAGAAATCAAATACTTGTATAATTTAATTTTAAGGCAAACATTTCTTACAAACGGAAGTGGACCACTGGAAGACCAAAAACAGTAGCATCTCAGAACTTTTCGATGGTGTTGTGATTTGCAATGTGCTCAAAACAACTTGAAATTAAATAGCTCACATTTTACAAGCATACCTTATTGCATTTTGAGGTAGGCACTGGCCACTCTAACATTCATATATAAGCTACCTACAAGATTTGTCAGTTGAGGAATTTGCATTTGTTCTTTGTAAATGAGATGTCACCTGTGAGTAAGCCAATACCAGCAGTCAGCCAGTACAACTGTCTTTTATCCACGACTAACAAAATATTCTCATATAAGACAAGCCAGAGAGATCCATTAATTGAAACTTGAGACCATTGTGCTGAGTCTTCTTGAAGGCCATATGCTTCTTGTGAGGATGACTTAGCTATGTCTGCATTTGGAAACGATCAAACAGTCATGACTATGTGTCTCATGCACAATAAAAGAATCTAGGATGTTCTTGTGGTTCTTCTTCCGTAATATGCTTTTAATATGAACATGGAAATTTTTATAAGAATTGTTAGATTATAGAGAATACAATTGAATCCACAGGCATACACACAAACCCAGGAACAAGCAAGAAAAAGAGAGAATTTGGAGTAAACTACTAAATTCTTTTTAATCAAAAAAGAATGATTATGTTAATGAATATAAAACACATGTTTTGAACCATGCCACTGTTAGCAACAGTAAGAACAGGTAACTCTAAATTCCTTGATCCAACCTTGCAAAGTCTCTAAAGATGATGTAAAGCCCTTAATACTTGGGTTCCAAATTCCTGCCAATTTACAGGCAGTATTTCATAAATTTCTCAAGTTACTTTTCATTTGAACCATAGAACAATTTCACCAGATCACCTAATTTTACAGCTATTGTATTTCCAGATTTATCATTTCTTCTACAATAAAGTATTATGCACATCTTAGATGCAATGTTGCAATAATAAAATAGCCATGATATTAGAATATTGATTGAAAATCATCAATAGAGGTCAATAACTCGCCTTTTGTTCCACATCAATTGTTACAATCCATAGTGGTTTTTGACTTGAAGCATGTCTTGATAGCAAACAACACTTCCAGAAAAAGACTTTCAATACAAAGTTCTCTGTCAACCAATCAACATGTTCTCAATCCGTTCTGTTATTTGGCTTCTAGTACGACTGCTTTCAAGTGATAGATCCTGCCTATCAATTAAAAGAAACCTGTACACCTCCCATTGAAGATCACCCATTACATATCTGACAAGGTCGGCCTGCAGAAATATAAACAACTTCTATGGTCATCCTATATGACAAGGTAAGGTCATTTCATTACTCAACTCCATATAATCTTAAACATAGCAAATCAGAGATGGTGAACAAAACAAAATAATTTAAGGGTTTTCTGAGAGTATCAACATATGATCATATAAACAAAAGATAGATGCAAATTATAATAAACTTACTGTGAAAATACTGATATTTAGTGTCTTTAACACCAATGTTACATCATATAGAACTCTCGGTCTACACCTTCCACATATCTCTACTCGAGATGCAACCAACAATTCTGTGTCAGGGCCACGATCAACAACCTTCACTCGTACAGGGTGGGAAACTTCAATTTCCAGACGAGAACATAGGCTGGTTTGTTTCTGTGGGTCTATTATCTTCCTTCCATCAGCTTGCAAGATAAACAAATCCACTTCACAGATTCCTTTGGCATTAGTAGAAAGGCGTCCATATGAAATCTGAAAGATATAGCAAGAAAGTCGTACCACATAAACAGAGCTCTAAGTATTCGCCATATAGTTTCAATATTTAATAGCAGCATTATAAGGAGCACTATGAAGAATTACCTGGATATTATAGTCCTTTAAGGTCCTCAATACATCGTAAAAAAGACCCTTATGATCTTTGCATGATATCTGGAGCAGGGTATGGGCAGGGCTTAAAGAATTATCAATTGTGACTGAAATTTCGCTGGTGAGAGTGCCATTAGCTTGTATGAAAATAGTAGCCTGTACGCCTTTATTAGCTTGTAAATCTTTAGTAGCTTGTACATTTTTATTAGCATAGACACTTTTAGCATCTGTTTCAGATTCTGTTAATGGTAATTTGCACAAATCCTCAATGATGGAAGGCCGAAGCAAAGAAAATGATGAACAATCCATGGTCCCAAGATCAGGAACTACACAGATTTCACAGTGTGTAGTAGATTCACCCAGAACAGTTTTTATACGATTACAAGCTTCAACTTGCCTCTTTTCAGTATGGAGCAGATCCCTGTAAGATAAAAGCAAATGTATAAGCCAACAAAATTTGCACATCCCACTCCTACCAAAAGAGAAGAGCCTCCCTAATCCACACCCCTGTGTGATTGAGGACCCTCATTAATACAGTTTTTTGTTGGCATATTCAGGCCTATATCATGTGTCCAATATCAAGAAAGGTTACTTCACAAAATTTGAGAACTATTCCAATAAAATGCAGAACAATAGTGCTTATCATGAGACAGAAATCACAATTCTTACTTGTTATCTATGACAAAGAAGAGGTCCATCACTCTGCCATCTGGAGTCGTCGATGCCTTCACCTTCTGAATAGAAAATTCAAGGTCCCATAACACTTGAGACATGTCTGCATTGATTTATGTTTCGATATGTCACATTTTTTAGCCAAATACTTAGAACACCAAGGACCAGAAAAATGTAAAAGGTAGGGCAACCAACCGTTTAGAAGACCTGCTCGATCCAAGGAAGAGATCTGCAGGACGTAGACCTTTGGGGGCTTTGGTTCTGGATTGATTACAAAGAAAAGCTGAGCAGGGTTAGGGGGACAAACAGATATAAGGTTCTTCCTGAGCATTGCCCAAGGGAATCTCCGCGGTGATCCAGGGCGTGGCAAAACCCAAAATATCAAATAACACCATTTTCCATCGGTAGACACATCTACATTGTCACAAGTTGATCCAAACTCCTCGTCAGACTATCATAATCTCAAGTATCAAAATACATAACATAATACAACAAATCTACACAGGTAAATTGCCATAAAATCATAAATTCAAAAATATCAAAATTCATACATGATTACAATAAATCAAATGTCTCCAACATCATAAGTTGATCCCGAGTTCCTTTCCAAGGACATCAAACAACCATAATCTAAAAAACAAATATTCAAGTCTTAAACAAATCTATACATATGCATTGTCATAATATGAATCCAGATTCAATCTCTAACACCTCATAATGTCAAAAACTGTAAAACCTGTAACAAATAGAAACAAATCCACAAATCTAAGTTCCCATCAATTGACCCCAGATTCAACTCATACCACATCAAAATACCATAATATTTAAACTCAAAACCATCATGAAGGTTAACCCGATATTAAAATGTCTGATTCTAGAAAAATCATATTACATGATGATTCACAACAGAAGCACCACCTGTATAAACATCAAATTTGACAAATGAGATGTACAGAATTGTAAATCTTACCTCCTCTGACTACGGTCAAACCATAATCAAAAATTACACGGGCAAAGTCGCAAGTGAGACCGATCTTATCAGCACAATTAACTGTAATAACAATCGGATCCCCACTATTCTTCCCAAGCTTGATATTGACAACCTCGTCATTGAAAGGAGCCCCCATTGCAAACCCACAATTATCTTAATTTGAATTATTATACCTCTAAAAGTCCCAATTGACCACCAGCAGCTACAATCTGACACAGATTAGTTGCACTCTTGCCTGTCTGATGCCAAAAACACTTGCCTATTCAGCTGATCAATCCATCCCAGATCTAACTTATCATTTTTCCCAAGCGCCAAAACCCCCAATTCCTCAAAAACCTAGTCAAATTCAACCAGGCTTGAATTTCTTTTTATTAGCTAAGCAGTGAATCACCAAGAATCTGTTTTCCACTGAGTAATGAGCTCCCTGCCAAACTATAGCTCCCCACATTAGAATCTAGACTTCAAATCCCGCAATTCGTCCGTCAACTGACGCGCATTAATCTAACCCCACTTGATATCGAGCTCGGCCTGGTTTCGGCTCTTCCAAGCAAAAAGTGTCATTTCCTGCAGCCTGTGAAAACCATAAGCCACCCCCTTCACTGTAGCGAAATTGACCTCAAATGACGGAAAAAATAGATAAATCAAAAACATACAACGACCGCCCCAATCCTTAAAAAATCCATCTGTCCGGGGCAAATTCAAATTACATACTAAAATTTCATTTCATATAAGGACAATTTCTAACTCTAAACCCTAACCATCCTTAAAAGAAAGCCCAGAACCAAAATAAATAAATACGTTATAATTAAAATCTGTCTTTTCGAAAGGTCGATGAAAATCGAACCCGGGCCCGCGAATTCGGCGGGCAAACTCTCTCAAAAAGAAATTTTCGAACAACGTCAGTAATGCCATTTTCTTCCGTTACATACCTCTATCTATAAGATCCGTTACATACGACGGGCGACTGGATTTTTGTCAAATCCTCGCCGTTCTCCAGCAAAGGACAGCCAATTTTAGCATCAACGAGCAGAACCGGACCAGTAATTGAGAGCCGACAGATCCGACAATACCCAGAATTTCAAGGCAAGGGTTTTGTAACGGCAGATTTACGGCAGATTTAGATACGTTCACAAGCTATATTTAGGGTGGGAAATTTATGCTTAACGTTGTTTGTTTGTATGAAAGCGGGCATTTGAATTTCCCCCGTATAAAAATGTCGGAGACTTGCCACGTGGACAGCACATTTTCTAATGTGTCAGGAAAATATGGGAAAACAAAATAAATATTTTTTTCTGATTTAGATGATTATATGTTTGGTACAAAGGAGACTAAGACTGGTGATTTAATTAGTTGGCAGGTCTATTTGTGAATAAATATATATACCTTTGTGGGATTAATAAAAAGCTATTTTTTTTGTGGAAAAATAGGATTCTATCCTTCGTGGCATGTTATTTGGCATCATTTTTATGTACAAAACAAATTTTCTCTTTTTTCCCAAAAATATCTTATACACTACATAAACATCCTTTGGGTCATTGCAATTTAATATACTATTAGTAGTTGCATTATGTCGAGTGTGATGATTTTGTTGATAGGAAGAATGTATCGGAACTAGTTTTAGGTTGAAATCTTTTTGGCTAAGAGTAAGGATTAAGGAGTAATTTTGTCACAGTCATGATAGACACAATTTTGACCTCATCTCTTATGATGATTGGACCTGCACTTAACAAGATTTGATTCTTAGTGGGCTCATTTAGAACCATTCAACTTTACCAATAAACTAAGGGCCCATTGACTTGTCTCTATTTTTAAGATTATAATGTTCACCAAATACAACTATCATAAGTTTGTCATTCTCTAAAAAAATCGAACTCAAGAATGTAAACATTTCAAATATATTGCAAAGCTTAAAAATAGACAATGAACAAAAATAAAACTTGAAAGTCATAGAAACAAAGATGAATCTATCAACAAATTTGAATATTGGAAAGGAGTTAAGATTAGACGTTCATAAGTTTGTAAAATGTCAGTATAAACTAACATACATACATATATATATATATATATATATAAAATACTCTGAGAGTTATCATTGCTTTTGTACCACCATTTTTTTTTAGCCTTAAAGCTGTTTTAATTTGCTAATTGTGGATGTTCATATAAAAAAAAATATGGCTATACAATCATGTCTCATAATATCAGTTTTTTTAGCTTTAAAGTTGTTTTAATCTATTAAAAAGGATGCAGATTAAAAATATATATGATTACAAAATCATGTCTCATAATATATTTATAATTACAACTATTACTATTTTTTTTCAAAAGATAAAGAAGATAAGATTTAAGAGTGGATATGGATTCTATAGTCCATGTCATTTAAACGTCAATTTCTAGCTGAAGAGGTTTTCCTTACACTTTGATTTTTTATGGATGCCACTGCAAACAACCCTCGGCATAACAAACATTTATTGGCGACATATATATTTAATTTAGAACAAAAAGGTTTTATTTCAATATTTTGGAGCTCAAAAATTTCATCGAACGTTGCAATAAAAAAAAAGTTATAATCACAATAGTTGTCAACTTACCCTATATTTCTTTGGGAAAAAAATTCCTTAGAAAGCATTCTCACAACAAAAAGCCTATCAACTAAACATTCTAGCTTAGAAACGTTTTTTTTGTGGGAATTAGGCACTTGTCTTTTTCACTCCAATTTGTGTCTTTATTCTTGTTGCATCAAAATTATTGACATGGATAGTGTTGGAACTGTAAAATTTTGAATATTTTCACAAGTTTTCCATTCATAATTTTCCAAATAAGTCCCATCTTGAACACTTTTTGCTCACATTCTACCCTTATAGCCCCATAAATTCCATCGAGTCATGCATTTTTCACATTCTAGTTCATATCGGCGTGAGATGGTCAAGGTCTCCCCGACCCATGTTGCATTTTCTACTAGCAAACATCTGTGTTGCCTATCGGCAAGATGTTTTTGATATCATGGCGATTGGATTTCATCTATTGGCGGTTATCGGCATGACTTTCACATTGTTTTGGCGATAGGAGGATACATATATCGGTAAGAGTTTGGGCGTCGATGTAATGTCACAGCGAGATTGTTTTATCTTACCGACCGGTGAAAGAAGGTGCCTATTGGTGTGAGGATTTGCATCGGTGTAATGTTATAACGAACTTGATATGTCTTACCGATTTGCTCAGTGGATTTACTTCAGCCAGAGTCATAGTTTTCGCGATAGGGTCTTGGCGAGACCTTATTGTCTCACTGACCGGCAACAAAGGGGTGCTTTTCAGAGAGAGATTTTATTCAATATAATATCTTGGTGAAGTCTTCTTGTCTCACCGACCAACAGTGGAAGGATTAGCTTATCAGTGTAAGTTACTGACATTCGGAGGGAGGTCTTAGCCACTTTGTTGGGTCTCACCAATGAAAAGGGGGCAAAAGGTCTCTGTCGGTATGAGAGTTGAATTCTCTTGGCGATCTAAAGTGTGCTCGGGATGTTTCGGTGTGGCTCAGTGGATTCTTTGGGACCTCTCCCTAATTTTGAATTGTCTTGGCTAAAGCAAATGGAAGATGCTTCTCGGTGAGAGTTTGCTCTTGTCTTAGCGACATACAAGAGGTAAAGGAATTCTCGGGGAAACATGAAGCGATCTATATAACATATCCCCAACTTTGAAAGTCACAGCGAAGCGGGTGAAACAAAGGTTACATTTCAATGAGAAAACTAGTTTGTCTCAATGACCAAAAGAACATTACGTGACTTTCAGCATGACATATGGTATTCGATATGGTTTCTCCCCAACAATTGAAAGTCACGGTGAAACACAAAGAACAGAGGGACGATGACAGCGATATAATTGCCTTCGGCATACTTATGGGGCTATCTTGGCAAATGACTATTGAAAACTCAAATGTTGTGGCCGACATGTGAATTTCTAAAAAATACAATTGCAGGCCGACATGAAATGTACCCAAATTCTATGGTTGGCCGACATGATTTGGAAGTAATATGATCCCTGATGCCGGTGTATAAATATGCACTCCCGATTGTAATTGAGATATCAGATTTTTAATTATCATAGTAGGTAGATTAGGAATGGATACAGTAGAATAAAGTTCTCATTCCAGAGACTATGTTGCATGTTTTCAAATGGCAATTTCAATGAAATTCAGCTGGTGTGGCAGTTTATTTTTGGTGTCAATTGTATGTTGAGTTTATTGAAAAGTATTGCTAAGTTGTCTCCAATTTGATTCTTTCTGGTTGTTTAAATTGATATAACAAGTTTATTTTTAGTTTATCAGTGCACATTTGTTGTATCTGTGCAGTTAATTAACTGGTTCTCTCAAGAAGAGATTAAATCCTTTTAGTTGATCACAATAATCAGGAAGATTCATCTGGATTATTAAAGTAGAGCTTAGTAGTCACAATCCTGCATGTTTATACAAATTATAAACAAAACATATGCCAACAATTTGAGTTTTTGCCAGAATAAGTTGCCCACTTTTGTTTCATTTGACTCCACATACCCAATAAGGCACCGGTCTCTACAATTTCATCATTTGAATTCATTCAGTTTCTTTATATCTGTTAATTGAGAATTTTAGGATTTAAATTAGAAGATTGCTATTGATTTCATTTGTTCACTTCTATTTGCCATTATGGACAAATCATTGCAAGAAGGATAACTATAAGTCAAGTCTGCTTCATTCAGAAAGGTACACCCGCCTAGGTTTAGCAGCACCTGAAGAGTAGAAGGTTGAGTTTTCTTGACCTTGTTTGTTACCCTAAAGTGTATCAAGAGATTGGCAGCCTCTTGAGGCATCCCGCCTGTGTTTTTGAGAGCTAACAAATTGGCGACTCCACTGGGGATTATATCAGAAAATTCGGTTGAAGACCATCATATAGAGTCAGTGAAGAAAAGGATATAATTTGAGAAGATTCAGAAAGAGTGATTTCGCTGGGGAAAAGATCATAAATAATCATTTTCCTACTTTTGGAAAAGTAGGTGGCGACTTTGAAAAGGCTTGATGAAGAATGGAATTTGTGTATGGAACGAATGAGTACACAAATGCAGGCAGGCATTGGATTCCTCAAATGCCTGATAATACAATTGGAAATTCTCACAATGGAGGCAATGCATATCATGCACAACAGAGTACATACTCACCACAGCCACCTCATGGTTAGCAGTATGTGCCATATCATCATACACAGCATTATAGTCCGATGTACCAGCATCAGTACCCACCTAGTGCCCCCCATCACCAGCATACAACAATGATCAAACAGTTTAATTTGTCAGGGATTCAATTACCCCCTTATCCAATGGATGGCAATTGGAGAGGTATTGTTCCAAGGCTTATTGGGAGTGATGCAATCACTGCTGAAGAGCATCTAAGAAGTTCCAATGCTTTCATCCAAGACTTAGATGTGCCATACAAATATTTACACATGAGGCTATTCATAATATCACTTATTGAAGATGCCAGGGATTGGTTCAATAGCCTACCAGCAGCTTCTATTAATTCTCTCCAAGGATTTCAGGATCAATTCCTCAAGCAATATGGGAATCTAGGTGCACCAGATGTTGCTCTTCATGAATTAATATGGATTCAGAAAGATCAAAATGATACAGTTTATGACTTTAATCGGAGATTCAATAAGTTGCAAAATAAAATACCTCCTGGATCAAAGTTGCCAGACTTTGTAGCACTGAGTGTTTATTTGAATGCATTTGATCCTAAAACTGGGTATGAATTGAGAAATAGATTCCCAAGAGATTTGGATGAAGCATAGAAGATAGCACTGATAATTGAAAACAATAGGAAGGCTACTGGGATAGTCAATAAAAGAGACAATCCTAAGGTTCCTCAGCAAAGCAGCAATTATCAGTACAGACAGGAGAATGCTTACAAAAATGAGAGGCCGAGGTTGCATGACATGCCTTATAATATAGACTTGAAGGACAGAAAACCTATAATAGCTAGGCCTGGAAACAAGGAAGCTCCTAATCCATTGACAAAGAGGGGAACCTATATGGTAAGTAACAATTATTTCTGTGAAGTTTGTGATATGCCACATTCCCCAGATTATTGTGTTGTAGCCCAGAGAATGCAATAAGAAAGAATGTTGATGGGAAATAGTGGAGAAGATCACACAGTATATTTAAATTCAAATACTTTTCACCATGTTGAGGAAGATGAAGGTACAAGAGATTTCTCTTGCATAACAGATTGTCACAGGGAAAGTAGTGCATGTTGTGAGGAATCCAGTGAATATTCAAATTTTGATGATGAACCTGAGGGTTTTGATCTGCAGTCAAGGGATTCTTCTACCTCTTATGAAGATTTGGATGAAGAGGCAATGGGAAATATTGATTCATCTGATAGTAAGTATATAATACCTCCAGCTGCAGTTGAAAGCTATGAAGACACATTTGATGAAGAAGAGATTTGTACATCTAAAAATGATTTCCAAACTTTTTCAAACCCATTGTATGATGAAGATTTAAAAGAGGATCAGATGATATTTTGCAA